>JAPYKT020000007.1:9902500-10502500 GCA_028749325.2 Caryopteris x clandonensis | reverse complement strand
GTAGAAAGAGAAATGTTTAGAAACATGCCGTATAATGTCAGTGGGTGTGACGGTCTAACAAGAAAAGGCCGAGCTCACTAGCGAATTTATATACGATAAATTAAGTGTTTAATAACGTTTTTTTAAAAACGTTCATCCAATAAGGTGTTCGGTAACGTTTTTAGAGAAACGTTTAGCTATTAAGGTGTTCTTTATGATTACGATGTTCAGTGACGTTTTTGAAAAAAATATCCTGCTCACTAATATTTTTACTTGAATGACATATTTATTTTTGCATGCAATCATTATATATTTGTGCATGCATATTTTTTAATATTTGTTATATATATATATATCTTTAAAATGATGTGCTCTCACACACACATATATATGTTTATATATGTATGTAATCGTACCATACATGTGAATATATTTGTACACATGATTAGTACGTGAATAGTATTTATATATATAAGTTATATTGAATTCATAACAAATAAATATATTTTTACCATTTTACCAATTTTTATTTATATATATGTATTAATGAAGGGGTTAAAGTGTGCTTGATTATAAAAAAAAAAAAATCTCCATTTCTTATTTTTCATGAAGAAGATTCCACATTAGTAATATTATATTTTTAAAGAAATTATATTTTTATTTATAAATATCAATATAAAATATAGACATATATATAATTGATAATTTTGACAAATATGAATCTATAAATACAAATAATATTACTATTTATACATATACATTTATATATATATATATATATATATATTTCATAGAAAATTATTTTAATTAAATATATTTATAATGTGCATTATTATTAAGTATATTTATTTTCATATAAATAAGTATATGTTATATAATATATTTATACACACACATATATCTTCTTTATATTAATGTTCATATATTACTATTCATTTATGCATAAATATTTATTAGTATATATAAACATATGAAAATAACTATATAATATATTTATATTTATAAAACTCATATTTAGATATTTATAATTTATACTGTTATTAAATGTATACTGGTGTTTACGTTAATATCTATTTATATATAAATAAAGATAAATATAAATATGTAAATATTATTAAGCATATTTATGTGATAGAAATAGTTTTTATATTTACAAAATGAATATATATAATTTCTTAAAATATATTTAAGCATCGTATACTATATTTCATAAAAAAGTGTTAATTTAAATTATTTATAACCTGTACTATTATTAATGTATTATCATATAAATAATATATTTTATTGAAATATATTTACTATCTTATATATATACATATATAAATTTTATAAACATTCATAAGTATATTTATGTGATATAAATATAAATATTTTTATATTTATATAACAAATACTAAAAATCTTGAAATATGTTTTAAGTATATATTTAGATATATAAATTTATATAAATATACATATATATTAATTATATTTATGAATTTATATGTATTTTCAAATGGCTAAGGGCAAAGAAGATAATTGCAAATTGAAATAGTATCTATGAATTGTTAATCCCTGGGGGAGGGTGGGATTAATAATCTCACTTTCTTTATCCTAATTTTGTGCTTTATTTCGGGGCTCCTAATAATCGAGGTGGCACATCTGACAAAGTAAACATGAAATAAGGTTGGATTATCAATCGTTATCCACCCTAATTCATCACAGTAGTAAATGGACCATATATGATTAATCTAAATAAAATTATATATTTATGTCACTTATTTTTAAATAGATATTTTGCCCTCATATATAGTGCACATTAATGGTCATGATTTTCATCCTAAATCTGTCCCTCATATTTTTTTTTTCGTAATTTTAGCCTTATTAAATAATTTTATTATTTTTTCTAATTTTTAGATGTACAAAACATTTTTGTTTTCAGATTTTATTAAGCAATTTCAATTATTTCATTAATTTCTAGATTTTATTTGCAGCTTTTAGATTTGTCAGAAAGTTTTGGATATTGTTCCGTAGTTTTTAGATTTATTTATTAATAATTAATCACAAATTACTCGTTGACTCTTAGATTTATTTAATAATTCTAGATTTCTATCGACAATATTCAAGTTAATTAAACATATTTATTTTTATTTATTAATAATTTTCAAATCCATTAATTTTTCTTCTAATATTAATGTCTGATTTTGGGTTATTCAAATAATTTCCAACCTTTTTTTTCAAATTAATGGATAATTATCTGACCCTTACTCTTTTAGTTGCCTGAATATTTATAATTCTAATCTTTTATGTAAGACACGTAGATTTAATTTTTTTTATTAGGAACCAATGCATGGACCAAGATTTTTGCCACACCAATTTATAGTTAGAACTTACATATTAAGTAAAAATTGAAATTCTTGATGAATTTGTCCTCAATTTATTATAATTTCATGAGTCTTAGCAATGATTTTTTCAGAGAATGTTTTAATTAATTAATTATTTCCAATCATATCATTATCATAATTTAAATAATCATCGATAAATTTACTATTATAATATATCAGTCGATTTAAATTTAATTTCAAAGCAAACACAACGATAATGAGAAATACAAACATGTGATAGGATAGTAAAATATTACTCCATATTAATTAAAATACCACAAAGCATATATAATATATAATGCATCACAAAAATCAACCCCCAATAATATGTAAGCTAGTTAGCCACTAGCAATGCGCACACATTCAATTCTCAGAAGAATCCATGGCAATACCCAAAGCTACTCCCAGCAGCAGAAGCAATATTGTTCAAATTACCCACAACAGCCTGGCTAGGTTTACTCTCATACTGATCGAAAACTCCGGCCCCACCGGACATGAAAATCGAGGGTGGATTCATCACCTTATACCCACCCACATTCTTCTTCAGCTCTTCCATGGCGTCCCTCACCTGCTCCAGCTCCTCCAACCCTAATTTGTTAACAGGGGATTCCCACCAGTAATGGCTCTGGTTAGCTTTCCTCATGCTGTCCAAATTCTCACCCCTCTTCCTCTCAATCTCCACTTCTGAAAGAAGCTGCCCCAGCTGCATGTTCAGTTCCCTAACACTGGCATTTCTCTGGGCCTCAACCAGAAGAAACGGGTCGGCGGTGTTCGGCCCAGGGTTTCGGGCCAAGTAGCGGTCGATTATTGACTCAACGTTGGGGTGGCCGAAGGAGAACACTTTTCCGGCGGGGGAGAAAACAATGATGCCGATTTCAACCCCACAGAGGGTGCAGAGCTCACTGGCTTTCTTGAAAAGACCGGATCGGCGTTTCGAGAAGGTTACCTGGAGGTGATTTTTCACCTCTATCTTCTCGATCTTGATCTTTTGTCGACCCATGCTGGGCTTCTTAGCCATTGTTGTTGATTCTAGCTGTGGAGAAAGGTTCTTAGGGTTTGCAGGGAGAAATGGAACATGGACCCTATGTATATATAGGGGGGTTGGATATATTTAAATGCATATTATTTGTGTTTTAGCAATTTACACCTGATTTGGGAGTTAAAGAATCTTTGTCACTTAATGCATGGATTTTTTTAAGGCAAAAATCATATCTATTTAAGTTATTTAACAATTATTTATGCTAATGTCAACTCTAATCTGGGAAAAACGATGAGATTTGGGGATAAAATCAACATAGTTATAATTGTTTGTGCATTGAAGATGTATTAAAGAAGAGATTGCAACAAAGAAACGTCTTTTCTGACATTAATTAAGAAAATATATACATGAATTAAATATTCCCTTTGTAACATATATATAACTTTTGTTGATAATAAAAATTAAGTTAAAACTGATGGATGTAGAGAGAAACGACTGCATAGAGATGATTCTTAGTGATTTGAAATATCAGAAAAATCTAAATTAGTATAACTTTTGATGATACATAATGTATGTGTTTCTGCACCTTTTTTAACCATTTACACAAATAAAAAATTAAAAAAAATCATTCCTTATGTAAAAAAAGAATATCGAAGATTATGCTATTATCACGTGTCACTATATGTGTTTGTCAATCAGGGTATAAAAAGAATATATATATATATATATATATATATATATGCTATGGAACAATGCAAATAAATGCATGATCTTTTTTCTTTTTTCTTTTTTTGCATATTTTTTTAGGAGAATAAAAAAAAAGAATTTTGAGAGACTATGCCTCAATTAATATTATTTAAGTTGACAAATGGGTAGGATAGGCCCAGCTAGCTTGGGCCCAATTGCCTATGGGCCGGTCCATAAATTTTATCAAACTAAGCCTGCTAAACTTTATGGGCTTAAAATTAATTATTTAGCAAAGTCCAAACCGGAAGAGCGAGCCTTGCAGCCCATCTCATTTACTATGAAGTCATTTATGGAGATCCAGAAAATGCTATGTATCTTTTAAGTAAATAGAAATTTAGTATTGAATCCTAACAAATTAATTTATAAATATCTGATCTAGATAATGATATACAAAATAATAAAAAATTAACATAGATAAAGCACAAAAATTAAAAAAATGTTTAATGGTCCAAATAATTAATTAAAATATAATTATAAGAATTGCAAAAAAATACGATTATTCTTCCTAGTTAACTAACTATTTTATTAGTGTTTCTACACATCACTATTAGAAGAACAAGAAAAAAAAATCTCATAAGAAATACTGTTCGCATAGTGTTTGTTTTTTTCCTTTTCTCATTAGAAACCTATAATATTCTTATTTCTATGACATAACAAATTAATTTAATGTTAGCCATGTCACCACCAAATTAAGGAGATAGTCTCTCTCACTATGAAGATACATTTAGATTTAAATTCTGCTAAACTTATAAATACAACCCAGTTTCATTAAACATTAATGATCCGAATATTTTAGAACTTCAGGCGAGGTGATAAGGCACGTGGATTAGAAATTCAATTCTTTTTTCCAAAAGTTGTTATATTAATTAGTTTTCAATTATATCTATCTTACACCATGTAACAAATAAATTCATAAATTCGTACAACAAATTGTTTTTCTTTAAAACTAACAAAATTAAAGCACCAACCTCGTATCACCATAACATAACTAGTACCGTATTAAACATCCCAATACTCAAAACAAAAACTAAAAGACTTAATACAACATAAGTAGTATCAAATCGAACATTCCAATATTCAAATAAAGAACAAATTAAAAAACATACCCCACAAAAAATGAACCTATAGATATAACATTTAGAACAAACTAGGATTTTTATCCTAGGTTAAACCCAAATCCGCCCCTCCCAATCTTCCTCGAAGGCTCGGTTGGAAGTATGGAAACTGAGGAAACAAAAAATAGGGCATTGTTCTTAGCAATATCGTTGGATGGCCCCGACCAATTCCAGTAAGTGTACTTATGCCATGGAATTTTTTTAATAATTATTATTAATTATATTTTCATTTTTAAATTTGAATTGTTGTTATTATTATTATTACCATGTTTTGGAGGTCCCAAAATCAGTAGACCTTTCAAAAAATTGAAGTTTTTATCTTAATTGGGAAGGAAAATTATTGTTATAATGTTGTAATGAGTTGGTTGTAATTTTATATTATTCAAAAATCAAAGGGTCGAGGATACATAAGACAATACATTAACTGGCACAAAACTTTGGTTTGGAATGTTAGTTCTGCAAAAAAAAAAAATTTAAATTTAAATTTGGTGAATAGATGTAAATGATACAAAATAATAAATAGTTTGGATTTTACATTAATTATGTTGTTCTGTTTCATTAATGGAGGACCTGTATATAACGTGTCACTATTATGCATCTAATTAATTTGGTGTAAATTATTTGGAAAGACAAATGTAATTAGAAGAGAAAAACTCTCACGATCCTTCTTTTATATTCAGTGTAGTTATTGATATAAATATAGATAATGTATAATAAAACTATGTTATTATTATTAAAAAAATATACATAAATTATTATTTATATAAATATTATTCAATTTGAAATATAATATTATATATTAAATTGTATTTTTATTTTTTAAGTTAGTTTTATTAAATAATAAATTGTACAACATTTTGAAGTAAATTTTGAATTGTCTCTCAATTGAATATAAATATTTTTTAATTTACTGAAAACTATTGAAGTTAAACAATAAATTAATAGTATAATATTTTTATTTTTATAAAAAAATTATTTATATTTTTAGGTTAAACCCATATAAAAATTTGATATACTATGTATTCAAATTCATCACATATATCAAAATTCTAAATTAATAATTCAATGCTTAAAAATTTTATATTTCATCCATGAATATTACATTTCATAATTTTTAAGATAATCATTTATTTCAATATATATAATATTGATGTCAAATTAAAAATCACAAAAAGTAAATTAATTTGGTATATCATATATTAAAAATAGACTTAAAACAAAAACAAAAAAAATTGAATTTTTAAATTTTAGTGAAAATAAAAACAGAAGAGAAAAAAATGAGGGAATGACACATGTAATTAATTAAAAAAATGATGTAATGAGAAAAGAAAAACTCTAACAATCATTATTTTGTATTAAGAATGGAAAGATAAATCCACACATTCATACAAAAAACTGTATTTAAAAAGAAATTAATGCCTCAGCCCTATTCTAATATTCAAATCAAGAACAAAACATGCCACAAATTAAGAAAACATACCCCATAAAATTAACATACAACAATAACATTTAGAACAACCTTGGATCATGTCCTAGGTTAACCCCAAATCCTCCTCTCCCAATCTCCATTGACGACTCGGTCGGAAGCTTGGAAGATGAGGAGCCGTCACTCCCATTATTAGTACCAAAAAAACATGGCATTACTCATAGCAATATTGTTCGATAACCCCTCACCTGCACCATTATTTGGGGCAAATAATCCAACGTTAACAAGCCCTGTTGCACCATTACAATCATAAGATCCAAAATCACTCATTCCCAGTGACAATTGTTGAGCATTATTAAATGTGGGAATAAATGTCAAGCCATTAGGGTTTTCTGTTTTCTCTGCTGCAGGTTGATGATGAAAGGGAAGTGGCTCATTAGCAACTCTAAGCATTTCTCCCTGTACTTTGGCATCAAGATTCTTCTTGAAGCCCATTATGGACTCCTCCAACACACAAAGCTGCGCATAATTGAGCTCATCAAGCGAAGCCGGCAGCCATTGCAGCATCCGGCCCGTTTTCCTCACCATTTCGATCTCCTCGGTCCTTCTCTTCTCGGCCCGCAGCAAGCTCTCGACTTGGGTCACTTCCAAGTTCAGCTCGCGGATAGTGGAGTTGCGGTGTGCGTCGATGATGAACTGGCTTCTGGGGTTGGCCGGCACAGGAGCCGCTCCAGCTGAGAAGCGATCGAGGAGTGTTTGGACATTAGGGTGGCCGAAACAATATAGTTTTTGGGCTGGAGAGAAGACGGCTATGGCGGCTTCGGCTCCACAAAGAGTGCAGAGCTCACTGGCCTTCTTGAAGAGCCCGGCCCGACGTTTGGAGAAGGTGACTTGTAGGTTGCTCTGCTTCTCCATCTTCACCATGTTCACCTTTTGACGGCCTCTGCTCTTTCTTGGTGGGGCCGACTGGTTCGATGGATTCATGTCTTTGTTGTAGAGACAGAAGTTGTCTGGTTTAATGTTGTGTTTCTGAGTTTTCAAGAAAATATTGAAATTATGTATTTATATATACCTACGTGCACTTTCTTTCAAGAAAATATAGGAAAGTGCACTAATGCCATGGGGATTTTGTCTTTTTTTTTTTTTTTTTTTTCTTTTTTTAATTCTATGTTTATTTTTAAAATTTAAATTGTTGTTATTATTATTATTAACCAAGTTTTGGAGGTCACAAATCTGGCGGTCATTCGAAAATTTGAAATTTTTTTCTTAATTGGTAGGAAATTTATTTTCGCAACGTTGTAATGAGTTTATCGTAAATTTTATCATTATTAAAAAATCAAAGGGTCACAGATATATAAGACAAGATATTAACTGACAGAAAACTTTGATTTGGAAAATTAATTGTAGACTTTTTTTCTTTTCTTATTTTAAATTTGGTCCCTAGATGTAAATGATGAACGACAATAAATAGTTTGGATTTTATATAAATTATGGTTTCTATTCCATTAATGGATGACGTGTATAGAACGTGGCATTATTATGAACTTAATTTGGTGTAAAAATGCAATAATGAAATAAAATATTTAAATTCCAGAAAGTTCATCTTCGCAGTAAATTTGTCTTTGTTATTTATATAATTTATAAATTATTCATTAATAATGTTATTTTTTTAATATATATTAATAAAATAAAATGTTGATATGTCTTGAATCACACACTTCGCAGAGCTGTCACGGGGGTCTCGCTGCCCGTGGACGTAGCCAATTTATTGGTGAACCACGTAAATCTTGTGTCTTCTTTACGTTTCTTGTTTCTTGTTTATGCTCTATAATCCTATTCTGTCACAACATAAAATATGAGATATAATTTCAGATTATGGTACAAATATAATGAAATCAAAATTAAACACCCTAAAAATTATTGTAAAACAGAATTATAAATATAACAAGAAGCTTAAAAGAATAGGTGATTGTTGCATTGTCATATTAGATTGAATAAGTATTCGATATAATATTCCAACATAAAATACATAATATATACACAATGAAATTGATCAGATTCACTTTTATTCCCAAAAACAATATTAATAATAATAATAATAATAATAATAATAATAATAATAAAAGTCATCATCAAGTATATCTAACTATACAAATATTCTTAATTTTATTAGAGGAATAATGTTCTTTCTTACTCTAGAGTTCAACATGTGTACTATTTATTTTGTTTCAATTGTCGCTCAACTTTAAAAAAAAAAAAAAAAAAAAAATTAGCTTGGTTGATTGTTAATGAAAATAAAAAGGTTTTATAAATCGAACAGATTTTGAAAAATTAAACCTTGGTCTAGCGTACCTAAAATATCAAATCGGTCCGGGTTGCACAAATTTTATGAATGTTAATGAACTCTGAAGTGTGCCCGTCACGGCCATTATGGGGTCGTTGCATGTAGAGACCTGATCTAACCATTTTCACAGTTTGCAGGAGTTGTTTGGGCCTTTGTTTTCATCTCTTTTAAACACTTTTTCTAAGAAAATTTTAAGAAAAAACAAATTTTAATTCTTATCCATTTTTTTATTTTACGATATAATCGTTGAACGAAATTTGATTGAAGACCCATATTTTATAAAAATTAAGTGTGTTGAGGTTTTGAAGGATAGGAAATGAGTTTGGAACGAAAGAAATTGATTTGAAGATATGAACTACTATTATTTTGATTTTCGAAAATCAGTTAAATTCATAAAAAAAAAAAAAAAAAAAAAAAAAGTAAGTGATCGAATCAAAGTAATTACACACACATTTCTATACATATTCCTCCAAATTTAACAAGCAACTCTACTTAAAATATAATATATTTATATGGACTATAACTTAGGTAGCTTTTAATTATTTACATTTTAAAATATAATATATTTATATGGACTATAACTTAGGTAGCTTTTAATTATTTACATTTTACTCGTTAAATTGTTTGTAATGTTACTTTTTTTTTAAACTTATAAGGTTTTTGTGATTATTTTTATAAATTTTAATTATCAAATTGTTACTTTCGTATTCGATAAATTGAATATATGTAAACAAATATAATTAAATTCAAGTTACTACACTAAATAAATATGATGCACGGCACGGATAATATAATGACTATAGCAGTCTTCTCCAATTTTTTGTTACGTATCAAAGTTGTACGTGCAGTGTACTAATTTATTTATTTATAATAATAATTATTATTATTTATTATTATTATTATTATTATATGAAGGTATGCACTTATAATGTAATCTCCAGTAGTTTGCATTACTCTAGTGTAAATTCTGCACCAATTTAGCATAAAATTTACATACTCTCTCCAACAGTTTGCATTACTTTCTTCACTAAAAAATAATATTACACAATAATTTTTATTTTCTTTATTTTTAATATTTATTTTTACTACTAAATATTTGTTAGAAACATTATATATGTAATTGTATTTAACATTAAATTTTGAGATAATATTTATTTTACTTATATTCTTAAACTATCATATTCAAAAAATATATATGTAAAATTAAATGTCAGGTAATATTATACAATTCTATTTAAATTTGTATATAATATTTAAAATCTCATATACTTATTTAAATTATATTTTTATTATTATTTAAATTACACATCATATTATTTTAAAAAAATTATTTAATTTCAATTTGGATAATTGAGATAAAAAATTAAAATATTAAATATAAAAAAATATATAATCATATAAAGAAGTAAAAAAAAAAAGTAGCCCAATAAAAAATCTGCTGTAAAAGTGATGCAAAAATTTCAAAAACTTCAAAGTGGTGCAGAGAGGTAGCATCAAAGTTACAAATTCTCTATTAATAACATATATATATATACACACACACATAATTATATAAATCTTTTATTTTTTAATCTATTTTGGCAAGTCAATAACTAAAAAATCAGAAAGAAATCGAAAAAGGAAAGATATCCCAAGAAAATCCGATCCAACGGCTCCTGCCTTTTCTACCCTTCTTTTGCGTATCCACAACGGTCAAATTATGAAGCATTTGAATTATGCTTACAAAAGCTCCAGCTTCGTTCTTTCTTTGGAAACTAGCCGTTACAGTATCTCTTCAAATCAAAATTCACAATTTTCATCAAATCGTATACAGATCAAAACTCGCAATCTCTTCAAACATTATCAAGATCTTCATCACGATTACTTTCTTTTTTCCTCGCTTACTGTAAAACAAACTAACACTCTCAGCCCCAATGGCGGCAGCTCATTCAAACAGATCTCCCTCGCCACTCTGTTCCAGACCCGCTAACCCTAATCCAAGGAATTCAGAAAACAATTCGGGAATTCGCAGAAGTTTTAGTGGGAATAATAATCCCCTTTCCAAACCTTCAGCTCTCACAAATCCCCGGCGATTTGACCCAGTCACTCCTGCAAATAGCCCGTCAGGTTTGTTCTACATTTTCTTGATTTCTTGTGCAAATTTTTTATGCTGTTTTTTTCTGCACGAATTGTCTCTGTATTCCATTGCTTTTAGTTGTGTCGTACTGTTCCTTGATGAATGAACTTGAGTTTAACGTTTGTGATGAATTTTGTAGATGTTGCTAGAAAACGTTTTGTTCGTGAAGAAAAGGAGAACGATGAGAAAGAACACGTATTAAAAGCTTCAAAACTGCAGTCTCCGGGCAAGGGTTGCAAGAATTTCATGTCTCCGACGATTTCTGCGGCCTCAAAATTCACTCCATCGCCCAGAAAAAAGGTGTTGGTGGAGAGAAACGACCCTGTTCGGACTTCAATCTCGTTGTCTGATGGAAAAGCCATGTTCTTCTCTAGCATGTCTCCCAATGTTTCCCAAGATTTCGATTCGAAATCTGAGCAAAACCAGAAAACTGAAAGTGTTTTGGACCCAGAAGTTGCTAATTCTGAGAAAATGAAGGTTGATCCAGTTTCCAAACCTTCAAAAAGGGTGTCGTTTTCTGACGTTCCTTCAGATTCTTTACATGTATCTGAATCACAGTCGGAATCAGTTATAACTCATTCAGACTGCTTGAAACCTGAATTAGCTTCTCCTGATTCTGATAGCTTGAAATTCGAATCAAGTTTAAATAATGAAGCTATTTCCTCTTCCACTTCGATAGCCCCTTCGATAGCCCCTTCGATAGCCCCGCTTGATGCTGATCCATCAACCTTGCCTCCGTATGATCCTAAAACCAATTACCTCTCTCCAAGGCCTCAATTTCTTCATTACAAACCAAACCCCAGAATTGGAATTCTCTTGAACAAAGACAAGGGGTTGGATCCAGAGCTTCTAGAAGACAACCTCATACAACAAATTCTGTCTGAAAACATTTCAGAATCTTCAGAGGGGACGGAGGAGTCTCAGACTGAAGATACCCAGAATGAAGAAATGGAAGCAGAGATAGAAGTTACAACTGCCGCTGCTCCTGCAGATATGGTGATAGGAATGGATGAAATGGAAGCTGATTCTCATGTTTCTGAACCGTCTGAACCTTTACCTGTCAGTACACCTGTCACTAATGAAGTCTCTGAGCAGGATTTTGTTCAGAAAAGTGGAAAGAAATCTAGGGCTCTATTAAGATTGATGTGTTTCTGGACGCTTCTGATGTTCTTCGTAGTGTGTGTATTATCGATTTCTGTGACACATTCTCCACCCCTTGATGAGTTTGTCATCGATGATTTGAGCTTATCTGATTTGAGCAACTTCTATCACCAATCAAGAACTGCAGTTGCTGCTGCTGCTAAGGCCAAATTTGATTGGCTTGCAAGGCGTGTTACTCAGCTGTCTGTTAGGTCTGTATCTTTTGTTACTAAGCTAGCTAATGAGCTTGTCAATGTTGAAACACAAGTTCCGTTGCAATTTGTGAACCTTTCTGACCTGCAGCCGAAGGCTTGGGATGAGGGTCATTTTCTGGAAAATAAGGCCAGCTTGCTGCAATTGGTTGAGGAAGATGAAGAGGAAGAAGCATATAAAGAAGTGGATTCTGATGACACCGAAATGTCCACTGAATCTGTTGAAGTTACTGAAGAATTAGATCAAGAGATTTCTCAATCTGTAGAAGTCGCTGAATTAGAGCAAGAGATTCAAACAGCGGTTGAATCTAGCACCAATACTCAAGATCAAGAAACAAATCTTGAAGCTGCGATTGAGGTTGCAAACATCAGTGCAGAATCTGAGAGAACCCATGGTGAATTTCTTACCCCTGGTTCTTCTGGAGATCAATCGGCTGCTATTCCTCAGGACCAAGAAGCTAATCTTGAAGCTTCCATTGATGTTTCAGACGTCAGTGCAGAATCTGAGAGAACCCGTGTTGAAATTCTTACCCCTGGTTCTTCTGAAGATCAATCGGATGCTATTCCTCAGGATCAAGAAGCTAATCTTGAAGCTGCCGCCATTGAATTAGCAGACATTAATGCAGAATCCGAGGAATCCCATGTTGTCATTACTACCCTTGGTTCTTCTGCTTCGCTTGATAATCAGAAGAGCCAATCAGAGGCTAATACTCAAAGTGAGGGTGTGCAAAGTTCATCAGAAGACAACTCTTTCGCTCACAAAGCCATGGGAGTTTCTTCACTATTTGCTGGTTTTCTAGCAGTAGCTTCCGTCGTATACCAGTACAACAAGAGAAAGCCCAGTTTGGCCAACATGGTCCAAGCCGATCCTCCATTGTTGAACAAGGAAACAGTTTATGGACTTACAGGCGCTAAGCAGCATGTCGACAAAGAGAATGAATTCTCTCAGACTTGGCAAACAGAGGTTGACGTGAATGGTGATGAATCATCATGCCCTTCAGAAATGAGCAGCAGCTTCCAGAAGAGTGCATCTTACAGCACGAAAGCAAATGAAGTTGAAAGCTCGGAGAGGAAAAGGACGAGGAAGTTATCAAAGAGGGAGTCATTGGCTTCGTCCTCTGAGCTTTCGATGGGTTCGCCTTCCTATGGAAGCTTCACCACTTATGAGAGAATCCCCATCAAACATGTGAGTAGGCTAATGAATCCCCCATCTTCTTTACTTTCTTTTGTTCTGACATTTTAAGATATCATAATGAAAACAATGTTTAACTTGTTATGCGCGCACAGGCTAATGGAGATGACGAAATTGTTACACCCGTTAGGCGATCAAGCAGGATCAGAAATCATCAGATCACTTCTCCACCATGATTATGCCCACAGGCAGATTAGTAGCGTAGCAGTTGCAGCAGCACATCTCTGATGTGGAACTGAACTTAATCAAGTTTGTTTTCTCATTTTAGTCTTCGTATCTGGTTTGAGCGTTTGATAGAGACTGATGATGATAACTAGTAATGTTTGATGATGTATTGCGGCTGCTTTCATTCTTTTTCAACATCTTCAGTTGTGTTGTTATCTATAGCAGCTCTGATGTGTTTGGCAGTTTGTTTCATTTTGGATTAATCTCACCCCATTTTCAGGTGTTCAAAGCACCCAATTCGCTAATTGCACAAGCAGTCCCTAAATAATATATAACTTTCATGAAATTGGAGTACTGTATTAATTTGTATTGTTCACATAAATATTAATTTCTGTACACAATTTAGAAATCATGTTAAATTTACATATTTGTAAAATGTCTTGTTTTAAAAGCAATCTCGCTTACTTTTCAGTCCAAATTTGAGATCGTGTTAAATTTGCATATTTCTGAAAAGTTGTGTTCTTAACTAGCAATTTTGCCTATCAATTTGTCATATTTTTTTATTGATCCAATGTGAAAATTCTCGACTTTTTTATAAAAATATGTGCTATTTTAAGGGGAGATGCTAATTGCCCCAAATTTTATGTTATTTTGATTTGATTTAAAATAAAATAAATGAACAAATAAAAGTGAACTTGCTGCACATCAGTTGCACAGATTCAACCCGAATACCAACCAACACGTACATATTTTTAGGATAAACAAGAAATACTATAACAACACGCCACGACACAAAATAAATAATCGTAAATAAATAACTAAAATCAGACCTGTGACCCACGAGCACAGGAGTTCAACAAGAGACCTTTTTATTTGTTTTGACATGAACTGGAACTAAACTGCTTTTCTTTGCGCAATTATCAATTCGCATGGGCTACATTGTTCAAATGATAGCTGCCTAGACAGAGATAAAAAGACCGAAAAAAAAAACACCAAAGACGGCACCAACAAAAAACGAAAGAGACTAAATTATTAACCTCAAATGCTGCGTATATATATAGTAAGAATATTAATTTAGTATTCTGTACAATATTTACATATACATACATAAATACAACAGCAACTGGGAAATGGATTTGTCAGTTGATGTTTCATCAAGCTTAAAATATTTACATAGAAATTGACTACGCAACACAGAGCCAAGCAACTAGTGAATAATGAATTATGTTACCTATCGCGATGAATATTTACAAATTTACAGCGACAATCATGGGTTCATGTTTTCTTGATCACTTTAAATTTCCTGGAAGAAATGGAGATCTCCAACTTACCAGAAAGGACACCACCTGAAACACGAGAAAGCTAGCAATCAGAGATAATCTCAACTTCTTTTGTCGAAACACCCAAACTTTACCACTAGTAAAGTTCCATTGTTTTTTACCCAAGAGAAACAGTTTTTAACATTTTTTTTAAAGAGTAGTGTTTTGCCAATTATGAGGGAGTCGGCACCGGGCAGAACGACTTAATTTTTTGTAGTACGGGCTAACGTAAAATGTGACGGTCTGATTCAGTTGGTATGGGTAAGGGGGGAACAGCCTAGATAGTAGCACGGGATCGTACAAGGGGTTCACAGGCATAAGGGTAAAGATGTCCACATGAATTTTCCTTTCTGTTAAAAGAGGAAACTAAAAATCATATAATTTGAGGAGCGAAATTACTCTAAATAAGAAACATACCCGACATAATTTTGACACAAATTCTCATGTGATGTTGCTTGTAGAATAAGCTTCTGAACTTGTAATTTGACAGATAATCCATGGTCGGCCTCATGAGTATCACCAGAAATCAAGGTCCCATGCTCCATTGAATGTTGGATCGAGCTAGATGGTAAGGAGGAGAAATCCCTTCCCGTAAGTTTGTTACTCATCCGAGCCATGACAACCACAGCTCTTTCATTCAGAACCTCGTTTGCATCACCCAATTGATTAACAGCCTAAAAGAGATGCTCAATTGTCAAGCATTACTGAAAACAGAAAAAGGTAAAGACAATTATTAAACAAATAACCTGAAGGAGCTCTCTCTCACGAGCACCACGCTGTGGTTGAAGCATCTCTTTGGTGGGAACAGATTCCTCACCATTGACAGCGGACTGTGCATGTGTACTTGTAAGAGTAGACATTTGAGGGACTTCATTGAAGTTGAAGAGACGCCAATTTATCAGGGGGTCATGCACAAATGCCTGGAAAACCAATCATAAAATTGTTATATTTTGGAGGTAAATAAACAGAATTTATTTAAAGCGGAATAAAGATAACTTGGATATGTTCACTCAGGCCTAAAAGACTTCCTACTCTCACTCAAGGGATAAGAGTCCTTAAAGCTCAAGAAACTTGAGTTGCTAATGGGTTAGAGAATCGGATATCTTCTTTAATAGAAAGGAATCCCCATTTCAGTAGCCCAATAACAACAGTAGAGAACCATACACCCAGAAACAAATCGGGGTGGCGGAACAAAAATAAAAAGGAAAATTTCTTCTATTGCCCCCCTCTGCTTTACTATTTTTTTACTTTTTTTGCTTCCTGCACTGTTCTTCTACACCTCACCTGCTTGCATTTTTATTTCAATTAATTTCTCACTCTCTTATAATCCAAATTTCACAACTGCACGTTTTCTCTAAAAAGAAAGAAAAAACAATCTAACTGTTGCCTCCCACTCAATTAGTAAAGCGGCAAAAGTTGGTATATAATGGCCAGCGAGTTGTAGAATAAGAAACAAAGATGATCCAAAAAAACAACAAAATACTAAAATTAAACAATAAAGAGTAAAAAAAAAGACAACAAATCGATTTGACAATCCCAATATTTCCATAAATAACGGAACGAAAATAAATAAACAAAAAGACAGTACGAAACAAAAAATTACAAACCCCGAGAAATTAGATTTGTACCTCCATCATTGCCATAACACTATCTTTATTGGTACGTAAAACCTGCATGACACTTTCACAAGTGGAGCGGAAGTTTCCTTCAATACCACTAACTTCCATTGCTTTAACAAGCATTCTAGTGAGACGAAATGGAACCTAAACCAGCAATATTTAATATTAAAGATATGCCCTTCCCAAAATCTAAAATATGCGGTTAATTTATATATCAAACACGAAGCAGGTTGCCAACCTTTTCTGGGAACTTCTCTCGGTTCATTGAAGCCTCAAAGCAATCTCCAAAGTCGATATGCAATATCTTCCCACTGCAAGAATATTTGTCCAAATAAATTGAAGAATACTCACAATAAACATTTGTAAGCTTTGTTTTCTACATACCTATAGCGATGCAGCATGAGGTTGCTTGGATGTCGATCTCCCAATCCAAGCAAGTAACCAACCTGGAAAAGGTGGAGCTGATTATAAGAATACAAAGATGCCATATTGAAAATGCCCATAGAGGTCCAGTACAGGAGTTATTCGATGTGTTGAGGTCGTAAAACTTCGTTCCTTTTTAGATGTTATAAGGTAATATAAGAAAAGGAAAATTATGCTTTTGTTAAAACAGCGGTAACTTATCTGGTAGAATCAAAATGGTACTAACAGCATTCATATTAAAGTAACAGACCACAACGACTATCAAATTATATCTACACAGTATTCAAACTCAATAGAGTTGTAGGAAAAAAAAAAAGACATTAAGAAAATTTCAAGGTTTTAAGGCATTAAGCATCCCACAATGGTGAATCAATCAGTATCAAATGTACCAAGAAGACAACATGCATGCATTTAGAGATCAAATAACAACTAGTAATCCATGTCCTAACTTCCGATGAACCGCAACTAGTACTGGGAATTGGTTAAACAGCTAACACTATCAAGCATAGTCCACTTAAGTTATGCCTCGTCCCGTATGCAAGAATTACAGACACCCATAAGTTAAAGAAGCAAGGAAAAGCTTTCTTATTAAGCAGCAATACTCGCCATACACAACAGCATGTATCTCGAAATGAACCAGAAAAGTTCATAGCTGATTTTGTGAAAGTAAACAATTATAAACTAAACTCTATTAGGCAATGGGGCTATTTTAAAGAATCCATTACCATACTCATGACAGCCAAGCTTCTTGTATAGTTGGTCCTCCTGTCCAACCAGACTTCTGAAGTGCGACTCTTTAACCAGAGCACCTACAATTCCCCAGAAGCAAATATAAGTATATTGGAAAGGAAGCAAAAGCAGTTACTTGATGAATAATTAGTACCCGTGAAAGGTCATTCCCTTCTGTATTCTGGAGGGCATAGTCAAAAACCTCAACCTTTGCTATAAGAGGTAAATGATCATAATCTGGAGCAAAACTAAGCATCAACTTATGCTCTTGGTTCAGGGTGATCTACAAAACAAGAAATAAGCACCATAACATCAGGAGAGAAGGAAATAAGCACCATAATTATAATAATAATAACAATAACAATAACAATAACAATAACATTAATAATAGTGATATATTACTATCGTTAAAATAAAAATAAATAAATAAACAAAAAATTTAATAAAAAAAGGAAGAAGGACAGGAGAGAGGAAAAACAATCAGTCCAAACCTTTCTGGCATCCCTATACTCCCGGATGAGATGGTGCAAGGTATCACAATTTGGGACCCATCCTATGAGGCCACTGTTTGGAGATAGTGGAATAACAGAATATCTTTGAATAGAAAGATCTTTCTCAGCAGTTTTTCTAGAATTGGCCAGCAGAGTGTTTACTAAACCAAACAGCTGGGAGAGAAGAACTTTCAGAGGGTCAGTAGATAAACAATGGAAGGACAAGCGATAATAAGAATTATAGCATATCTGAGAGATCAGAACCATTTATGTAAAACAAAGAGTATACAAGCTTTAATAAGACCTGCATAACACGCTCATCTTGGCGTAAATCTTCATGCCCCTTCAGCAGGAACGCGTATTCTTCCCCATCACTCCCATTAATTGTCAATTTTCGGGGTCGTTGCTTGGATGTGATGACAACAAGCTGGGGTGCAAATGATGTAATTGTCACCACTGGTGAATCTGGAGAAGAAATTGTAACTTCGTTAGAGGACATCAAACAATTGCATGTGTACATGTAAGAGCCAAATGAAAACTCTGATTGTACCAGCTTTGTAGGTTCCAGGAACAGCCAGTTTCAGATCACGGCACTCCAACAATTCAGGAGAGACAGACTGTTTTCAGAAGAAAATCATACTTAAACAATGTTTGTTTTGATCCCAGAGTGAAAATAAAATTGGAAACCATCCTCTAAGAAACACCAAAATGTTCTCAAAAATCATCCCATATATATTCCCTCTTTTCCAAATACTTTCATTTTAATGAACCTGTCTACATTTAAAAATAAAACCACACTAAATACAAAAAGTTACTATTTATTAATTAACAAAATCGTAATTGATTTGATTTGATATCTGTAGATTGTATTTCCCACTGGAACAAAAAATAAAAAATAAGACTTTCTAATATATTCTCATGCCTAAAACACTTATTTCTATATAATATAAAACACATTTTAACGTATATTTATTATTACAACCCCCAAAAATAAATATAATTAATTAATTAATTAAATCAAACATATACAGTAATTATTTCCTCAATCAAAACAAAACCAAGAATTACTGCCATCTATTATCTTCACAGAACACCCACAACCAAAACAAATATATATCCCTAAAACACATAACACTACTTTAAAGAGAGTTCTTGCCTGTAAGTCCAGAGTGGTCAGAGTTTGAAGCTGCTTATCTATCCGCCTAAATACATGGTAATAGAGATCCCAAGCCTGGTGCCAAATATGATTAACCATTAGAGCTGTACTTTACAAGCAACATGAAAATGAGTCCAAGTATAAACCACTCTAAATACAAGTTCAAATGGGGCACCACATCATGATAATAAAATACAAGCCACATCTTGTTGCATGCACTTGAAAACCATTACTCATCATCAAAAAGTTTATCCTTGAGATATAATGAAGAAGCAAAAAACCAACCAATGTGTTATAAGTTGCCCATACTATTTACATCCACAGAAGAACTCCCAAAGGAAATAGTGGAAGATACACTAATTGAATGATGAAATCCAACTACAATTATTTGGATTGGAAGGATTATATATGAACATGTTAAATAGATGGTCATTTAACATTCTATCAGAGAATGGCCCAAGTGAGAGGCCATGTGTTCAAATCTCACCACCAACCACTTGCTAGTGAGGCTTTAAGTGCCTTAAATTGGCCTGGCAACATATATTTCCACGTGAAGCATTAAGTAGCCTTAAGTTGCCTGCCTGCATGTGAGGGGGCGTGTTGAAGATGCTAAGATAAATGTCTAAGGAGATGCTCATTTAACAACTTAAGCTTTCAATCATCTGACAGAGTAACAACTAACTGGATGTTCTGGGAATCGGTCGTTTTTGCAATACTTCATGTATTCAGATAGAAAGGGACACCGAGCCTTTAGGGAATATCACTCAAGTAAAAGCTGCATTGAGCAGAAATATGAACACCTTGCCCCTCTTTGGTGGAATTAGATTCATTTAGGGGTCTACTTTTAGGGCTTTCAAAAGATTGGTGTCATTTTCTTCTAGGGGTTATTATCTCTCGTTTATTCTTGATGACATTAATTGCTTTTATATCAAGAAAAAGGATAACTATGAAAAACATGATGGAGACCTGGATAAACAGAGACGACAAATTAGGTGACTGAGGAGCCATTATAACTATTATAACTTCTATTAGGTTTTAGAAATGTAAAATCATAATTGGAACTGAGATGGTAACAACAGGGTTGCTAGTTGAGATATTTGGTGCAATTAACTAGTTAAGAATTAACTAGTTAATTCTAGTCCAGATGTTTTTAAAATTTAGACAAGATATCTAACTGTGCCTTAGATCTAATGATAAATCTGGAGAGAACGCATTGGTGGGATTTAGAAGCTGGTTACCATAGCAGCAATTTATCAGATACGGATTAAGAGAGTTGACAGGGTAGATCTGGTTCATAGAGTTGTTTTATCTGTGCAAAAAGTAAATGTTTCATTCACAGAGATTCAGAATTATGGGGCTCAATCCACTCTTTTCTGAAAATGATAAATGGCTATGTAGGAATTGATAGGTGAAATTTTTAAATAGTGGGATTTTTATCCAGATATAAGGAAGTATATTATTTTAAGTAGCTTGAGAAGGGAAGTTTATAATTTAAAGTAGCCAGAAACTTAAAGTTTGTGGGTTGACCAGAAATCAGGCAGATTTAGGTGTAGTCTATTTCTTGATTGTGCATTTTCTTATGTATTACTACTTGGGCAATGATAAATTATCACCTTATTCTAGAAAAGGAGCAACCTGACAAAATGAATGATGTTAGAAGCACGACCAGTTTATTCTGCAATTCATACCTGAGTTAAGTCTGCATCGTTTCCAGTTCTTTTATATCTCATGCAGCATTCATATGCCTCCAAGAGTTCGTGCCGGTATGACTGAAACACAAAATAATGTCTAATTAACTACAAGAATCAGAATCAACAAAAAAATGACAGAATTAATGGTCAGAAAGTCAATTCACTTATTCAATTATTTCTTTCACAAAGAATCATTTTTTGTTAAGTTTCATGAATGGATACTGTAAAATCAAATGTGAAATCATGTGATTTGCAATATTTGAAAATAGATCAACTACCTGAATAAAGGCTTTCTCTTTTATGGTGGTATTATTTCTTATTGCACCTTCCTCAAGCATATTGTGCAATGGCTCTAAGACATTCAGCATTCCCTCAATGTTATGTTCACCAAAGTATAAGCGGCTTGCCTCTTCCAAAGCCTCATGCCACATCTCATGCCAAAGTATTGCAACTCGGATCAACTCCGTAGATACAAGTTGGGCCTTTTCAATTCAAGCACAAAGGTCAGATAATTAGGAAAATAACATCAAGGAATTATCATTATTGCATTCCATTTTCACCTCGTCCACTAGTACACCACTATGTTGTCGAACTTTATCCACCACTTCTTGGGCTGCCTGTTTCCGTAAATTGCTAATAGATTTACATGCCACAAGAAGAGGGTACATAAGAGCCTGCATAATACAATGCATTAGTCATGCATATAAAGGTGAAATGCTCAGTTATTAGAATGTAAGAATTATAAATTACAACAGTCTTATTAGTTTAGCTATGTGCAGCTTAATTTAATGCTCAAATTCGATGACAAAGAGCCTCATGTTGACAAGTTCTCATTGAATATTTTATGATTAAGAAGCTGTTGGCTGAACTTATAATATCTGCAAACTAACACAGCAGTCAAAAATCAATATTGAAAAAAAGACAAGCTAGTGAGCTTTGTTACTACATTGTTTCTATCTATACTGTGAAATGTGAGACTTTCCTTGTGGTTCTTTTTTTTTTTCTAGTGATAAGATCAACACTGTGAAGTATTATACTCCAAGAAAACATGAACCAGTCCGCTTTCCTAGAATTGTCAGCACAATAAAAGGGAAAGCTTCACCAGTGCAGGAAAACTAGTGATCCTAATGAAATCAAATCATCTTATTTTTCATTTTTCATCGAAAGCAACAAATTCAAGTGAATGATAGAAGGGAAACATATGAATCATCATACAGAAAATAGCGTAGCCGCAAAGCATTACATTTTCTCAGAGAAAACACAAAAGTGACCCAAGTATAACAATTTGTGCTGCATAACAAGATTGTTCAAAAAAAAAACTATTAAGAGAACACCCAAAAAATGTGTGCTAAACACAAACAAAATCATAATAATCCACAGGAAAAACATCAAATGGCATCAATTAGAAAGGTGCGGCATACAACAGGATTATGCAAGTCATATTTCAAAACATAAATTCAGAAATGACTGCTAGAAAGACAAGTACAATAGATTTCTCAAAGCAGATGGAAGACAACAGGATTATGTTAATCAGATTGCAAACGAACCTGCGGATGACTCTGTCCAATTCGTACCAAAAGTGATTGTATCAGCTCTCTAACTGCATGGGTATTGGAATGTATCCTGGCTATTATTTGAGGCAAAACAACCAACCATGTGTTTATATTTACAAGTGAAAATCCTCTTTGTAATGCCATCTGAACTTCCGATGTAGCTCCATGGTTAAACCATAAAGTCAAGAGACGAAGGATATCCTGAAAGTCATGGAAGTAAGAACAATGATAGAATTTTCTAATAAAAGAAATTTTATGAAAATCTCACAGCAGAGATTGACATGGAGATAAAGTACTTTAATTCTTTTTTTAGGTGAATTATGGACCAGGTGTAGGTAAAATTGCAACCAAGCAAAACAGAGGGCTGAAGAATTAATTTAGAAGACACCTGCAATGATAACTAGGCATGATTGCTCAGGTAGAGCAATAATAAACTCATACAAGCTCTGATTGAAATCCGTACTTAGGCACTGATACATAAAACGATGCAGATCCTAGAAACAACAACCTATAACCTTCAGCCCTTCACAATGAACAGGAATTACCCCTCAATAGCAGTACCTGTAAACTATCATCCACTCCTTTAGAATGAGCCGCACATGATATGGAGTGAAAATATCCAGTGACAGCAGCAACAACAAACTGTGAAGATTGGAAACTCCTCAACGTGTAATGAGACATAACTGCTGTATTAAAAAGTGCCCATTTATGCCAAGCCTTTGCCCACTTAGTCGCACAATGAGTTGCATTACGGAATGCATTGAGAATTTCTGGAACCAAAAACAACCAACCATTAATAGATTAGCAAACAGTGGATCCTTAAATTTGTAGGAGAGAGATGGAGTTATAAATATTAAGCATGTGTGTGGAGAAGTGCACGCACAAACATAGACACACACAAAAAACATAGACGGGTTTTAGTTATGCCTTGAATTGAGTCATCATCCAAACCAGGGGAAAGTGCCCACTGCCAAGTTCCTAATTTGAGATAAACACGTGCAACAAGAGGAACATTTGAGCACCCTAATATGCCAGCCTGTGCAGTTGGTTGGAGAACAGTTGTTCTTGAAAGGTCCATTGCCAAATCCTAGAACATATAAAAGTAGGAATTTGAGGTACAGTATGCATATCAACCAATATTATCAGAAATTCACTGGAAGAAGCATCGACACACAAGATAATTTATGTGCACCTTTAGTCTTCCAAAAGCATCCCTGCGCCTATGGTCATCTCCAAGTGACCATTGATATTTCAAATAAGCTAGAATAACTTGAGGATCACCATGATATCGTACAGTTTCAGGAGTTGTTTCAGGATCAAACTACACATGCAATAAAAATAGTTATTTTATGTTATATTAAAGTGAGTGATGGTATAGCATATAATTTTCAAATGTCTATATGTACACCAAACCTGTAACAGTTTAATTAATGTTGATCTAGCTTGATTGATTCTTCCACTTTTACGGCAAAGAGAAGCAAACTTTATCCATGTCTCTGCATCTTCTGTTGGTGGCAAAACAAGGGACCTGACAGCCAAAAATGCTTGCCAAACCTGTGATAAAGTTGAGAGCCACACCAAGATAGCAAGTAAACAATAATATTAGAAGTGAAAAGGAAGACAGATATAAGTGCAAGGGCAGAATCAATAACCACAGGTATGGGCTTTCAATCATTGTGTAAAGTTTGGTAGCAAGACATCCACTATCCTATCCCACCCCCTGTTCCAACGCAACCAAACCAATAAAAAATAACCAAAAAAGACTGTCATTTTATAAGTATGTTTTAGATTTAATTTTTTTGCTTAAGAACTACTTTCCATGCATGAGAAGCAAGTTTATGGAGATCAATTTGTCCAACATTATTGTGAACATAGGACTTCAGTGTTAATACATATTTTAATCAGAATATATAAGTTTTCCTTGGGTTAAAGGCAGGAGGAGTGTATATATTTGCTCATAAACTTGCAAACACGTACACACAGTAAACACTGCATATCAGTGAAAGCAGGAGGAGTTTGAGTGATATCAGGTGTGAGGAATGTTGTATGAGTGTTGCACAACCATTGAAGTATTTATTTACCTAAAAATGATGAGTAAGCTTACTTTCTGCTTCTAAGCACATCAAATACGAAGATAAATCTCTGTTTAGAGATATATTATCTAGCAAGACCATTCAATAATAGCTGTCAACTGTGATTAAAACGGGTAACAAGATAAAATTTAATCAAGCATGGTCCCACCACACACCATCATCCTGAACCCCATCACAAGGAAGTTAGAAGGTGTTCATTCTTTTGATTATAATAAATACACACACACACACACACATATATATATATTTATTGAGCCTTCCCAAATTATGTCATCACACTTCAATGAACTAATTAGGTAACCTTTCTTTTCTTATTCCAAGTCGTAACTTACTAAAACAAAGCTTTCCAGCTTGAAAAGTTGACAGATGAGGAATAGGAAAAAGAAGAAATTAATAAAAAATGAAGAAAAAAGGTAAGATCTTAAGAATGATCTAAATCTTGTGGAGATCGTCTAACCAAAGGAGTGCAATATTGCACGTGTCCAGGAAGACTCATAATTTCTGATCTGTAATTCACGCTTATGCAACTCAATCTTTTTTTCCTTAGACTTATTAAAATCTCCTTCACCATTTGTAAAATGATGCAATACACCAAATGATTAGTGAAGTTTGTAAGAAAATAGAACTGCTCAAAAATTACTCAAACTACCTTTTGAGGACATAAAATCCAATTAAAAACTTAGTTTAGTAATGGAAATTTCTTTCCATTTTTCCAAACTGAAAGATGCCTAGAGAAAGATAGCTCATCGGTGTTATACCTCAACATTTCGTTTCGCGCCTTTTATGCGTTCATTCCACATGTTGCGGATAAGAAGCCTTCGGCCTTCAGCAACGGGGGTACCAACAGGAAGCGTACAGTAATCAATTACCTATGTAATAGGAGTCATCAGACATCTCATCAAGATCGTAATATTTCAACTTCCAACTTTTAATAACAAATTTAGCGAAATTCTTGAAATGGCAAAGAGCATGTACCTCCTCCAATTCTGATAGCTGCTGAATGCGAACCATGTTACTATATGCACGTTCATAGCTTTCAAGAACCTAATAAAAGGAAACGAATGTAATTTCAGAGAACCAAGATAAGACCTTGATGAGTTGATATCTAAATATATTTAGGAATGTATAGATGCCTATCAACCTTATATGTTTCCAACTAAATCATGAATCTAGCAATTAAGGTAACGCAAAACAATGAACACGATCAAGCTATTAGTGAGGAATTAAAGAGTATTTCACCAATATCGTGATGATGTGCACATGTTTAGTATGTAGTCAATCTCAGACAACTTGATGAATGAGCTACAACACTTACCATCATGGATTTGTCATGGGTTTTGGAACATTTAAAATAAGAAAAGGAGAGTTAAGAAGGACGTTTCCGGTAAGTCTCTATGGCGCATTGCACTCACTTAAGGAGTATACAAATTGTTTCAGGAAGCAAAGATACCTTCTGATGACATTACAACCCTGCGAATTCAGAATCAGTCAACCAAATTTTACATTATTATCCACTTCCACCCTTAAATGGGTGGGCCGCAACAATTTTGAAATTTAATTTAGGTGTAAAACGTTGAAAAAGTATTCTTTAGCTTCTTGGCCACAATATGTATGTTGTTTCACAAATAGAGAGAACCATCAGGCACAATACCATGCAGCCACCACATACAGCTCAACAGCAATGCACACACCACAATTTGAGCAACATCCCACCCACATAACCTCCAAAATCAAGACTGCGTAGAGATAAAGAAAGAGAGAGCAGTACTGCCACAAACACACCTTGCATGTAGCTAACAGTGGCAGATATTTAATATCTAGTAATGGATATGCCTGCTATTTTACTTAATGATGAATGGGAGTTCTTAATGAAAAAGGTAGGTTACATGGTATCCAAAGAATTGATTTGTGATACAGCTACAAATCGAAGGATGCAGTCACATAGAGAGATTTTGGAAAGAAAAGTTCTCTTTTTTTCTTGGTATTACGATTAACTCTTATCATCTGGTAAAAGGAATAAGGATCATCAGAATTCTATTTGCAATCCAAATAAGAAAAAAGCAGCAAATTCAGCACAAAACAAGTATAGGACTAACAAGGTAAAAAGTGACTGGTAAGCAAGTAATGAATCATGCAGTTGTTATCAGAAAATTTACAGTTACAGAGAATATTTTATGTGGAGTAAGTAAAGAGAACTTGCAAGGAACTACCACCAACAATCTTTAGAAAAATAGCAAACTAAGCCATTATCCTACTATGTGGGGGTAGGCCACATTGGTCATTCTCGCTACCGTGTTTGATCAGAAGATTCAAAACACAATCTTATTTATATTTAAGTATTACATATCTTTTTAATAGCTTCTTTCCAAATCTTTTAGGCCTTCCCCTTCCCTTTAAGTTCAAGATAATGGTTTTCTACTTTCTACACGACTCACCAGGGAATTTAAGGTTTCCGATGCACAGGTTTAACCCATTTTAAGCATAATTCTCTAATTTAATCATCCTTTAGGGCTACTCCTACTTATTTCCAATGCACCCATTACTTATTCTATTTAATCTAGAATGTTGGCACATCCATCTCAACATTTTCTATTGTGCTGCCCTCCTTTTTTGTTCATGTACATAGTTCTGATGCATATACAATCGTCCATCTTATGGCTGTTCTATAAAATTCTCCTTTCAATTTCAGCAGTATTTTCCCATCACAGAACATAAACGTGCACTTCTCGATTTTTTTGTTTGTTTGAAATTGATGCAGAACATCTTTATTAATTTCCCCATTTTCTTCTTATAGATAAATTAAAGTACTACGACAATCCTCCCAAGTAGAGCTTATACTAGTTCACTCTCATCTATTATATAATGTCATAAAGAGATCCAGAAAACCAACCAGTGCAGCAACTTCTGTAGCCAAACATTTCCTTGCTCTTTCGACATATTCACGTGCTTCATCATACTAATATGCAAAAGAAGAAGAAGAATGAGATAAGTCATATAAGAAAATAGTCAGCCCTAAAAGAAGAAGAACTGAGGGTGACCTTTCCACGACGAACTAATAAGACAGCCCTAAAAAAAGTCCCATTGCTACTCCCATCTCCTGTAGCGGCAGTATTACCCAAAACTCGAAGCTTGGTTTCATCTCCATCATCTAGTCGAGAAACATAATCTGCCATTTGATCCCATTCACCCATGTTCCAGGCAGCACTAGCAGCCTAAGTTAAGAGATCATACAATCAATGCAAGCTGCATTAGGACAATATGTTGTTTCCTCACAAAATATCACTATAAGAGTAGCACAACTTAGAGAATTAATATGTGGCACAATAAAAAGGGAACTGGTTACAAATGGTTTATTTACTTGATTGAAGGCAGTGGACAATAATGAAGTTGATTAATCTATTCATGTCCAAAACAGAGATAGCAAACAAAATTACAGTGACATCATGGGGGAAGGGGATCTTTTGATGACAAAACAAACCATTGGTGCCATTTCAAGTCGAGCAGCTGGCTCAGCAGGTGTCCAATACTCTTTGCAGAGGTTATTCAGCTCTTCCCATCGGGCAAGTGCAGCAAGGCACCTCATCCGCCCTTACACAGAAAAGAACAAAAGATAAAAATAATATAATATCAAATAAAGATTGTTTATAGAATAATGCTTATTCTTGATGTCATGCAGCAATAGGCAACATTTTAAAGCAAGCATGGGGGGTTTAACAACAAAGAGAAAACCAGGCATACTATAGACAGGGCCAAGTTTAGGCAATATAGAGGTCTCTAGATGCTATAGTTTAGAAAAAGTCTCAAGGAAACCCAGCTACTGAAAGTTCATCAGGAAAATTTTCCAGATGGCAAAATATACCTAAGCGTTCTTTTCATTTTTCAGATAAAAGGATCTGCTTCTAAGCTGGTTAGAGAAGATAAATATTTCATCCCAATAACATGGCAGCCAAACACTTTGTTGCTGAATGAAAGTTTAATATAAATTAAACATTAGTTTCTAATACCACATTTACCTTTCATCTGGAACTGTATCAAGGAATCTGGTTAAATTTAGAAGCTATCCAAAATAAACTAACGATATGAAACCATTATTTAATATGGAAATACATACCGAGTGTTGCATCCAAAACAAGATGTGCAGTTGAAGCTTGAGAGGCTTTGACAGTGTAAGCTTTGAGAGCATCATCCCACCGCTGAAGTTTCTCATACCTTGGCAAAAGCAAGTTCACTTGAATAAGCATATGAGTAAATCAGATTATTACAGTTCGGACTTCCATGTGTTCTCCAGTATACATGCTTACCCAGTATAATTACAAGTACCATTTACTGTCATTCCTAAACATAAATTGGACAGCAGGAACAGGGAACAGCAAACAGCAAAACATTAATGATAAATAATTAGATCTAGAGATAAATCTTACCATGACTCTTTCAGTTGAACACCCAAATTTTGTTGAGCGTAAGTCAAAATTCCAACTGCCGCCTAATCCCCAAAATTAAAAGTACGTTGGTTTCATGAACATAGAAGCGAATAACCAAAACATATGAACTTTAGCTGAAAAAATTGTAACCTCATGCTGGTGTAATTGGTTATTTATGTGAATAAGGGCTTCAACTACAGCGACAGGATTACCATCCATCCTATTTGAGCATGCCCCTTCAAATACCATCTCCTTATAGTGAAGAGCCTTCGCAAATGCACAACACTGGAAAACAAGAGGAAGTAGGAGATATAAGATATACCTGAAAGTCTATATGCTACAATGTAACTTAAAGTTACATCAAACACAGTCAATGTCCGAAAAGTCTAACCTTTTCTGCAAGAGCGCCCAGTAGCCGTATATCAATAGGAAGGGGTCTCTCATCATGTTCCATAAACTCAGCCTGAAAAAATCATTTTTTGCTCACTGTTTGAGAGATAATTGTAGGTTTACATTTAGGAACTAGATAATGCATCCATTAGATGAGATGATTTCTGTATCTCCCACCAGCATGTCATCCCAATATTACTGCCCGAATAACCAACAATGAATATATTCATGTTTGCATCAATTTTTGCTCATCCCCATCTACAGCTACTATAAAAAATGAGAGATCACACATTACTTCATGATGCAGTGCATCACACACACACCTAAAGGAAGTCTCGAACAGTCAATTGATATTGAGCCAAGGCCACCATTTGACATACAGTTTAAATCATCAAACCAACCCTCCCAAATGATCAAGTTTAATTGGACCAACCAAGTAATCTACCCACTTAGCAAGTTTGCTTACAAGAAGCAACTACTTGAGTGGCAAAAGCACTCACTTTCTGGAAGGCCAAAGAAGCATGTGATGAAGCTAGGCAGAATTAATTTATTTTTCTTTGAGCAATAGTAATTGAATCATACCAAGTTCAGAAGCGTAGCAAGAATTTCTGGAGGTATGTTTGGAGAAGAAAATGCCATTTCCAGACTTCGTACTAGCTGTCTTCGACAACCGTCATTCAACTGTGTCCAGCAGCTGACAAAACCAGCTGCAAACAACTCTCTTCCAACAAAAGGCTGCAAAAAACAAAAGGAATCAGAATTCTGGTCAAGGAAAGTCATTTTATTCATTCACAGTTTACAGCTAAAAGAATACAAAGTCTGCTCATGCAAGAGCCTAAGAACAGACAGGATAGAAGGAACAAGGGTTACCTGAAGCTGGGCAAGTTTGGCACATGTTCTCAAAGCTGGTGAAGGGGATTCCTTCAGAAGTTCAATGCTAAAATGCCTCATCCACTCTGCCCAGTCTTCTTTTGTACTGCGCTGAGAAGCCTCTCCGCCAGCACGTAATCGAGCTTCATTAACCTACAAAAAAGTAGATGTCAACAGATATCCACTTTAAAACATTTAAGAAAATAAAAGGAGCAACTCCAAAACGAATTCGTTTATATAATAAACCAAAATTTTATTCTTTTAGCATTTACTTGCACATACAAAAATCCATGCCTCTCTATCCAAATGATGCAGTAATGAGTACAAAAGGAATACATTATCAAGCATACACCAAACATATCAGTTTCCATCTACCATTCACTTAAAAGCAGCAGCAGAGCTCAAAATTCAAGGTGACTTCCAAGTGTTCTGTTATGGATACAACTTTGCTTATTGTTTGATCACATGGATGGAACTGCCACTGTCTACAACCAACAACTAGGCATAACACCTCTGCCATTTGTCTATTATGTAATGTGACTGTGTAGTTGGCTATACAAGCTAATAACGTCATAGTTTGATCTAGAGAAATAAAGCTCTCAAACAAACGCAAGGTATTGAACTAATATAAATAGCATTTCCTAGAGCAGAGATATATCTCATTTTCTACACAGATAGAAGTTATGAACTACAAATACCAGCAACCAACGAAATCAAAGGCATGTGAGGAAAAAATAAAATCGGAGAACCATATCCATTATATTAACCCAATTGCAATGAATGGCCACATATAATCAAGTTCAATCTACTAATTAGTGGAGAAGATAAATGTACCTGATGAGGCTTATGTGGATCAATTCGACCCTCGTGATCCTCTGTATCACTTAAAGGGTCACTAATCACTTCTCCAGGAAACCGACGATTTTGTTTCTGAGAAGCAGCATTCCCTAAAATCAATGGCTCCCTTCTCTGTAAGCGGCCTTCAATTTCTTCGAAATCCTTATGCTGGTTAATCAAAATACACATGCTTACAGTTCAATAAAGCATCCCTTAACTAACAATGACAGAAATTCAAACGATAGGTTCCCAGGTACCCGCATGCGATGCTTCAATAAAAGCTTGTGAATGGAAGGAACGAAAATAGTGAAGTCTTCTCCTAGAGCATGTGCTAGACAACAAAGTGCGTCAAGAGCATCCTTTCTAAGCTCATCATTTTTCCTGCAAAATAGATAGCTAGCTCAAGTGATGAGGAAGCTGACATGTTTAACACTACAAGACTCAGCAAATAAATTTGGATAAAGATAACTATTGTCAAGTAAGAAAGCCAGACTATATTAAACAATAACCCAGTAAGATTGGAGTGTATGCCATACAATGCTATGTATATGTATCCACATTTTATATTATAAGAAATATGAGTCTATGAGAGTAGAATCAGACCCGTCCAATACAAGCTTCAAGTGATGCACAAGAGCTGATATGTGACCTGTCACCTGATTAAACGAAAAAATGAAGAAAGAAAGGATCATTCAATAACTGTAATCTTACAAAAGCTAAAAATAATATGAGTCTAAATACAACCTGTACGCGAGGAATCAACCTAGTAAGAGTTCTGATAGCAGCACGTCGCACTTCTACTGATGCATCAACTTTGAAAATTCGAATGAGTGCCGGAAGAAGTAGATGCATATGCTCATCCAAGGTTCCTACAGGTTCAGGCCGAAGATTTCATATTATATAATAAGATAACAATAAAGCAAGCCAAAAAAGAGAGATACTAACCACCAAAAACTTCAAGAGTACGGAGAATATCAATGACATAAGTATAGTCTTTAAATCTCTCAGCATCACTTAGGACTTGAATGCAGGGCGGAAGAATAAAAGGAAGATGTGTCCTAAATTCATCATTGAGAGCCAAACATAGTTGTTCGAGCAGATGGAGGATCTACAATTGAAAGCCAAGAACATTATAATCATTATCTATTTTCCAGTTTTACATGTTGACAATGACACAGGTGTGCAGTGATAAGATTATTTACCGGAGATCCGTGTACTGGTCTGTTAACAGCAGGCAAACTGAAGGATGGTGACCATAATTCTGAAATTAAAGAGAACAGATCTGGCAGATATTTACGTATATGCTGCACATGCAGAATTAGAATATCAGGGATTGCAAGATAAGAGGAAAACATTAGAAGAGTCAAGCACAGTATGTGTACCTGGCGCACAATAGAAACCAATGTTCCAAGTTTCCACATGATATACTCCTTCAAGAAATCATCACAGGTACGCACAGTGTGAAGGAGTTCAGGCAGGACCTGATAAGACAATGTCATTTGGAAAACTTAAAAAAGGAAGATCAAATAAATAACAACAAAAAAACAAAAATCCACCAGCACCAACAAGATAGTTATGCTAAATAAATACTTCACATTGCACAACACAGTAACCATTTTACAGACTAGTATACCCTTTTCATCTAGGGTTTGAGCTCCTTGTCAGCTATTTATCTAGTAACAGAAGTACGCAGATCAAATAACAACACGGTCTACCTATCTCAACTGACTCGGAAGTTACCCAGTTGATCAGGTCTATAACCAGAACATTCAATAAAGAATTGCCACACATGTAACTCAACATAGCATGCCAAAGATGTAAAGAATGCTGCAGGAGAGAAGAAAACATGCACTTGGTGACCATGAGCCAAAAAGAAGGATATAGCGCACTGCATAAGGATTTCATTGCTGGAAAAAAATTGACTAACCTTGGGTAAGTAAGGAACACAGCCGAGGCCCATTGACTTATCTCGCAAAACAAACAAAACAAGTCAAGATGCATTCTACAGAGGAAATGACCATAGAAAAGTAGTATTGCACAGTAAAGGAAGAATTTTTGTGGAAAAGTGATATGGAAAACAACAGCAGCCATGAAAATTAGGACTAAATTATAACAGCCATTAATAGAATTAAACTAACCTTGAATATGAATATGAGAGATCCAACAACCTTTTGGTGGTAACTAGAAAGTGAAGGGTCTCTAAAAATTCGCATGAGGGAACTGATAGCAACCTGAAGTAGATCCATGTTAAAGGAAACACACAAAGGATATTTTAATTTAAAACATAACCTTCAGGTTTAATTTCTCACAGTAGAATAATAATCTTCTGATGTTGCAAAAGATGGCCAGAGATCCATAGGAACTTCATCCATGGACCGAATATGCTGACCAGGATCACCAGCTGTGCGGGCAACTTCGCCATGGGAACCTGGTAAGCTTAATTGATTTCGTTTATGCGCATGGGGATCTAAAGCACCCATTATCCCAAGAACCTAGAAATAAACAAACTACAGTTTGAAGTACAAAACTACATGTAGAAGAAAATTGATAATTAAGTACGATCAAGCTACCTTCAATACTTCCCGCCTGGTAGACCAAGCTAGCTCACCATTAAGCAATTTCAGAAGTAATCCAAGTAGCTGTGGATACTCATTGTATGGAGTTATAACATAACTGCAAAAACATCCAAAGTATGTCAGACACCATGTTCCAAGGAGTAACCCCAAGAGCTCTAACATCAAAAAGAACCAAAACAAGATCATCCACCAACTGCATTGTGTGTGGTTAGTTTTCCATGCATGTAGCATAAGAATCTCTCACCTTTTTTATAAGAGAACCAACTTTATTAAGTCTCACTTGAAAGATATATTCAGGTTTTATGGCAATCTAGAATCAAAGTCAACTAGAAGAAGTTTCTAGAGTCTGAATGGGATAGACCTAATTATTCTAGTTATGAACAATCTTTTTAATTAACCAACAGTTCTCCATCCATCAATTTCTAGTTTGGTGAGGTGAATCATATACTAGTTAATTGTCACAGAAAAACTTAAACTGCATTCTTATTTATTCCGGCACATAACTGAATTTCACCACGTGACTTCAGAGGCGCCTGGAGGCGCAAACTGGTGCCTAATGCCCAAGGCCAGAGGCATTCCCTGATGTACGCCTCTCGAGCACCAGTCATCAAAATAAAGGGGAAAAAAGCTTATAAAGTTGACTTCATAATTTGAATACTAACAAGCTCATTATTGAAGAACTCTATAGTGTGTAACCATACACAAGAAATTCAGCTTCATAATTAGATCGTATTCAAGAGCTATATACAAGCAAAACTTAAAACTATATTCATGAACAATATAAAATATACAAGAAACTAAAATGCCGCTTGATAATTCAACCATATCGAAGAACTACATGCACAAAATTCAGATTACCAAAGGAATCACAATCATATAGAAGAAAAACAGAAACACAACATACGTGTAAGAAAAAGTACAAAAACAAAAAAATGTAACATAACAACAAGAAGAGTGCAAGAGTGAGCAGCCAAGCTCCAGTAATGGAGGCGGCTGTCAGAATCCAGCAGGAGGAGGCGCATTGGTGGTTGGATGGCCTGGGCGCTCAAGTGCTGAACAGCAGTTTCTTTTTCTTTTTTTTTAGTGAGTTTTTGGAAGTGTAAACCCTAGGTTCCCAAGTTAAATCATGAGGAAGCATTTCTATAGTAAAAGTATCTAAAATGCCATTATGATTCTGGGCCGCAAAAACTACAAAACGGACGTTTATATACTGCCACTGTTCACTTCAGAGCAACTGCCAAAGGTTTTTTTATAGTGAAGTCTTTTGAATGCAACAAAAATGAACGCCCAACACCACAGTAATTTTTAAAAAAGAAAAGGAGGTGAAAATAAAAAAGTTAAGTCATTGAACTCAATTATCAGCCACCACCACCTGTAGACTACTAAAAGCAGCGTATATGTAAACTACATCAAAATTATATATTCTTAACAAATCAAAATGAGGCATACCCAGTGCTCTGTACCACTTGTCCTAGAGTTGTAACAGCCACTTCACGCTTCATGGCAGCAGCTCCATCTAATAAAGCTTCAACTATTAAGGGCATAAGTTCTGGAATATATTGTCTCATTGCAAAGCCACCCTGAACACATGCATAGCAAGAAATCAAGGCTATAGGCACAAACAAGTTAGTTAATCATTCATCAGCATGCAAACAAGATATGGACTCCTCGGTATCGTGGAAACTCTCCTATTCATCTACAGGCCAAAATACAGCCTGAATAATCAGTCTCTATGCAACCCTGCCTCTAACTCCTAGTGACCATCCTAAATCTGTAAGAGATAGATGCAAGCATGATCTTGGAGGCTTGATGAATAAAATCATGTAATGAGGCTGACAAGTTAAAAATTCTCTTTTGCTCATAGGATTAAGAGTTAAATAACTATTTGAAGATCAACATTTTGACAAAATGTTCATACAAAACTCTTAAAACAATAAAGCAACCTACAAAAATATAAACTGTGTGGACAAACAAAGTCCAAGGAAATACCCACCACTCTAGCGAGATCCCCAACTGTCACCAGAACTCCACTTATAATGCCATTATTAGCATTCACCCCAGTTCCCTCATTGAGTTTTGCAATAAGGGCCTGAAAATTGAATCAAAAAAATTAAATTAAAAATAAAAAGTACAAAGCTGATAGTAAATACTGGTCAACTATAGGTAACAAAGTGGATTCAAAACCTTGTGTATCGGAGCAATATATGGGAGTATTAATCTCTCACAATTGCGAATTAAGCACCCCAACAATTTGGCACTTTCTTCTCTGCATTTGCTATCAGCGCTGCTACCAGAAGCAGCAATATCAATACATACAACAAATGTTTAAAAAAAAACAACAAAAGAAGAGTGCAAAACATCAGTCGGCTTGATCAGCAAGTGAAATTGACAAGAAAATGCTGAACAATACCTTTGTTTCAGATATGTTAGCAGCTGAATAAGATGGCGACGGAGGGCTGGCAGAACATAAGCAGGGTTTTTTTCAGATAATCTTCCAGCCACTGAAATTGCAAATTCGCGAACTTCAAAATCCTAACATGTAAAAAGCAAGTTCAAAAGTTAATCAGGTTATAATATAAAGAAAAGCTCGTTTGGATACTGCTTCAAACAAAACCACAAAAACAAAAAAAAAACTGCTTCAGCCACAAAAGAATCTTTGAAATGGTACATCAGAAATCCTAAACATGATTTGGGGTTCATTACTCTCCCTGCCTCAAGATTCCAATGATTCTAGAATCCTACAGGGCTAAACATTTTAATTTTGAGGCAACATTGCGGACAAAAGATAACACGCCACTAAATGTTTGAAAAGTAAGTCACAATTGTGAAGCTAAATCATTTACTTTGGCTAATAATGACACTACAGTGTGAAGGTTCTACCAGAAACATTACTTTCAAGTTATTAAATTACTACACAATATGCTTATCAGGTTCTTCATAATAACACATAGAGAATTACTTTAGTTTAGTTTGTATGTATATCATTATAAATATATTAAAAATATATAAATAAATAAAAGATGAACCAGGGGCTTATGTCTCATTTATGGCATGGTTGTAGAACTCAACCCAGAGAGATGAGTTTTGCAACGACGGCAACTCAGGTTTAGCATAAGCAATAGGGACAATTTTAATTATTTAGTTATTATAACTGAGAACTCACTGTGGAAGGGTGCTTTGGACCCACCCACAGCTACAAACTCAGGGGTACCACACGTGCCCCAACACCTGGGCCCAGGAGACATTAGGAGTAGTTGCAGCCGCAGGATTAGAACCCACATCATCAGGAGTGAGTGGGACAACATTTCCATAACATATAATGGTTATTGACCAATTATCAATAATAATTTTCAGCCGTTCTTGAAACTGTCAAGCGCTAAGAAATTGCATAAGAAACAAGGAGATGTCCACCTTCTCATATCACTAGCTAAATACCTCATCATTTAAAGCAGCAAACACTGCAGTCAAACAATCAGCCTGTGCCAGAAAATCGTCAAAATCTCCACTCTCATGCAAAGAAGAAAATATTGATCGCCGAACAGTAACATCAGCATCAGCAACCGCTGCAATAAGAAGCTTTTCCACAATCTACACAGGAGATTAGCATTACAATCACAGCGTGAAATAGAAAGGCCAAAAGAACATCAAATGCGCCAGCAGCAACCAACAAGTAGTGGAGCCTTAATTAAATATTAACACCACAGCTTCCAAACATGTAACTATAATTCTAGGTTTGCTCGAGAGAATATCTAAACATGACCAAGACAAACTGCTGTATGAGTATTACTTCAGCATGCTATATTCTGGATCTATAACATACTTAATTGAAAATAGTTCATCAAAAACTAAAGTAGCCAGAATCTTAAGCATGCATATAGTTCCAGTTGGATTAAGATGATCTCTTTTTTCTTTTTTAAGAGAAACACAGTTTTTATTAATAAAAGTTATGGAAGCACAAAGGGATGAGGAATCCCTAACGAGGTAACAGTCGGTTACATTAATGTCAATGACTCGAAGCAACTTCACGTTTTCAATGATAAAACTCGAGCCAAGAGAACATTAGTGAATCAGTCTAATGAAATTAACCAAAATACTAATCAAAAGGATCCGCAGTTCAGGGAATATCTTCTTCTTCAATGGTTGTAGTATCTATGTTCAATAAAATTGAAGTCTAGATATCTGTGCACATAGTTCTCATAAAATTTTGAAACCAACCCAGCAAAGTTCTATTAATCAATGGTTCTAGGGAATAAAGGCAAGTGTTTACTGGAGCAAGGAAATAAAGCACATGCTTTCAAGAATCCATATTTCCCTTACTTCGCAAATTCATATTGAATAGCCAATCACATTCAATCATTACATGTATAACTGGACTTTATGCATGATAACCAATAAAAGAATGTCATGAGCAATGCACAATCATATTTATTATCAATGCAAAGAAAAATGGTCACAATTAAACTTCACAAAATCATGTTGATTAGCCTATGACATTCAACCATTACATGTATAACTGGCCTTTATGCATATTAACCAATATAAGAATGTCATTAGAATTGCACAATCATGAACAGGTGTTATTAATTATTAATGCAAAGAAAGATGGTCGCAATTAAAACCTAGAACTAGAAGAAAAAGAGTACCAAATTTACCACGCATATCTGAGTGAATATTGCACATATACAGGTGTCGAGGGACAAAATGATTATTGATAATTGGGAATTAAGGTCTGTCTGGACAGAAACATACCTCCTCAACGAGGCGGCGACGCTTTCCACCAGCACGACTTGTCCTACTAGAACTGAATTGAGCAGAAGAGATACCAGATAATGAATTTGTCATCAATTTGCAGCAACACAAAGCAGCATCTTTCCTAGTACCACCATCCTCATCTTCTAAATACAATACAACAGAATCTCTTGCAAACTCGAGAAGATCATGACCCTGAAACAATAGCATCGGTGTTATGAAAAAGAAATGGAGAAAGGAAGAAGCAAAACACAGAGTTAAATACAACACAATCTTAAAATTTAATCAGGCAAAAAATTGTACAGCAAATTGAACAAGAACCACTAGAAAATAAGGGGAAAAGCAAGGAAGAAGTTCAAACAGGGAGAGAAAAAAACAAAAAAAAAAAACAAAAACAAAAAAGTACCTTAAAATTAAATCGGGCAAGAGTTTGTAAAGCTAGTTGAACAAGAGCAGAACCGCTGAGTTCTGATACTTGCACAGTAGAAGCTGTGCTGCAAGTCCTATTAATAGCAACAGAAGGCCTTGACTGAACTTGTTGGTGTCGAGAAAGAACTCCTGAAACGCATTCAAGCAAACGTACTTGAATGGTTGGAAGCAAAGATGGAATACTGCAACACAATCGAAAAAACTCATGTCAAACCCCCCCAATTGACTAAGAAACAGAAGAACAAGCATTTCACAGGAAGGATTTCTATAGACCTGGCAGTAACATGTTCAAGGGCTTCCACTAGCGTGGGGGATAATCCAACGGAAAACATTGCATCCAAGAGACTACGTACATGAGGCTCCATAGAAAGCCCCATGGCTTTTGCAATATTTCCAACACAAGCCAAAGCCTCCATACAGGGTCTCCCTCTACGAGGAGCAATCTATAACAGAAAAGAAAGCCACTTTGAGAGAGTCTTTTAATGATAGATGTGTACCCAGAAAAAAATCTACAATGGAACCAGGGTAACTAAGATCTTTAATTATCTGCCTCGTACCGCATCACGCAAGTGAGATGTTATTGTCGGCAAATAATCGATGAGTTCACCATCCAATGCACCAGCCATTTCCCCAAGTGCAATGAACCCACTTGCTGCTTCTGCTGGTATTTTAAGAACATGTAGAATATGCTTCATGCAAATCTGTAGAAGAAAAGAATAAATTATCCAAACTGTAACAATAACATACACAATAAATTAAACACTATTATTAGCAGGGCAACAACTTACTGTCAGGTAGTTGGTTACGAAACGGTCACGTAGGAAGTGGGCAATTCGAGGAAGCAAAGAGGTTATGCTGAGACGAACAAGCCGGTCCCGATGCTCTAGATATCGAAGAACTATCTCAGCAACTTCTCTATATCTCGACATCATGAACTCCCCTGTATTCCTGCCAAATGGTATCATAATAACGGAAATCTTCATTCAGTTCTGACCCAAGCACTCCCAGATTTTCTCCAAGTCGCATAGTGTAGTATTTGTAAATAATAATAATATTAATAATAATAATAATAATAATAATAATAATAATAATAGTAAAAACAATAATAAAAAGATAAAAAACAAATTGGTGGTCATCAAGTTCAGATATTTTCATAAGAAACAGATAAATTTTAATTCAAAATATCAAGATAAGTACAAAGGGACAAGGAGGCACAAATAAGCACACACTACCATACATCACTCCAATCTCTAGCAATGTCTGACACAAAGTGTTAAATTTTTTATTATGGACTGAAACCCACCAAACTACTCTAACTTAACTTTCTCCCACACTTCTTCTAATGTTCCCTCACTATCTTCAATATTCTTCTATTCCTTTATAGCCATAAAGACCCGCATAGAGAATCAAAAAACTGAAGCCTGGTGCATGTAGAATCAAAAATGAAAATTAATACAAATCAAGATTCAGAACTGTTCCATTAGTCAATAGCAAATATAGAATCAAATCAAGGATCATCTATTCCAAATATTGGTTGTTTTAAAAAGAAACTTAAGAGAACTGAAGGCTGATCTCATTTGAAGACCACAATAAAGGGAACTAACCAAGAATTGCTACAGCAATAAGTCAGCATAAATGGTAAACAGCATACAGCCAAATTGGAAAATAAAAATCTATTTTTCTTAAAGGTAAAAATTTTGGATAGAAGAAAATTCAAACTGCTAAAACATTGGATGTGGTTTTTTCCCCCATCCACAGATATGTGGGGGTTGAGTGGCCTAAGCAGATGTGATATCAAGAGTAAATAATAAACTTCAAAGAAAATTGTGGGATGATCAACTTCAAGAAACCAATAACCAGCAGAGAGCGAAAACTAGCACGGATTTTCTGTAAGCTCTATTGCAGCATAAACTTTGTCATAAAACAAGGGAATTCAAATGTTCACAAGATATAACTTAAGATGTATTCAGGACACACCCAACTTCTGCAGACAAGAAACTCATCATCCACGCCTACCTCAGCAGTTCCCCAACTGCAAGCAGAGAACCATGTATGCTATGTATAGGGGCATTTCTTCCCAATCCATCTTGTGTAGCCTCAAACATACGATAGTACCTGCCATAAACATCACTCAGAAAGCAAGAGTAAGAAATAAAAAACTCTGATTAATTCACATTCAAAAGAAAAATCAGAAACCAAGTGTTCTGAATAACTAATCCATCGCTGTGTCTTTTCCTGGAACAAGCTTCAAAAACAATTAGACTAGCCTATGTTATTCAAAATCAAAACAAAATCACACCATATGCATAAAATTACAACGGCAGACAGCAAAGTATCAAAGCACCAGCAAAAGTTTGGTCACTTACTACTTTATTGTTGGCTTAGTTTCTTACCTTGAGTTTTTTAAATATAATGCTATCTCAGTAGTCAGCAGTATGCAATTTTATCTAATGTCCCAGAAGAAGATAGCTAAAGGAGTAACAAAAAGGAATCTACTATCCCACAGCCATACACTAGAAGTAGATATAATTACTTCCAAAATGCAGATGATCTAAGATGTAATGTAAGAAAACAAGACCAAAAATAATAATCCTAAATAATAATAATAATAATAATAATAATAATTGTGGTGTGAGACAATGCGGAGAAAAAGGCAATAGACATTATGGAAACATATCTAGCAAAAGATCTTTTAAATTCTTTGCATGGAGCCAAAACAGGCTCGCAGTTGCTATTTATTTCCTATCTAATGCAATCAGAAAATATTAAAAGACAGCCAAGAAATTAATACAAAAGTTATGATGCAATACATTTCTTATTCTACAGCTCTCCTTTTTAAACTGTTATAACAAAAGAAAAGGCATAATCAAACAATAGGCAGTAAGAAATGGGAGGTACAATTTATGTCATGGGAGTAAACTCAAGTATGGCAAAAAAGAATGTCAATGTAAACAATTGTCAATAGCATAATGGACAAAAGCACACTTACCACTGAACTCGCCATCGGGTCTCCCGCTTCTCAATGACCCGAAGGCAAGCACGCAATGCCTCTACAGCACGCTCTCGAACATCCAGTTTTGGATCCCTCAAAGCAACCCAGATAGCATCCACAAACTCGGAAACATGAACGTTAAAAACTGTTGAAGCATTCTCAGCCATTTCCTATTACAATTAGAGAGAACAGTCACACATTCATCAAGGCATAGGAGACATATTGATTTCAACAAGAATAGCATCCAGCAGTCTGAACTACAAGAATAATTAAACAAATCTTTGTCTAGAAACGACATTAATTTATTACGATGGATCTTTCCCTATTGCAGAACAAAGATGCATAGAAAGTAAATCGGGATTGCAAATATAGAATCCTTACCCAAAAGATATCTCGTAAGTTTAGGGAGAATGGTTTTTAAGTAATTTTAGAAACACATTAGTTGTTAGGAATCCTTACTTGGGACTGTAAATAATTACTGTAATTTTCTTTTGGAGTCCTTAGTCAACAAGGATAAGATTTAGAGAAAAATATCCGTGTTGCCAACCCTGCTAGTAGCAGTAATGTTCTTTGATGATGATTAAGAAATGATTCCATCTAAGAAGATAATTCTTCTCCTTGGTGGAAACCTTGTTGCCAGATGTACTAACATTTTCAACTTGTTCCAATGAATCTTAATATTTTTAGGAATTAAGATAATTATATGTAGATATCATTAACTCTGCAAGGGTCAGGCCTACTACTTGTTCCTTCTCATCTATTTGCTATTGCCAATTTCTTCTTCGCTTCATTATCCTATCGCTCTTTTTTCCCACAATTCTATATTTTTATCATCCTAATAATAATTATAATATCATCTAGATACCAACTTCTTACATTAACAGATCCCTTGTGAAACAGAATCACATAAGATCAGTCCCATTTCCCTAATGTAGTTCTCATAATACCATTCACAGCCAATATGGTAAACAGCCACATGATCATGTTTCACTTGGCTTCAAAGGCTTTCTGCATAAGCTTTTTACTTCAATCATGAACATGCAAATAACTAGAAACCATTTTGCAGTAAAGACACAGAAGAAAGCGAATGATCATTTGCAAGCAATAGAGATAGACAGCATTTGCAAAAAATAATTAGAAGCAAAACTAAAGCTACAAACATGCAACAGGGCCTAAGTGGAGCTAAAAGCAGATATTCATATTTCTATAAATTCACTCATAACAATTCTGGAGACTAATAACTATATATGCATTTCTTTTATTCTTTCTTTGCTCTATCTTCCCTTGCTCACACACTAGCAATGGCATTGAAACAAATATTGCCCCAACAATATTTAACTTAACCCAAGCAATCATATTTCATACCAGCTGTAAGCTTCAACATGTTGGTAATTTGGTTAATTGAAAATCAATAAAAGAAGAAGGGAGGAATGTACTTTCAAAATTAAAACAGCAGCAAAACGGCGATATTCAACTCTATCACCACGAAGCCAATCCAATGCAACTTTGACCTGGGAGAGGCAGGGATTAGAAGTCACGAAAATGTAAGACAATCATGCCACAAATAGAAACAAATATTAACATACCAGCCTTTCCACTTCATCAGCTGTCATTGCTCCGCCAGCTCTGGCTAGGTGGCCCAAAACTTTACTGGCAATAACCAAGGTTTCAGGCTCGCGTTTTGCCTCAAATGCAGTCCTCATGTAATTTGCAATTTTTGCAACTTTTACAGCATTCTCCCCAATTCCAACATCTATAAGTTCATCAATGGCCCTCAGTGCACCCAAATTGTCTGAAACTTCATTGCTTTCCAAAAGACTGGTAATACGATCATACAGCTTATCCATAAAACGTGAAAATGCTTCACCACTTAGATCACGAGCTTGTTCCTCAACATGTCTTCTCAATGCTGATGCAGCTCCATCCTGTATATTAATTTAAATATTTTAATCTAAGCAGCGATAAACGTCTGGTCAAACAATATAATCTGTTCGAATGACCCTCAAAAAAAAAAAAAAATACAGATATGTCCACATTTAGACACCAGCATACCACCAGAGCATGAAACTTCATTCTGAGATATTCCCAGTCAGTTTGCATGTGTAGAATGTGGAAAAAAGACAAATTGGACAAAACCCTACAGCAAGGCATTATAAACACAGATAGCTGCAAGCATCTGGCTAACTGTTTCCAATCCTTCAAAGTAACTGGGAACAAGCCAACTCGGGTCCCCCACAACAACAGCAACAAAAGATCCATAGTTCTGTAATCAGAACAACTCACATCTGGCACTATCTCCTTAACCAGGGTCTCAGAAAAAAAAGTTGATCCACAGGACAACTTACCACCAGTTTATTGTCATTAAATTCATGTAAAGGAATGGACAAACAGTGGAAAATATACCTTGGGATTGCCGCGAGTGCACAGGTCAGCAAGTACTCGGTTGATAGCGTCCAGATTGCTGGCGCCGGTGGTAGCTGCGGGAGCAATGTAGCGAATCGACTGCGCTGTCGTCGCCAGCGCCATGCTAAATGTGTGTTGGCGTGTGTATGTACACACTTACACTGCAACTGTCACAAAACCCTAAACCGATTATTGTATGCATTAAAGAACTTATCAAAGACTAACTGTCAAGAACTAGTAAAAATTGCTAAAATGCACACGGAGGAATTTCTACAACAACAATTCTCGCTATAAAAACTCGTCAGAATACAAATTCGTAGAAGCTAACCTGATTCTTCAAGAATCCAATACTTTTTTCACGAATTTGACTATCGGCATTCAATAAATAGTTTGAATTTGTGATTCTTGTAAGCTTTTTTGTATCTGCTTGGGTTAATTTTAGAGAGAGAAAGCAGCAGCCATCTTCAATTGATGCTGCACCAGCCGAACCCCTCTGCTGTAAGGATTCCTCTGTGTTATTTATATTTAGTCATTTTCCGTTTTTTATGCTATTTTCCATTTATAATTTCCTTTTTTTTTTTTCAGGTTTAATAGTTTTCGTTGTGGTTTACTCTATTTCCTTTTATAATATTTTTTTCTTCTTTGTTCCTTTTAAAACAAATAGTTTTTATTTTTTCGAAGCTTAATATACCATAATTAGCAAAATAAATATCTTGCATATATTTTCTTTTTTTACTCCCTCATTTTTACCGTTGAATAAAATAGCCATAATTTTAACCGTTGAATAAAATATCTAAATTATTGAGAAAAGAGTATTGTTTTTGCATTTAATGATTATATATTCGATTAAATAATTTCTTGTTTTAGATATACTAATTTATACATCATAATTTCTCAATTATATTTATATATTGGGCTTCAGTTTTACAAGTGCTTGAATTTATAGTTTCCCAATTAATTACATATTTCATTATAGAGATAACTCTCCGACTATAAAGTAACTCTACTCAATATCGTTTATTTTAGTTTAATTTGAAATATTCTTATAATATTTTCTAGGAACTAATAATGATATAATTAATATTATTATAATTTTTATATACAAGTATCAAAACAAATCACTCAAGTTCATCTAGTCTGGCGGCAAGGCTCCCTGAAACGTACTAAATTTTCCTATTAATTTTGTATTTATTTGGTATTGTAAAATAATCAACGAATATCATTTGTATATAATAATATTACAACTCACCACATATCATTTATTAAAAATAATAAAATAGAAAATAAAACACTTAATAAAATAAAAATCAACTTAGTCGATGATGAAATAAGTTCAAACTCAATTATAAAAAATTGTTCGAGTAAAAATATAATTTTGTTAAAACTTGAACGTGATGAGCCATATAATAAAACAAATTGATTAATAATATTAAAATAGTAATAATAATAATAATAAAACAAGTATAGAAATATTACTTAACTAAGTTTAGCTCGTACTTCATAAAAGTTCCTTCAATCTCAAATGAGACGATCAAACAAATTTTAGAAACTCATCCCAACAAAGGAGCTACGATTTTGTTATAACTTGAACGTAATGAGTCGGAATTAATTAATAAATAACGAATCATGAAACAATTAAATATTATTTTGGGAGCTAAAAAATAATTCAAAACATACATGAATAATATTATATTCATATTAGAAAAAATGAATTTTAAGTATAATATAAAGTAAAACATTTCATAGCAAATTTAATGTGGTAAGTAATTCAATGAACCTCAGCTTAATCCACAAGTTAACTTGGGTTAAGCTTGATTTATAAATTTTGATTATTAAAATTTGTCTAGAATTAAACATTTTAAAACATGAAATGAAACAAATAATATTATAAAAATATTACATTACATTGATATTCTAAGTCAAATACACGTTACATGGATAAATATTATCCTACAAGCCCAACAAACGTCATGCGGACCAACAATAAATTATGTGAGTTCAATAGAATTTAAACACAAGATCTCTTAAGATATATCCAAGACATAAACAATTGGAACACAAGCTATTGTTATAAGTTTTTTTGCAATATAACTATATTAATAAAACCTATATTTAGTTAAAAACAATAATTTTATTATGATTCTAAAAACTTATATTACTTTCAACCACAAAAATTAACTATATATATTACTTTCTTAAACAAATTTTTATAAATTATTAAACAAAATAAAATAACAAAATTATATAAAACTGAAATAATACTTTAGAAAAAGTATACGTAATTATTATATTTCTTTATTTCATTTAACGAATATTTTTTATTAAATTAAATGCCATAAATATATATATTTTATGTGATTAATAAAAAACACAAAAAAATCGAAAAACAACAGAGAAATAAATAACATAAAATAAATTTAAATGATATAACAAATAAATAAATTCAAAATGTCAGGCCCACACTTTTTCAATAAAATGTTAGTTATATATATTTTTAAAATGAAATTATGCATTAATTCATTTATTTTTCTATTTTTAATCATATTGTGTTTCAATTCATTTATAATACTTTTATAAATTTAATTTTTATGAATAATTTATATTACTTACATGTAATAAATGTATATTTTATGTAATTAAAAAATTTAATTAAATTAAAAGATAAAAATAAAATAAAAAATTAGAACAAAAAACATTAAAAACGTTATTCACTAACGTTTTCAATAAAATGCCTAACATTTTGTGTTTTTTTGATTAAAAAATATTTCTTTCTTTATTTTATTTATTTATTTATTTAAAATAAGAATATTATATTAAAAAAATTATGTATATTATTCAGCATATATATACATGAATATATTATTTTTCTCAGTTATTAGTTTTAATTTTAGTATAATTATTGCAATGTTAGTTTCATTATTGCTACGCGGTTTTCGATAAATGGTTTCTTTCCCTTTTGCTGTATTCTCAATTATTAATATTTCATAGTTTCGTTATTTTTACGCAATTCTCTTAAAATATTATATTTTTTTCGCTGGCATTATTAATATTTAATATTTCCTTGTTTTTACACGGTTTTCGTTAAATATTTTTCTTTTCTACTATTATTACTTATGTATAATAGTTTCGTTATTTTTACGCAATTCTCTTAAAATATTATATTTTTTTCGCTGGCATTATTAATATTTAATATTTCCTTATTTTACACGGTTTTCCTTAAAGATTTTCTTCTTTTCTACTATTATTACTTATATATAATAGTTTCCTTATTTTCTATAATATTTTCCTTTAATAGTTTCTTTTTCTTCATTTTATTACAGCCTGCTTGAAATGAATAGGTTTTCTTTATTTAAGTTTTATATACCTTAATTAACATAATAAAACTTGCATATATTTTATCTTTTTACTCTCTCGTGTTAACCATTGAATAAAATACCGAAGTAAATAAAATAAAAGAAAATAGTTTTTTTTTCGCATTTTATTTACATCTTTAATAAAATATTTTTATAGACATTCAGAATTGTCTGTGATAACTTCTTTTTTAATTCATACTGGTATTTCTCTTGGGTATACACGTATCAAATATATACTTTATTTTAAAATAAAAGGTAAAAAAAAACTTAAAATAAAATATATATAAAAATCTAATTCTAAAATGATTGGTTTTGTTTGAACATTGAACTCAACTACATTCATCGTCTTTTTGTAATTTTTATTTATTTTTACCTTGAAATGTCAATTTTACATATTGGATCGAATAAATTAAGAAGTTATAGTTAGCGAGTAAAATAATATTCATGTTCACAAAAAAAAGATTAAAATACATGTAGGATATGAGTTTTAGCATTTTACTTGTCTACTCATCAACACGATTATTGTATATATATATATTAATTATACAATATAGAATATTATTTATCCAAATTACTTCACACATTTCGGTCAATCAGTCAAGTTGTGTGGTTAGTATTCCATTGGTTTTTTTTCTTTTCTTTTTCTTTTTTCTCTCAAACAACTTTTACAACGTTTTCAATTTTTTAAAACACAAGTTACATATTCATTTCTAATCCATTTGTTTACGTATAAATATACAAATTACCTATTTGTTTGTAGTCCAATTTTTTTTTTACGTATAATCTATGAATATATAAAAACAGAACAGTTTGAAGATTTTACAGAAATGTCATTTTTTTACCCTAATTATCTTTCTATTTTTCCGAAGTATGAGGTTCAATCATAATTTTTTTGGTTCTTTCACTTCAATTTTTAAAGATTTATACCGTTGTAATCTCAATTTCATTTTTATGATAAATATATCAAATTAATCATCTTTTCACCATTTTCAATTTGAATTCATATTGCATATATAAAAATAAAATATTAATTTTTAAATATAAAATATATTTTCATTAATTTATTGTGATATATTTTAATATAATATAGTTTTATATTGTAAGTTATTTTTATTTTAAAAACTATATTACTATTTTTATAATAACTTATTATATTATTATCTTATAGTCGTGCAACGCATGGGAGAAATAATAGTATATTAAAATAATTTATTTTCTCAATTTAATTTAATACCTATTTTACATGTATTAAAATAAAATATTGGATTAAAACTTTATAGTTTTTTAATTTGTTCATTAATTGGATTAGTTGATTATTTATTATTAATTGAAATATTTATTTTGGATTGAGCTATAAAAAATATATAAATTGTTGTTCTACAATAAGATTGTATAATTGTTTTATTTTAACTTTTAATCTTATTTATATTCTATAAATATTTATATATTTATACTACCATAAGTAGAAACATAATTAGTTATTTATTTTAATATAAACTACATGACTGTGGAATTATTTCAATAAGTAGAAAACAATATTGCAAATATATAATTTAATTAATTATATTTATTATTTTATCTTTTTTTTTATGAGGTGTGAGCTATTTAATATTTGTGTTTATTTCAAGAAAATTGCATATCGAGCTCGTGTATATTTGAATTTCAATAAGAACTAAACAATTCTTAAAAATAATATATTTTTACGGTGATTAAAAATCTATCTTAATTTCATAATATAAAATAAAAGTTATTTATAAAATTAAGTGCACATTCAATTTGTGAATTGCACAAGAGAAAATATTAGTACAGGAAATTAAAAATAGTACTCCCTTCATTTCATATAACCTTATTTTGATGGGACGGAGAAAATATGTTATAGTTGTAGCCGCTACTCTATTTGTGTGTGCATGGATGCACGCACATATATATTAATATAAATATTGATATTTCGTCTATGCATTGCACATTTTGTTATATTTATAATATTATTATAATGATTAAAATATTTATAACAATATAATTATATATTTATATATGGGCAGAATAATATTAAATGTTCTTAATAAGTATTGTTAATTAAGTTGTATACATTCAAGTTAATAATATTAGTATGGGTAGTCACAAACATATTTAATCCCCTATGAATATGAGTGGTAATTTTGCAATCATTTTGAAATATGAAAATATTAGTGTATTTTGTGTTATCTATTTAATCTTAGTATAAAAATAAGAGTAATATTTACTCAATCTAAAATTTGTATTATCAAGTCGTATTATGATATCATGTTTTGTTTATTATTTTGTCTTTGTATCTGGATATGAATCATGTCTTGTTCGTGTCAAGCTATAGAATTATCCGAGGGAGTGTCATTTCTGTATAAGAAATAAATACACTTAAAGAAATAGTAATGTAAGACTGTTTCAAATAAAACACATAAATTTACATAATAACTTTTGTAACAAAAAACTTAAATAACAAAAAATAAAATAGATCCATTAATTCCATTTAGGGGGGGGGGGAATCAAATTATGAATAAAATGTCTATAAGTTTTGTTGGTATTAATCTATACAAAAATATAATATATAACAAATATAATCAATACCAATAAATAAATACATTTTCATAAATCAACGAAATATACATAAAAATATCAATAAGAATGTTCCATTTTAAAATATCATAATTAATAGTATCGATACAAAATACATAAATATCCACAATAAATATAAATATTCTCAAGCACATTTATTTCAATATGAGAAAAAATAGATTTTATAGATAAGACATATTAAGTAGTCACTAATAGATACAATTGCGTCTTTTTTTTATTTTTTTTAAGTTTTATATCATAGTTATAACTAACAAATATATAATGATATAATTGGAGATTTTGTTACTAACAATTAAATATATTTATCAATTCAATTATTATATTATAAAATAAATTTATTTTATTACAATTTTTAAAAATCCTTTATATTTTACAAAATATTAGCTAGGGCTAAACATAGTTAATGCTAAGTAAATATTTATAAATATTAAATCTAATTTGCTTTTTAATATATACATTCACAATTTAACGCACATAATTATTTTAGTGTGTGTAAAGTTAAATTGAATGTTAGTATAGCATCAACACACCACACGTATGCATTATATGCATAGCTACTCTATTTTTATAAAAATATAATTACTGAAGGGTGTTTCTATTAACACCATAAATTTTACTTTTTACATCACATTTACTTTACACACCATATTTTAATTAAAAAATAAATTTTTTTTCTTTACACACCATCTATTTTTACATTTATACACTTATTAAAAGAAAAATATTGAAAGACAGCACAGGTTCCCTTTCCTTATTTGAGGAACAATTACAAGAAGAAAAGTGTTGAAAAAAATGTTATAAAATTGAGGGATAACTCTTTCATCTTTACATCTCTCACTATTGAATAGCAAAAACAAAAGCAAAAGCAAAAGGAAAAGGCAAAAAAAAAAATAAAAAAACAAACAAAAAAAGAAAGAAAGAAAGAATAGAAGAAGAAAAGCAATTGATGATTGAAGAAAAAAAACATAAATCAATGCGTTCGGCTAAATTTGGTAGCCGAATTCAAAGCACAATGTTCGTTTTCTAGAAGTCAAATGCTTTGTGAGGTGTGTTGGTTTTTGCCGATCGAACATATTTTAGTGCGTTCGATTTTTTGGTACTGAATGCTGAGAAATTGAAATTAATTTTTCAATGTTTGATTTCGGCGATTTGCTTAGGCAGCATGCGGTGGTTTGTTCAAGCGCAACATGGAGGAAGAAAGGTAGTTGAGAGTAGGGATGTTAAAAGGGCCATGGCCCGACAGACCGGCCCGTTTAGTCCGAAAATTTTTAAGGTTAGGGCTTGGTTTTATTAGCCCGTTGAGCCCGAGCCCGATTAGCCCGAAGCCCTATAGGGTTAGGGCTAGCCTGATAGCCCGAATTTTTCTTCTTATTTGTCTATTTCTTAATATCGAATTAATAATATACACCATTTTTTATTATTTTTCATATACCATATTTGATTTTTAGTAGAAGATATTAAAATTTATATTTAATTACTAGAAGATTATAAATACTGTCATTTAAATTTAGAATTTAAATGTAACATGATTTCAAATTTTATGACAGTGAATGCTCTTAAAGCTATAATTGAGAGCATGAAATAACATATATGACTTAAATATTTGAATCTTTAAATGATGTATAGTGATATAAAAGTTCTAAAATATATAATATTTTAATGTTATCTAGAATTGTATTTTAAATAGAGCATAATATGCATTTAATTAAAATTTTAAATTTAAATATATAATTTGACTATTTTGACTCATAGCCCGATAGTGGCCCGAAAACCGGTAGGGTTAGGATTAGGTTCACTATAATCAAGCCCGTTTAAATTGACCCGATTAAATTGAAGTCCGATTAACACAAAACCCGTTAGGACTAGCCCGAAACCGACAGGGCTAGCCCGTTTAACATCTCTAGTTGAGAGGCTGAGATGCAATGCGATGAAATGAGAAAAGGAACAAAAAAATTTAGGGTTAGAGATATTTTGTAATTTTATTTATATTTATTTTTGTAAATATATATTTTGTAGGGTGAAAAATAAAAAAATATGGGGTAAATAAAAATGCCCTTACTAAATAATCACAATTTGCACTTTATGATTTTGATTACTAAATACATATAATTTTATGAGTTGATGAGTAAATCTAATTGAAGTCATTATTTTTTTAATTAGATCACATGAGTTGATTCAATTGAGAATGATATCTGAATTGTTTGAAACATTCATAAAATTATTATTATTTTTTAAAATAATAATTTAATAACAATATATTTTAATTAAATAAATAATATTTTACATCAATTTACATGATGTACCGTGTATCTAAAACCCATGTATTTGCCAAAATTAAAAAACGCTAGGACCACTTGTCCTTTCACGGTGATTTTATGGACCAAATGAAAAGGAAATATTAGGAAGATAAAAAAAGCCCTAGTAATTACACAACAATGACAGTGACGCGAAGGCTCACGTCAGCCGTCGATAGGGTAGTTGACCGTTAAATTCGTCAGCGCCTCCGGGCATTGTGTACTATACTATACAGTCTCTACCGCCCTTTTTAGCTGTCCCTATTTTCAAATTAATTAAACCATTCACAAATTTTTCGTTCCCTTTGACAGCGCAACTAGGGTTCCCGACATACTTCTCTTCAATGCTGCAAAGGAATATACCATGATATATATATATATATACCTGTTTTCTTGTAAAATCCGAAAACTTTGACAAACTATTCACAAACCCTGACGGATTTTCCAAACACCCTTTGCCTAAATATTGACAATTGTTATAGTTTCTATTTCTTTACCTTGGTTGCTGCACCTTTTGCTTTTCGATCAGTGATCATAATTCCTAGAAACCATGGCTGTTGTGGGAGACATAGCCCTCAAGTTTGGTGGGATTATTAAGAAAGAGGTTGCTACTGAATTAAAGAAGGGGGTTTATGGCCTCCCAATTTCAAGTATTGGAGTTTCTGTTGACCCCAAAAATTTGAGAAATTTTCAGTCCAGAATTAATGGGGTTAAAGCAGTGATGCAAGTGGGAGTGGAGACTGCAGAAATTTCGCAGAATTCGAAAAATTTGAAAGGGGTGGTGGGATTTGATGTGGTTTCAGAAGGGGAATTGAGGGAGAAGGGGTTCTTGGGATTGAGGAAGACAAAGCTTGTGTGCACGATAGGGCCCGCGTGCAGCTCGTTGGAAGAGTTGGAGAAGTTGGCACTGGGAGGGATGAATGTGGCTAGGCTTAATATGTGTCATAACTCTAGGGAGTGGCATCAGGATGTGATTAGGAAGATTAAGAAGTTGAATGAAGAAAAGGGGTATTGTGTCTCTGTGATGATTGATACTGAGGGAAGCCAGATTCATGTGGTTGATCATGGTGCTCCTTCCTCTGTCAAAGCAGAGGTATTGATTAACAAATAATAATAATAATTTTTGTTTCAGTTTACTAAGATTTTTCGAACTTTTTTTTTTAATAAATAAAATATATGGGATTGCAGGATGGATCAATCTGGTTCTTTACAACTGAAAAGTTTCAGGGCACACGTCCGTTTACAATTCAAGCAAATTATGAAGGTTTTTCTGAAGGTATGTTTATTGATGCAAGTAAATTAGTAATTTTAACTGCAGTATTAAAGTAATTACTTTTGTATTTTTGGTTTTTTGACTAATGTTTGTATTATTCAGGCATTGATGTGGGCGATGAAATAGTTTTCGATGGAGGAATGGCAACCTTTGAGGTGGTGGAAAGGGTTGGGAATGATTTGCGTTGTAAGTGCACGGACCCTGGCTTACTTTTGCCACGAGCAAAACTGAGCTTTTGGAGAGATGGAAAGCTTGTGGGGAAAAATTATGAACTTCCAACCTTGTCAACTAAGGTGATAGAAAAATCCATTTATTTCTTTCTCACACTAAGTACATTAATTAAAATCATAATATTGTAGGTTGTTTTAAATTACTTTAGATTAGCCCTTTGGGAAATTTCCACTCACAGTTCCATGTGATGCATACAACATGTACTAGCAAATGTCATTTCGGAGAACACGGTGCTGTTAACACTTTTGCTGACATTTAGCTGTGAAGTTATGAATCAGTGTAAAACTTCACTTAGGTTGATGCATTTGTTTTTGCAAATGAACTTGAAATGCAAAATCGCAAATTTGTTGGTTTTGTATGGATGGAAGATTTAGTCCTTTCGTTTAGTACTTGAAACAAGGGGCGGGTTTGTAGAATGGATTCGATATTCATCAATCTCATTTTGAACTATTTTTAAAAAATTCATTAGTGTCAAATCTTTGAATTTCAAATCCCTCACTCCATACACAATCTTAATGATCTCCCTCGAGGGTGGTTTAAGGAACCATCTTGGGCTGAAATGTGTCTGTTCCATGTATCTGATTGCGGGCAACACTTTACAGGATTGGTCGGATATTGATTTTGGAATCTCGGAAGGTGTTGATTTTATTGCCATGTCATTTGTAAACGATGCTGATGCTGTCACGCATCTGAAGAACTACATTGCCACCAAATCCTCAAAGTAAGTAACTTTGTCCTTTTTACCTCTAATCATGAAAATGGATCTCCTTGAATGAGCATCTTAAGCTTGATTCTATATTGTTAGTTTGTATTAATTTTTTTATACCAAATATATGGCTTGACGCTCGTGAATTTGAACATTTAATAGATGTGATTTCTATTCATAAGAGTATGGAATATGAAGGAAGATGCTTTATTCACAGGTCAATAAAAGTTTTGGCAAAGATAGAGAGTCGGGAGGCTCTACGTAAATTGAAAGAGATTGTTGAGGCTTCTGATGGAATCATGATAGCAAGAGGTGACCTTGGAGTTGAAATCCCACTAGAACAAATTCCAACAGTACAGGAGGAAATTACTTACGTATGCAGGCAGCTTAACAAGCCAGTAGTCGTAGCTTCTCAGCTTCTAGAATCGATGGTTGAATATCCTACCCCAACAAGAGCTGAGGTAGCTAATTTATTTATATTTTCTCGATAAGTTTCTTTACTTTTTTGTTGTTAAGTTGATTTGATCATTTTGCAAATGCCCGGACTTTAGTTTGTGCATGTTCATGGAAAGGGGATTGGAGGGTGAAGCTCGCCTTCTTAAAATATGGAACATTATCGGTTGAGGCCCATGTTTCAAGTTATATTTAAGCATAACGTATATTTGTTACTAAATTCTTTCCTGCACTTTTTTAGTTCTTCTTCTTCCTCTCTTAATTTGAAGTAATGAATCTTTAATTTTTTACACACACACTGGGGTATTCTTCTATACGAATGTCCTTACCATTTTAAGCATGTTTTCCTAGACTTAAACGAAAAAGTAAGGAAAAAAAAAAAGTGATATGCTTTTTAATGCTATAGGTTGCTGATGTATCGGAAGCTGTCCGACAATATGCTGATGCATTGATGCTTTCTGGAGAGTCGGCAATTGGACCATTTGGACAGAAGGCTCTTTCCGTGTTGCGGATGACCAGTAGCAGAATGGAACTATGGAGCCGTGAAGAAAACAGGCAAGATGTTCTCTTCCAACATAGCCTTGGAGCATCTTTGCCTGACCAAATTGCTGAGCAAATCTGCAATTCTGCTGCTGGAATGGGTACGTAAAAGAAATTTTGTTAATCTTAAGACAGCCAAAAAAACTAGTTTTAAGGTGTGACCAAATGATATAAACCCCCCCCACCCCCCCAAAAAAAAAAAAAAAAAGAATGAGTTCTGTCTTCTCTCCATATCTCCCGAATCCAACAGGAATTTTCTAGCACATATATATTTTATAGAAAATGATATCTTTGGCTTTTTATATGTCAAAATGGCTACATTCCCGTTTTTCGATAGCCTCAAGGGTCACTGTAATTTGGAAAAATACTTCCTTTCATGTATGTAACAAAGTTATTTGTTATGAATTGCAGCGAACAACCTAGGCCTAGACGCAGTATTTGTGTACACGAGACGTGGGCGGATGGCATCACTAATCTCACGTAACCGTCCCAATCCTCCCATATTCGCATTCACAAACGACAGCAGCACCAGAATGGCTCTTAATCTACAGTGGGGAGTTACTCCACTTCTGATCGACCTCTCAGATGATATGGAAGCTAATATCAACACATCTATCGATCTTATAAAGGCTAAAGGGCTGATCAAGAATGGAGACATAGTGCTAATAGTCTCGGATATCATTCCCACTACAACGACACAAACTGTGTTCCAGTCGATTCAGGTGAAAACTATCGAGTAAACTATACATGTTTCGATACTGAAGTTTGTTTTTCTGCTATGAACATGTTCAGTTTTGAGTAAATTTTATGAGCATTAGGATACTTCTCTTTCTTGATTGTTTCTCCTCTTTTTTTTTTTTAATGTTTTTTTGAATGAATTGTGATTTTAGCCATATTTGCAAAGTACGTGGATTATGACATATGAAAGTAGTTTTTTGAGCATCTGTTGTTCTTCTTGTGGGCCATTTTGATCAATTATTAGGACCAAAACTGTTGTTTCGATTTGAGTTAATTAATATAATTATTGGTAACTTGATAAGCTTTAGTTGAACTAATCTTGCATTTTAATTTAGAAAATTGTCACACTGAGAGTGACAAATTGGTAGGCGTGGACTGATAATCTCCTCCACATTGATTGAAAGCAAATCGTTACGACTATGTTTATGGATTAATCTGTATATATGAGGATATATTAATTCACTTTTGCATTTATTTTATGACTCGTTTTTTAGATCGAATGAATCCAATCCTTACCCCGAAAAATTGACGCCTACCTCTTATTCTCTCTATCTCATCTAATCATCTTTTAAATTTGAATAACTACTTTAAAATACTCAATTTTAATTTCTTGCCAAATTTTACTTTATAAAATTTTGTACAATAATTTAATTAAATAAATAAATAAATAAATCATAATTCTTCTTTATATAAAGAAGAATAGTGGAAGAATTACGATAATTAGTTTCTTTTCTTTACATGTGTGTCAGCTGTACTCACCAACTCTCTTCTATTTTTTATTTTTACTAAAATTTAAAAATTTAAATATCTTGTTCATTTTAAATTTGGTTTTGACGTATTATACATCAAATTAATCATCTTTTCGTAATTTTTAATTTGATACCAATATTATATATTTTAAAATAAATAGTTATATTTGAAATATGAATTTTAATTTTTCATAGATAGATTTTTTTTATGGATTGAATTATTCATTTTTATTTTGATATATGTGTTGGATTTGAATAAATAATATATGAATTTGATCTAAAAATATAAATATCTTTTTTAAAAAAAATTATACTATTAATTTATATAATATTATAATTTATTCCTCCACTTTAATAGGTTTTAGTGAGTTAAAAATTTTGTATTCAGTTGGGAATATTTTAAAATTTAGTTAAAAAAGTTGTACAATTTATTATTTAATAAAAATAATTTTAAGAGAATAACAATATAATGTAACATAACAAATAAAATAAATCGTATAATTTTTATGTAAATATAATTGATATAAATAGTTATTACGTAAATTTTTATAATAATAATAATATAATTTTTTCATATATTATTCGTATAAAAATATATTATATCCTGTATATTGGAAGGACAACCATCCAGTTATTACCAAAAACAAATTTATAATATTTACTCATCCCTATTTTACAATTTAGGCCATATTCAATTTTAAAATAAATACAAAATTTATGTTATTCATAAAGACTCAAACTACTCAATTTTTTTACGAACACATTTGTCGTGGGCTCCTCACCACGTAAGCAACCATAGTGTAATATATAAATATATTAAAATTATTAATATTTTCTAGAATTTATTATATTTTGAATTGATTTAGTAGTCCACAGAAAGACACAAGTGGGAAGAAGATTTGATCATTGTAGAAGCGTATACCACTTACCTGCATTCAATTTGGAAGTATACGAAAATGTGCAGTATAGTGGGGACCACCCAGGAATAAAATAAATTGACAAAACAATTGCCAGATACAAATAACACATGAATCTTTCTTGGAATTTTTGCTTTTCCGCCACTATTTACGTAATATATTGGGATTTTTTATTGGAAAGGAAAAAGTTACAATTTAATACTTAATTTAATATCTTGAGTTTAAATTAATTATTTTTGTTTAAGAAAGCATTTCAACTTTTCAAATAGGCAGGCCCATTAAACACTTTAACTTTTAATATGATATTAAAAGAATATTTCTAAATAAAAAGAATAACTGATTAAATTCTGAAAAATATCTAATGAAGCTACAAAGTATTGAATTAAATCATAATATATTTAAATAAATAAAAAAGTTACCAGAATAAACTTTAAATTATCTAATAATTTAAAGTTTAAAATTAAGATTTAAAACTCATTTACGGGATCTATAAAATTCAAAAGAATTTAAATTATTTCAAAAAGTAAATTTCTTTTAGTAAAATTTATTATATATGTATGAAATTTTATTTTTTAATTTCTTGATTTATTCAAATATATTTATGATTGAATTTTTTATCTTTTCATTTAGCACTAATTTAAAAATTAAGGGATTTTATAACATGAAAAGTTAGTTCTTAGACTAAAAAAAAAAAAAACCCCACTATTCCCCTCTTATGCTTCACTATGAATCATAAACTTAAATCATCACCAAATTCTATTTAAATGACAATATTATTGATTTTTGAATATAAATAATAAACAGCACAAATATTGAAATACAAACTATCTGAGATTTATTTCATATTTTCATTACGTGAAGTTTTGTTCATCCCGTGATTCTTTGTCGTCTAATGACTAATGTTCATCAAATATAAATTGAATATCTATCAATAGGTTCGAAAAATATCAATAATCCTAAGTATCAATTAATTGTGAAATAGAGAATTGGAGTGAAATTGATTCCGTGCAGCATTCAATTTTAAGTAAAATTTTTTTTTTTTTAATCTATAAATAAGGGATTTTAAATACAAATTCTGATTGAGCTACTGTGAGTCTGTGATACGACGAAGTCATTTTCCCGGACATCCAACGGCTCAAAAACCACCAGCCCCCACCTTGCCTTGTGGCCACAAAAAAGGCCGCCACAAAACAAAATCTCGCGCAAAATAGACCACGAGAGTCGGTCATTTCTAGAATACGCTGGGGGCGACACTCCAAAATCCTGCACCCTCTGTTGCTCTTGGTCTCACGTTCACGCCTCTCTCCCTCTCTCTCTCTCCTCCTGAAGCGAAATTATGTTTTACTGATAACTACAAACACCTACTAATTTCATTTTTCTATTCAGATTTCGGTTTTTACAATTGTGATGGCTTGCCTTCAGCTGTTAAAATCAACTCCATTAAATTCGCATTCGCAATTCGTGTGTTTCTGTTCCGAATTCAGTTTGAAGGCGTCGCTGAAGACGAGTGTCAGGCTTGGGAATTCAGGAATTGTAAATGGTTACAGGAGGTTTAGGGTTACGTGTAAACTAGAAGAGGGTGGTAATAATCAAAGCAACGGTAAGTAGGTGCGTTAATTGTGATAGTTTTCTTGTTGGATTAGTTGATTGTCATTGCCGAAGTATGTACACTATAGCGCCGTTTTTTTTTTAAACGGTATATGAGCATGCGTAAATTACGGTAATGAGCTTGCTTTTATACAATTTCCTATCTGGAACTGCTTGATGCGATCCATTTGCTTGTGTTATTATGTGTGAATTTCTGGAGAAAGTGGCCTGTGGGTTGTGAATCAAAATTTCATGGAATACTTTGATCATAACATGTGTTTGGGATTGAGTCAGAAGCTTTGATATTGGCGTGTTCAGTTGTTGCTTTATTAGGAATATGCTTGAAGGATTGTTCGCTGTCACATGCATTGAAACGGCGCTTTTATTAGATGATTACACAATATTGAATGAGGACATGTTTATAAGCTGTATGATTGATGGAAAATATAAGAATTAGTATTTAGTAGTTGCTAGAATACTTTGGTCACACCGTTTTATTGGTATCAAACATCTATTTACCCAAAATTCAGAAGTTAATGCAAGTGTGTAATCACATTTCAGGTATTAAAAGGGATGAGTGTGGTTGGACTGATAAACTGTTTTGACTCAAAAAAAAATTTAGAGGACAAAGGAAGTTAAAATGAGATATAGGATAAGGCTACGTAATGCATTTACTTTTTTAGTACGATGGTGGTCGGATCTATCATAATAACTGCAACTTACTAAAGCATATCTGAAATCATTTTGTTTATCTTCTTGGAGGAGGTAAGCTTCACCATGCTGCTACTAAATGAGTGTGAAGAAAGCCACCTTTTCATGGATGGTTTTGTTTTATTATCGTTTCTATCTGTGGATATCAACCAAGAGGTGAAGGTAGTTCTTGCCTATAGTGGTGATTTCATAATGTGATTAAAAGATCCATAAATTGTTGGAATGAAAATCTTAAGATGCCACAATGAACCCCAAAAAACAAAAATCATCTGAAAGAAGTATGTTACATATGGACATTGCTTTTGAATGCTTGTATCTCAGTCTTCAATAACCATGTTTTAGTAAACAAATATAAAAGTACTAGACTGCGAATATCTGAATGTAAATGCTTCAGACTCTGTATGCAATGAGTAAAATGCCTGTATGGTCTCTTTGCTAACGGAAATTGCATACCTGTGCATTTGTGCTTTTATTTTATCAAATCATTCGGTTGCTGATTCTGTTCAATATGCATAAACTTCGTGCCATATGATATCAGGTGAAGAACCCCCTGAATCTTTATTTATGAAAGAACTTAGAAGAAGAGGAATGACACCTACTTCTTTGCTTGAGGAAAAAATTAGAAGTCCCGACAGAGATGACGAGAGAAAGTTCAGGGAAGAAGATGGTGGTTGGAGCTACTCAAGAAGTAATGGCGTTACAACTGGTGCTGAAACAAACCTATCTGGTCAAAGGGAAAAGTCTATGGCACTTAATAGTGAAGGTCTTGAGGTGGGATTTAAGTATCTGTTTAGCTTTGTTATTGAGTGTTTAATATTCCATTTGAAATGTATTGTACTGGCTGACCTAGACCACATAATTTGCCTGAGACCCTTGCCCTACATGTTTAATTGGTTGTAAGGTGCAAAACTAGCTTCATAGACTAATGATGATATATGTTTCCCATTCACTTCTTCAAGACACTCTAAGATGTTCTGGCTCTAAATTGCTGCTTGTGTGCTACCCACTTGGACTTGCAGATTTAGTGCCTGTTTTGGCACCCTATGTTGGTGCATGTAAAAGTAAATTATGTCCGGGTTTTCTGCATAGATGCAGCAGGCTTCCTTCTTTTCTTATTTGTCATTTGGCGGGTGTGATTTTGGTTGCATCCTTCTTTAATTATTCCTTATTATCATTTTTTGGGTTTGTTTTTCTTTTATCTTTTATCTTTTTTCAGTTTGACATGTTTCTCATTTTTTTCATATTAATAACAATTGATATGTAGCTTGATGGGTAAGAGTCTATTCACAATTCTATAGCATAAGTTGAAGAGAATCTGACATGAAGATAGAGTGAGTAGCATACTGTCATCTTGAATAGGAGTTTGATGGATTTTGACCATACTTCTGTTATAACTAATGCAGGGTTTGATCCCACGTGCCAAACTGTTGCTTACCCTGGGAGGAACATTTTTTCTGGCATTTTGGCCGTTGATTCTTGCAACTGTTGCATCTTTCTCTGCTTTGTATCTGGTAATCTCCATGCAGTATCTTTCATGTTATTCTGTTGCTTGTGGTTGTCACCTACTTCATTACCTTCTCTGAAGCATTAAGTTCAGTTATCTTACTGTATGAGTTATATGTATCAAATTGCCTGCAATTCCAAATGTGCCATGGCCAAGATGAAAATAATTTGAAGACAAAATCATCACAAAATAAGTGCAAAGCGTTTTATTGGAATGTCTCTTTGTTCGGTAAAAGCTTTTTTCTGAATTTGGATGCTTGTCTTACATAATTACATCTGCTTCAGTGCTGGCAATTACACCAATTTTATCTTTGGATTAGAACTTGTCCTGTCAGATTGTTGTTTAACAATCATTTTTTCCTGATTGTCACAAAATTGTCTTGATACTTTATATTTTCTTCAATGTAGTTGCCACTTTTGTTTACATTAACCATCATCATCTCTTGTCTGCTGCAGTATTTTGGGGCAGAATTTGTTCACGATGGAAGTGAAAAGCCAGTTTCTCCGCCCCAATACGTCGACCCATATGAACTGCTTGAAGAAGAGAGGATATATAAAACCGCCCCTCGTCTAAATTGAAGCACTAAAGGAGCTTCATGTATAGCACCATTTCCCACTTGATCAATGTTTGTGATTTTTCTTTCCCTCTCTTCATTGTCTGTATATCTACATGTCAGTGGGATGTTTTCTTCCTTGTTCAACTTAAATGGGTAGAAGCTTGACAGTTCATGTCATAGATTGTCTATAAAATTCTATTCTGTTAATTGCTTTATCTTGAGAATTTTGAGACTTCTGAGTCATAATTGCAGATACGAAACCAGGTAACATGTAACATATTTTACAGGAATTCATGCATTATATAATTCACTCATCATCACTGTGCGGCTGATTGGATGCTGTTGTGAAATGGTAAATTGCTTTGGTGCAATTTACAAGCTGCTGCTCCTATGCTATTTTAAGCTGCTTATAAAAGTTCTACAATGCTCCATACAGTATGCTTGCAGAAAATGGATTCCTTCGCCTGGACCTCTAGTTTCGTTCAGTTCGGACCAAGAGTTCTTTGGTGAAGGTATTACCAGCTAAAAAATATTAGACTTCCCCTGCCGTTAGAATATACAAAAAACCACTTCCATAAAAACATCGTAAAATTTGCTTTCCAAATCTTTTGTATCGAGTAGGGACTATTACCCAACGCTTTGTCATGAATCAGTAATTTTACCTTTGCGCCATCATATACTTCTACTCACGAGTCTGTATTAATAGCCATTTTGTCACTGTATAAGGATGTGCAATACATATAATAGCAATTAGCTAATAAATAATACATCCATCATCGGTTTTGGTCCTCGGGGCACATAAGAATGCGAATGTTCAATGATACAGACTTCTACAACAAAAACATTAGAAAATCCCCGTACCCCACTTTCATTTATACATTTAACTTTGATAAATAAATGTTTTGGCTGTTTATGAATTATGAAGCGGTGCATTGAGATGTCGACAAACATGTCAACAATCAGGCATCATTCTGTGCTGCACCAAGTATTGACTACATTAAGTCTTGTTTGTTGAAAGGAGAAAGAAATTGGTGGTCTTGACACTAATGATCGATGGACTTGTGAACTTGATCAGGCGATATCTAATTTGACAAACCCGGGAGCTTCCTCTATAATCTAACCTCATTGTCCAGATAGTGTGTGTGTGTGGAGATTTTGAAGCTTTATTCTCAGAGAAAAAAAGGTATTAAGTAGCAGGTTGGGAGCGAGTCCATGATTGGGGCTCATCATCATCGGCCCTGTAACTACGGCTTTCCTGAAAGTAGGATATCCCAGTCCATATCCCACGAATAAGCAAAATACTAGCAAACACCACACTCCCAAGGGTACAAATTACCTGATGCAGGAGGAAAAATGATCAGAAATTTGGAACAATTCAGAGAAATTAATTTTGATCCAAATGGGAAACTTCAACAAATATGAATATAATGCAGAAAACTGCAAGGAAAAGTGGCGATCTGCTAAAGCAAAGTCAGTCGTAGTTCTGAGAAATAACATTATGAATCTTTTCTGGTGAAGAGATGTTAAAATGTGAAGTCAGGCCTGCGCTCAACCACGTTTATCCTTATGGATGTGATGCTGTCTCCAAGGTATGAACACGAGCACCTCATATAAGTTGGTCCTAGTGCAACATCAAAACTAATAGCAAATCTATGCATTATGTCAAATGCATGTTGGCACAATCCTATGGGTGAATGTACTCAGATCTTCATACAGAATTTCCAGATCAAAGATAAATAAATAATAAACAAATAATTGTTTAAAGGGAAAGCACTCGCCAAAGCCCACCCAGGGGTGAGGGTTTAGTTGGGGGCTTTTATGTACTATTATGACACTAGATGTTATCAACAGAGTTACCGAGGAGATACTGCCTCAATGCAAAACAAAAATGTGATGCAACTAAACACTTATAAGACTGGTGCAACTTAGCAGGTAGAAAGTGAAATATATTGGAGTGCTATTACTAATGAACTCAGAAAAATAAAAGGAAGAAAATGAAGAATGAAAAATGGAAACTTAAAAAAGAAAATGAAAAATGAAACAGGACACTTAGAAAAGCCACCTTATGATTCTTAACTATTATATATGTAAGAGATGCCTGAAGGCAGACAGGAAGCCTGTCTTACTTGAAATAAAAGCTACACTACTTGTTTGAACCCTATAATTATTGTTTTGCGCTACAAACACTGGTATGAACAACAAATTTACATTAAACAGACATGTTTACCAGTACTCACACGTTATTATTAAGCTCCATCAAATCAAAACAAGTGTTGAACAACAAACTTAAACCAGCCGAGTCAAAAGAACAAATAATGGTTAAATAATAAATTTCTGTTCATCCTGAAGGTTTAGGTGGCAAAAATCGCAATGCAGTAATACAGAACGTTGACAATAGTTAAGCAGAAAAGCAAGACTCAAACTTATTCATGAGAAGACAAGGCAATACCTGAAGAAAAGCTTTCAGAACCCATAAAAATGTCAAAATTATAGTTCCGTTCACAGCGAATCCCACCTGAACAAGAAAGGGAGAGAACAATTTTACGTCTGAAAAGTACATAATGATTTATCCACACATTTCACTTAAACATGAATTCCTAAGCTGCCTCAAGCATTGACACCATCAACATCAGAAGCACCCTCTTAGATCTTCCAAATACATTTGACATATTCAAGTAGAGTAAATGTAAAACGTATACATGGCCCCCAGACAATTCTAATCATAAATTCTGAAATGCAGCGATTCTGTTATGAAGTAACTTTTTCAATCATCTTTTGACTTTGCACCCAATAGTGTAAATTGGTAATAAACTAGCAAAAGACTATGTACAAGATGCATGCAAATAAAGTTAACTTGGCAATAAGAAACAAAAGATTGCATGCAGGCACACCAACAGAAGCAGCCGCAGCCATACAATCAGAATGAGTAACAAGATTAAGGTAACCAGATTCAAGGATATTACATAAAACTGATTATGTTCCTGAAAATGTGATGAGAGAGCAATAGTTGCACTTGCAATATTCCAAATGTTATTTCGACATATAAAAATAACTTCAGCATTATGGAGCAGTTTATAAAGAAATTCAACCATTCAATTTTAAACCCAAGCTATTATAACTCGGATAGAGAAACCAAATCCTCTTCTGCACTCTGTAGCATTTCTCATTTCCACAATAAACTAGAACAAAAAATAAAGGCAGAAAAAAAGCCAATTACCCGAAATAAGTAACAACAATCTAAAATGTAAGTTGTAATTCCAATTATTATTACCAATCTGGTCGAGATGGGGACTGGTAAAACTGATTTAACGGCCCTGCGCGCTTTTCTGGACACCTTCCTGAACACATTCTCCACAAACCTAATCAAAAGGTCCAAGCTCCTGTCTTCCTCTTCTTCTTCTTCATCGTCTTCATCATCTTCATCAATATCATCGCCGTAATCTCCCATTACCATACCACCTCGAGGATTCGCACCCCATGCGGGAGCCTCGCGAACCGAGTTGCGGCCTTTCTGCACAAATCACAGGACAATTATTTATCCCAATAACATAAAGTGATGTTCAAATTGATTAATTGAGTTCAAGACAAAATTTTACCACAGGACGGAAAAGCGGGGTGTATGAGCGACAGCGGCGCAGATGGAGATCGGTGACGGTGGTGGGGACGTGAGAATTGATGAACGAATACGGTAAGAGTGTTCGACAATGAGAGGAGAGAGGCTGAAGATGGAGAGTGACGGCGGTCGCCGCCATAACTCTGGCGGCCGGAGATATGCTTCTCCGTAGTTCTACTGTTTCAGTGCACCGGGCGCCGGAGATTAATTTGGTAATTATTGGGGGAGTGTTTAGAGTTTTTAGGAAATTTAGACCGAGTGGAAGAAGAAGCTGCTCGTCTTCTGATTTCTGTACACACACACACACACACACACAATTACAAGATAGTTATATAATCACTGCAATATAATATTTTATGAATCAAATATGTATTTCATATAATTATCTCTCTCAGTGATTTATTTGACAATAACAGATTTAAAATAAAGATTTTGTCTCAGTGTGGAGCTTAAATATTTTTGGTTAAACCTTTATCATAATCGCATCTTTTATCAATTAAAATGCTATTTAAAATATCCAAAAGAAATTATGATTAAAGTTCGTAATCATATTATTTAATTTACATGTGTTGGAGTAAATAAAGATATAAGACTATTAAAAAATTAAAATAAAATATGTTTATACCCACAAATTATGAATAAAAAAAAAATCTTAAATTTTAAGCACAGAAAATTCTGAATATGAGCAGAGCATTGTCTGATTTATAACTTCACAAACTTGGCCAACTACTTTATGATAGACCTTTTAACATTTTTTCTCTAACTTTGCAACTTCCTCTCCCTCTCCCTCTCACAATTAATTTATATTATAAACTTCAATAATATTAGAATTAATTAATAATTTAATCATTATAAAATTGTTTTAACAATTAATTATTTTATCATAATTTAACATATAAACAAACACAAATTTACACACCATTATTTGGAACTCACACAACTAGAATTTCCTCCAAAAAATTTATCAAATGCTCCTCCAAAAACCCTAATTGATTTGCAGGAAATAAGCATTGCTTAAGTGCATAAACACCCCTCCATCTCCTGCCAACATTCAGGACAATATATCACAGGATACGAAGGTGTAAATATCATAATTGGTAATTAAATATTCTCCAAACAAATAGTAAAATTAGAACCAGCATCTACCTCACCATAGCACATTGGGACAGACTACTTCACAATGTAAATTTTAAGGAAACGAACCCAGTACAAGTTCCCAAAGGCAGTTATATATATATGAACAATAACAAAGAAAGCAAAAAGGAAAATCCTTCAAACACTTGCACAGCTTTCTACAGACATATGTACACTCACTCGGACTCAAAACACCATTACTACTGCAGTACAACCTCGCTCAGACAAACCTGCCACCACGAACCCCAAGATTACAGTGTGGGGAAAAGTTCCTCATGGGATGATTCACTGGATCATGGAGCCTAGTTTGTAAATCATCTCCATAAGAGGGTGCTATATCATACTCACCCCCTATAATTCTAGGCACCCGAGGAACAAGAAACGGACTGCGATACCTTCTCCTGCTTGGTTGAGGCCAATACGGTGCCGGCCAGTACCCTGCATTTCTAACTCTGCTAGCATTCTTCCTACCGTATTTTCTTACCCAGGCCGTAGAAAACGCAGTTTTCCAACTCATATGTGCTTCCTTTTTCTCGTTCCTAAGCTCCTGGGAAAACTTCAGCTTCCACACATCATCACTCGAGGCCAAATACCGAAACTCTGAGCACACAGAACTCATTTTAGCTACATCAACACCGGGTAGGGACTCCAAGATTTTCAGCTTCAGTTCAGTTGGTAGCCGCATTAAGCAAGGAGGGAGCTCCAACCCAGCCTCTTCACAGAGATCAATCGACAATGGCAGTGCAATTTTATCCTTCACAGTCTTCCAAAACTGGAACACCTCTTTCTCAGGAGATGTCCCCATATCTTCTCCACCGTTTCCACTAATGTTCTCCATTGTCCCACAATTTGCCCACACAACATTCAGATAAGTAACTAATTGATCCTCATTCAATCGAACCCAATGTGCTCCTTTCTTTCCTGATCCACTGCTTAATGCCCCATAAACATTCAGGAATTTCCCCAAACTCTGAAATTTCAAGACAACAGTCTTAACAGCTTCGCCACCAGCAGTGGAAAGAATCTCCGGCAGAGTGTAAGACAGGGATAATGTGAACTGACCCGAAGGCCACTCATTCCGAAATTGAAAACCATTAACGACTTCGTTTTCCTTCTCATCAAAACCCAAAAATCCCGACTCCAACATAACCGCATGAACAGCAATGACAGTCAACTTGTGACTGTGTCCACCGTCATCGCCCAACTCCTCCGCAAATACCTTCCTCAAAAAGCCAGGTACGGAGAATGATTTGTTAACGAACTCCTCTAACAGCCCGTCGGAAATAAAATTGTTTTCACCATCTTCATCACCAACTTCCATATCATTCACATCTTCTTCCACCTGAGAAACCGAACCTAGAGTTTCCACTTTCTGGGAAACCGAACCTAGGCTTTCCACTTTCTGAGAATCTGATATCACAGAATCGGAATTCTGAAAATTGGAGAGGGAATTTTCGGTATTCAAGATCGTAGAACGCTCGGAATCATTAGAGACTGGTGTTTGAGTAGAGCCGGTTACCGGGTAAAGGGTACTTTGCGAATGCGGATTTGAATTCATGACGGCGGCTGCCTGTTCCACGGAGAAAAAGATGAGATCTCCGGGGGCGATGCCAAGGAATTGGAGGCTGTCTTCGCCATCGGACTGGAGCTCGTCTTTGCGATTAAGAGATAATCGAATTGAAGCGGGAGACGGTGAGTTGGGGATGGTTTCTGACAGAATTCGTCTGAGTTGGGAGAGAGTGCATGAATTCGGGACATCAATTTTTAGGGTTTCATTGGATTGGGATGATCTCAACCTGAGTTTCATCGCTACAGAGGATTTGCGACGATGGAATCGTAGAAACAAAGTAATCTTATCAAGTGCAAGCACGTACGGGCGGTTGAAATTTATATGAATTCTTTCCCCTTCGAAAATACTGTGGAACGGGCTGGGCCCATCTAATCGGGCCGAAGTGTCCAGACCACTTCGGCCACTATAATCGACCCTAAGTGGGCTGGGCCAAGCGGCCCATCTAATCGGCCCCAAGTTATATATGTGAAAGCAATTACGCAATACTTTCCTTCATATGTGATTAATTTATCTCGGCCGCATTCTTGGCCCCACTTTCTGGAAATCGAAATCAGATAGATGATCATGTCTCAATCAAAATCGAGAACCCACCCCGAAATCCTCCGCCACACAAATTACTCATTCCCTCCATTTTTCAAAAAATGGAGTTCTTAAACTTTCTATTCCACCTTGACCTTGTCACTACCTTCAATCTCCCCGACACCTCTTCCCTCCAGAAACTCCCACAACTTTCTGGACGCATCATGTTCGTCTCTAAAACCCTGCAGTTTCAAAATTTATTCATTCCTCATTTCATAATCAGAACTACTTTCCAATGGCCACTGCTCTCTTTACTTCTGTTCCATACCTTCCTTCGCGAACTCCCGGAGAAAACCCACTTCATATATCATCTTTTTCTTCTCACTCTTCAGTTTCTAGACACCCTTTTGGTAAAAAGACTAAATTTTCGTGCAAAAGATTGAGTTTCTGTGTGAAAGCCGAAAATTCAGATGAGCCCTCTTCGTCTGTGGCGGTTGATGAGCCAAAAGATGAGGCAAATGAGAAGAAAGATTCGCATATTGGAAATGACTTGAGTAGTTATGAGCATAAGGATGAGGCTACGGATGATGAGTCTGAGGAGGAGAGAGAAAAACGGCAGGAGTTGGACTGGAAAACTGATGAAGAGTTCAAGAACTTTATGGGAAATCCTTCTATTGAGGCTGCTATAAAGCTTGAGAAAAAAAGGGCTGACAGGAAGCTTAAGCAGCTTGATCGAGAAAGAAGCGATAATCCCTTGATTGGTTTCTTCAACACTTTGGTTCGTGACAATCTGTCGAAAGAGAAACAGAGGTTGGAGAAAGCAGAGGAGACTTTCAAGGCTCTTGATCTTAATAAGGTTAATAAGCTTTTGATGCATTCAATTCATTAGTATATTTCTGTTCTCCATTCTTGTTTTCATATGGAATTGTAGAATAATACTGAAAAATTTGCTTATGTAAGAAGTATTGATTGTATATGCGCTGCTTTTTTGGTGATTATGAACTGCAGTTGAAGAGCTGTTTCGGGTTTGATACATTTTTCGCAACAGATGTTAGGAGATTTGGGGATGGTGGGATTTTTGTAGGAAATTTGAGGAGGCCAATTGAAGAAGTAATACCTAAGCTGGAGAAAAAACTATCTGAAGCTGCAGGGAGGGACATTGTGGTGTGGTTTATGGAGGAGAAAACAAATGACATCACAAAACAGGTATTTAAAGATTAACTAACATTAGTTTGCTGTAACAACATTTGGTGGAGAGAATTATAGTCTGTATGTAATTGTTTCAGATGTAATGTTTCATTTACCAGTGATAATCTATTCTTTGTTTATTAGTTAGTATTTCATATTCTCTACTCATGCCATGCTGATTCTTTGGGTGACTGGTTCTGCATCTTAGGCATGTGTGGTGCAACCCAAGGCTGAGATGGATCTCCAGTTTGAATCTACGAAACTAAGTACTCCTTGGGGTTATATTAGTGCAGTTGCATTATGTGTTACAACTTTCGGGACAATTGCTTTAACAAGTGGCTTTTTCGTCAAGCCTGATGCTACAATTGATGACTACCTCACTGGTGTTGCACCACTGTTTGGTGGATTCTTGACCATTTTGGCAGTTTCTGAGGTATGTTTCACAATCCTCCCTCAAATTTCTGCATGACGAGTGATGACTCTCCTGGTTTTTAGGGGTCTCAAATACGTTATTTTGCTGAGATTCTAAGTAATGCATCCTGTTGTCTTTCTGGTATTGGATACATAAAAGAAGTAGGTTTTAGCTATCAGTTTCAGTTGATTGTTTCTCATTTGATTTACGATTTTTCTGATTGAAACCCTGGGAAATAGATAAGATTTTGATGACTTGTAAAAGCTGTGTCATATTATGCTTTTTATTATATTATTACATTTGTCCGTTTGTAGAACAATATGATCTTAGTATGAACGATGCTTAATCTTCTCAAAAAAGGACCTTCTAAGGTTGGAGGAATTAGTCTGAATTTGTAGAGAATCTGGAGTGTTAGGTTTAGAAGACACGTAACTACACTTTTCCTTTTCTACTGTGATTAAGATGCTTAAACATGCTCATAAGTGGCAACATTGTTAGATATCAACTGCTATCCTTACGTGCTGTCAATTATATCAGACACATTGATTGTTAAATTTAAATTTTGTTTTCTTCCAGATTGCAACAAGAGTAACTGCAGCTCGTTATGGTGTGAAACTCAGTCCATCCTTCCTCGTCCCAGCCAGTTGGACTGGATGCCTGGGTGTTATGAATAACTACGAGTCTTTACTGCCCAATAAGAAGGCCCTATTTGATATTCCTGTAGCACGAACAGCCAGTGCATATCTCACATCATTGGTCCTTACCGTTGCTGCATTTATTTCTGATGGCAGTTTCAATGGCGGTGACAACGCACTGTAAGCAATCGTGTTCTCCTTCATACAGTAGCAGTACCTCCTACATTCTTACCTAACTCTTTCTGTGTGTATTGTGCTTGTTAATTGATGTGTGTGTCTTTCTGTAATACCATAGCTCATTTTTTGTTTCTTTTTATACAGATACATAAGGCCTCAGTTCTTTTACAACAATCCTCTTCTTTCCTTCATACAATTTGTCGTTGGGCCCTACACGGATGATCTTGGGAACGTGCTGCCATATGCAGTTGAAGGTGTTGGAGTCCCTGTTGATCCACTCGCTTTTGCTGGACTGCTAGGTCTGACTCTTTCTGAGGTCACTCTATTCTCTACATATATTGGCTAAAAACGAATGAAAGTAATTTCCTTCAAAAGTGACTAATTTTGAAGGTTTGACGTCTGGCTAATGGTACACAGGCATGGTGGTGACTTCTTTGAACTTGCTCCCATGTGGAAGACTGGAAGGAGGACGGATCGCGCAAGCTATGTTGGGAAGAAGCACAGCTACTCTATTATCTTTGGCGACTTCACTCCTGCTGGGCATTGGCGGCTTAAGTGGAAGCGTGCTATGTTTGGCGTGGGGACTCTTTGCAAGTTTCTTCCGAGGAGGGGAGGAGATCCCGGCGAAGGACGAGATCACGCCGTTGGGCGATGACAGGTTTGCATGGGGCTGTGTGCTGTTCCTCATATGCTTCCTCACCCTCTTCCCTAATGGAGGAGGGACCTTCTCCACTTCTTTCTTTGGCGGACCATTTTTTAGGGGGGATTTGTAAGTTTACTAGCGCTCCTAGTTTATTGTATCTATGTATTGCAAGTGTTTTTTTTATTTTATTACGATCCCTGTAATTACAAAGTTTGAAGTGGGCTGAGATTGGGCCACTCGGTGACAATTTGGGCAAGCCCAGCTAATTTAGCTTTCAAGAACAGCTCATTCCCTCGTTGGACCAAGAACAGAAGTCGAGCCCAAATCGAGCCAAGTATTGGACTCAATTATTAGATTATAAAGGAATGGAAGATGCGGCCCATTTCCCTATTGGGACAGCCCAACAAGGAAGGTGGGCCCTATCACATTTACTTATTTTTAATTCAATTTCCTATTTGTTATTGGGTATTGGCCCAATTGTGAATGTGGGCTTTTTTTATTTTAGTTGTGTCTGGGCCCAGACTTTCTTAAGCCCAGGCCCGTCAGCCCACCATCCTTCTCTTATGTGTTCTGTTTGATGAACTAGGGTTCATTCCCCCTTCTGCGTGTGCGTCGCTCCCCTCTCCCTTTCTCCTCGTCTTCCCCCCATGTCTGCCCTGTTCCCTGCATTAAGTCTTTATTCCCTTTGAATGCGGTGTTGAAATCGCGTGGCCCTTCGGGGTTCTCCGGTTGTTTTCTCACCTATAAATTAACGTCCTTCAATCGGTGGTGGGGAATAGAATTCAACAGTTTTCATGCTGCATTCTCTTCCACTATTCCCCGTGTCTATACTTAGAGATTATCTCCGGTGGTGAGGTATTCGGTGTGTGGCTTGAGTGGGTTACGAGTGGGTGAGATTATTTGGGAGTGAAGTGCTACCGAGAGTGGGTCTGTGCTCTTGATCGGTGAATGGTCTTGTGTGATCTGTCCGAACCCTCCGATTGACTTGTGTGTCCGAATCGGGGCGAGCTCAGGCATCCCCTGAGCCCGAATCGGTGACGGCGGTACCCAACACTATTAAATTTTAGTTTGTATATTATTTCACTATACTTCATACAACATAACTTTATCACCATTCTTGATGTATAGTAATAAGATAAAATATAAAGAAAAATTATTTTCACAATATTTTTAAGACGATCCTGTTATTTTGAGACCTTGAAATTTGGTGTAGCCAAATGTCTCGTGGGGGTATTTTGGGTAGACAGGTTTGTATTTTTCGAACATGCCCAAATAAAACTTCCAACAGAAATCATACAATTCCTATGAAAATAAAGGCCCAGCATTTTTGTAGCCTCACTAATTTCACCGCAGCCGTCCGAAAATTCTTTTCTAACTTTAGTTCTAGTTTACTGACCGTTGATAGTTAAATGACATCGCTGCCCCTTCCTCACCTACTATAATAAAAATCCAAGTCCACAACGTTGAACATCAGAATTCAACATCATGGCAAATGCCACCACCACCACCCTCTGCATTGCAACCTTCCTCCTCCTTCTAGCCTTCTCCCATGTCCAAGCCCGGTCGGGGCCTGCGTTTCACGACGTCACTCCAATGGAGACTCATCACACGGTGAGTGGTTTTAACCATGTACATAAAGGCCTCATATTAACACACATTCATACGATAATTGTATTTTGTGTTATAACTTTGCATGCTGTATAAGTTCATAAGCCCGTGCAACTATTGTAAACATATGTTTAAATGTTTGACGGGTACTAATAATTCTGATTTACACGATTTTGGTTAGGACAACGAAGTGCAGAAGGGAGGTGTGGATAGGGATAGTTGTGTTGGACTCAGGGAAGATGAGTGCATAATGAAGAAAACCATTGAAGCTCACCTTGATTACATCTACACACAAAAGAAGCAGCAGCCATGATAGTCTAACACATTTTTCTCCAACCTTAGAATTATTATTACATGAGATGGATTGATGCATCTATCTATTCGCCAATTGTTAATATTTTATATGTCATTTCTTATCTTGTAATTTTAATTTTTACGGTTAACGAGAAATTACAATATAACTATTATGAAATTTTTTGTGTGTATTGCATCAAGTGTACTATGTGATACAATTTTTAATTTAAATTACAGTTCAAAAGACATCTTTATATTAAAAAGAATTATTCTTTTGTTCTATCATCAATTTCTTTTGAAAATATCCCTGCACTCCTATCCTTTGTGACAATATTCAATTTGGATACAAAAGATATCTCTTCTGATGCAATTAACAATAATATAAATTTTTTCCTTAAAAAAATTAAATAAAAAAATGCACTCAATGAGTCAATACGAAAATAATAATTTTCTTTAAATTCAGTACTTACAACCATGAAAACTAATTATAGAAGCTTAATTTGAAATATTTAAATATTTTAAAATTAAAATATTATATTATATTACTAATAAAAACATGTAACAAAATAATTTTCTACTAAAATATATATTTTTTTGGCCAAAATAAAATTCTTGTTTCAGTAATATAATTATTTAATTTGATAAAAATTAAATAATTAATACATTTTATCAATAAAATTAGTAAATATTTTTTATTGTAAGATCCATACAGCATTTTGTGTTGTTTCTTTTGTTTTAAATTGAATGATTTAGGTTCAATATTTTAAAGCAAGAGGATCAATTATCTCTTCATTCTTGGGTAATAATTTATCCCACCCTTTGGAGATATGCTACGCAATTACAATTTATTAAAAATTATATATTATTATTATTATTATTATTATTAGTACACATAAATTTAATAAAAGAAAATTAGGTATACATATTTTGCCGACATTCCTTTCGCGCCAAACACTATTGCTACCATTTAATCTTCCCGCCGTAGCCAGCTTCCCCGCTTAAATGAACCAGAAGAGGCAAGATCACCAGAACAACAAAATCACAGCGAAATCTGAAAATGAGAAAGGATATTAGCTATTGGCTACTGAAAACAGAGCCGGGGGAGTGGTCATGGGATGATCAAGCTGCCAACGGAGGCATGTCCAAGTGGGACGGCGTGAAGAACAAGCAAGCGCAGAAGTACATGAAGAACATGAGCGTCGGAGATTTATGTTTCTTCTACCATTCCGGCACGAAATTCCGCCGTGTGGTGGGCGTCGTCGAGGTGGCGCGCGAGTGGTACGAGGACGGCGACGGTGGTGGTGCTGTGGACGTGAAGGCGGTGAGGGAGATGAAGGCTGCGGTGGGTTTGGCGGAGATGAAAAAAGAGTTGAAAGGGGCGGAGTTCTCTCTGTTCAGGCAGCCCAGGTTGTCGGTTTTGCCGGTGAACAAGGAGGTTTGGGATAAGATTTGTGAAATGGGCGGTGGATATGAAGGTGATGATTAGTGTTCGATGTTTTGTCTCAATGAATAGCAGTTGGATAGTTAAATATTCCCTGACGTTTTTTGTTGCTCCTGGGCATTTGTAAAGTGGCTTTCGTGTCTATTTTGGGCTGTCCTTAATTATCTGTGGACTAAAGACAGGTTAACAATCTCCCTTTTGACTGCAGCATGTATGTAAACTCTATATGCAGATTGCAATGAAATTATCTCTTACCATCTTGAAAGAGTCATATGATCAAGGTAGTATGAATTGTGCCATAGAGGAAATGTGCAGAGACAAGTTTTGATGGTCACACAACTGGCCCAGAAACCACCGCTCATAGGCCATGGCTTCAAGAATTGTTGATTTATTAGAATCAATAATTAAGTGAATATTTAGAAACAGCTGTTGTTTCTTCTTGAAATATTTCACTGAGATTGGATGAACATCTTGAAAATTTCAAAATTTAGACATATTATTTAATTTGATACAATTAATTTGTTAATTATTCGTAAAATGTTTAATCGTTCCTGATCGAACAAAATAAAAAAAATTATTATTTTTATCACATCAGGTTCCATTTACTTTGGGTGATAAATCTGAATTTGGAAAAATAGTTCACAGTTATTCAGCGTTTACTTCGTTGGTTATTTTTCCGAGTCAATCCAGTCGATCCGGGATAAAATACAAAATTTGGCGGATATTAATCCGACCTAAAACCCTGGGATAAAAATTATCCGATGGGATAAGAAATGAAAATTTACTGTTTCCTCATATATGAATCATGTATTAAGAGTAATTTTGTAATTTCTGCATTATTCAGTCCAATCCCACGAAGTAAACATTGGATAGTATAAAATTATCTTTCTCTATTTTAATGTTATCTTACGAAGTAAACGTAGGATAAAAATTTCGAACTTATAGTATATAGTGGATATATTATTAAAGCCATGTTTGCCGTATTTTAGGAAATATTATGAACAGCGGCGAACGCGATTTTAGTAATATACGTGTAACGAGTTCATAAGTCGCTGAACTAAAAATTTAAACGTAGCGGAGTGGATTAAACGGAAACCTTCTTGCAAGACCTCTAGGCCTCTACAGAGAATCTGAAATCGCCGGCGATAAACCTAGGCGGCGGTTGAGGAAGGCCGAGCTTTGCTGATGCAAACCCTAGGTTGTAATCCTCGCTTAATCAGTCTACTGAACCGTTCGACGGTGCACTTCCATCGACGGGCGTTCTCGTTTTCATTATCATCAGAGTATTCCAACCAGTCACACGGAGGACTTCCTCGCTTCTTCTCCGAAACCTTACCATCTTCAGAGGTTTATTCACCCCTATTTTACTTATGCTGCTCATGCTTGGGTGTATGAACACACACACTGATATAGTTCGTCGGTGAGGAAGCTGTATTTTAAGCGCTTGAGTTAATTATTGTCACAGGGTGGTGTTGTCCGTATGAAAGGCGATGAAGTCTGGCACATGACCAAGGTTCTAAGGCTAGGAATCAACGATAGGTATAGCTTCCATAATTATAAATTTGTTTGATCAGGTCCGCAATCTTTGGTGGTTTGTGATTGATTTTGTTAAACAATTAGGATTTTATGAATTGATTTGTTTCCATGTTTCCTTTGTTTGCTATATATTCAAATTATGCAGTAGGATAGTGGGACCATCCCTTGTTGGTTTAATGTGAGTATGGTCCATATTTTAAGCATGCTTTTTTCTTCCTGTGAAATCTGATTTGGGGCAGGACAAGTAGGTCGGTAATTAGTGAAGATGCATGGAAGTGACAAAGTATCTCAGGATCAAACAGCCTTAGAATAACTTATGTCTCATGTAGTATCTGTATGGTATGCCTCTATTTATATGAACTTTCATTTTGCAAGGGTAGAGCTATTTAATGGAAAGGGTGGTCTGGTTAAAGGACGCATAGAGAAGATTGATCGCGCTGGAGTAGATTTTGAAGCACTTGAGAACCCAAAAGTAGTTCCTCCACAATCCACACAGTGGCATGTTTTTGCTGCTTTTAGTGAGTTTCAAGAGAATCAGTCTTGCCCCCAGACCCCGCCCCCCTTCCATGTATTTGGTTGCATCTTAGGCTTATATAAATCATCTCATTGTTTATTGTAAGGTACTCTAAAGGGAGGTCGGGCTGATTGGCTAGTGGAAAAATGCACTGTATGTTCAGCTCTGTGTTATGGTAATATCTTTTTAATTTGTGCTCCCTAGTGATATCATTGATTCCCTTATTTTACCTATGCATCATAGGAGCTTGGTGCATCCAGTGTAACACCTTTATTGACTGAGCGTTCTCGGTCAATATCGGAAAATCGAGTTGACAGACTGCAGCGAGTTATTTTGGCTGCGGCAAAACAATGTAAAATATGGCATTTTTATCTGCATTGGTCTTTTCCAATTTGATCTTTTGATATAATTATCCTGATTGTATGATATTCCTTATTGTTCACTACTTGCTATAGGTCAACGTTTACATGAAATGATGTTGAAGCCTCCTATTCAAGTGGATGAACTCCTAGCTGTTGTAAGTACCTTCTCTATCATCATATATTAATGACCATTTGGTATAATTTTATATAAGAATATGTCTTGGTGCAACATTTAAGCCTTAACCTTGGTTCATCTGCTTCAAATTATGTTTTTCTCTTTATTGTTGGGTTAGGTAGTTCAGTCAAGATTAACTTTTGTGGCTGCGGCGGAGGCTACTCCTGTTTTTAATGCGTTGAGTTCCCTAAAAAAGGAACCTAGTGGAATCATTATTGTTGGACCAGAAGGAGGTCAGTAATCACTATGTGCTGCTCCAACCCTTCCTGAAATAAGTCTTAACTTTAGTGCTTCTTCCGTTTTTTCAAGTAAGATTATCACTAGCACATATAAACAGTGCCGCTTTTGTAGTCTGAAGCTACCTGGATGACTTGCATACACTTTTAATTTCTATCTTTCTACAAGTACTGCTCCTTGCCAGCTGCTTCATCTGTTGCTAATTAAGATCTATTCTCTCTTCTCCACGAAGGGTGTTTTGAAGGCTTTTTCTGATATGTGCATCTTTCAGCTTTTAAAAACTTTTGAAGCATTCATCATGGTTCCTGAAACTTACCTACTCGGTGCTGCCTCAAACAATACGTGGATATGCTTATTTTTCATTTCATGGCCTCTTATCTGATCAGAAAAACATTACAGAATGAGGCACCAAAAGATGCTTCCACTTACTTCTGGATGACTTTATTAAGCTAATATTTCTTTTGCTCGATGTTTTGGAAACACATACTTTATTACCCAGCAAAGACATATAAACTTGTTGTTGCTATTACGATTCATCCCTTTTCCATATAGGTGCCAATATTTTTTGTTCAATGGGATTAAGAAGACCTTGAGTGATGGATGCAGGAAACTTGTAGCATAGGATTGAGCAATAAATGATTGTTGTCATGGTGATTAGTTGTATGTTGAATTGATGTAATGAAGATTTGAAGATTTTAACGCATGAAGTCCGTAGGAGCCTTCAGCATTGAAAGGCTGAAAGGTTTCATTCTGAAAACCTGCTATGCCTTAAGTTTAAGAAGTAGTCAATTTCCTTATGCCGATGACAAAAATGGTACATGAAACCTAGGAAAAAAAATGACCATGAAAAATGTAAATATGGAAAGCATTCAATAGTTTTGTTAATTTGATGAATGAAATATCATAAATATGGTTTCATCTCTGTTAGGAAAGTAATTCATTGGACTGCTGAACTTCAATTTCATCCTTTTACTCTGTGCTGGTGACAAACAAATGATAAAAAACCCCTTTTGTGCATAGACTTCACCGAGAAGGAGTTGAACTCCATTAAAGAGGCTGGGGCAATTGCTGTTGGTCTGGGCCCACATCGCCTACGTGTTGAAACTGCAACTATGGCTCTCCTTTCCACTCTGATGTTATCGTCTGACACCCAGGAAACAGTCAGCAGTTAGCTGCACTTCAGGCAAGCCTTTATTTTCTTGAGATTTATTCATATATTTCTTTCATAATCATGTTACCTCGCATCATTTAGCAACTCCACATCTTTCTCGGAGAAAGTAAATATTTTATTTTTATTTATAGTTTTTGTCATGCCACTTTACTTCAACGAACACTCTTCAATATGAACAATTGGTTGCTCTGCCTTTTTAAAACAACTGGAAGGTATACACCATTTTGTGTGTGTTTATGTTTTTGCTTTATTTAAATGCGGTCCTTGCCTATTGCCATGACAGGATTGAATTTTTGTAGTTTTAATTTAGCTAAATTGACTTTATTGGCAGGGAATTAAAGGCTTGGTGCCCCTTTCCATACAATGGGAGTTTGTTTATGTGCCATCATTTTCTTTCTGTTTTCACATTTTTTTTGTTGTTTCTATATGGTCTGTCGAATTAGCAGTACATTCATAGATGCCCCCACTAACTGTTATAAAATTGTCAAGTTTGAAATGTGGATTTCTTCTGATTTTTAAATTATTGTGAACCAATCAAATCTCCGTGAACCCAATGGGCAGTATGTTAACCCAACAAACCTGTTGGATGTGTGCCCCGTGGCTCATCATTGAGAATCAACGATTAACCTTAATATGTAATATGACATATATTTAATAAAGTTAAGATACTGCCCAAAGGGGTTATACACTCCTTAATTAATAAGAAAAACTATTTGAGCTTGGATATTGTTAAAAATAAGATCATCTTCTATGACAGCGACATGGCTGCCTAGCCCAAACTGTCCTTGGACGGTGGTATCTAAGCAGCCGATATTTTGTAAAATGAAACAGTGGTGTACTAACTATTCGCAATTGCCTTACTCTTTCTTCCTTCCACCCAGCACATACAAGTTTGTGTGAATCAAAGAGAATAATTACTTCCATTTTTTAAACATGGTTTAGTTTAGTTTAGTTTTTTTTAAGGACAAACAGATTACACATTTCTTGGGATGGAGGTAGCATTATATTTTAACTATTATTTGTTAATTTGCTTGACTACATGTAAAGTTAAATATATAATTAATTATATATAAGTAATTTTTAATGATATTGTTTAATGCAAAATGCTTGTAGAAGGCCTAAAGTATAAAATTGTGGAAGTCTACTTACTCTCTTTCTCTCTCTCTCTCTCAACTAGTTGTTCAAGCTATGTATAAGTACTTTGGTTTAGCCATTTGCTTTCACGCGTAGTATGTCATGAGAGGTAATAATAGCCTATTAATTAGTACTTAATATGGGTGTTTTATATTTGGACTCCCACGTGTTCCTATATAAGGTTGAATGACTATCATTAGGGAATGAGATTATTAAAATTTTGATAATTGATTTTCTTTTTCTTCCTATTCTTTAATGTATGGCTTTGAATATTTGGCCATTCTGTAATATTTTTCACTCCAACGGTCGTTTCGTAAGATCGTACTCTTTTATTAAATTGTCAAATTTAAGTAAAATTGGCTCAACCAGGGAAGCCATATCCTGGGTATCTGTTCTCTCTCTCTCTCTCTCTCTCGGTTATTATTATTATAATTATTATTATGTTGCTTAATACTGTGTTGTGATTAGTCGGTCGTTGATCTGATGAGCTAAAGTTTGAAATGGATATATTATATTATTTGTAATTGTTAAGGAGATTGCTATTTTTGATAATGGTTGACTTGGATTCCAAAAGATTTGCAGTTGGTCAGTCTTCAATTTGTCATGAGACGCCATTGTCAGTTGTCTTCATTATTCAACATAACAATTCAAGGCCATGGAATGCCATCTCATTTCAAATATCAAACTCACGCATTTGGAAAATTGATACCAATACGTTAAAACTCAGTGAGAAATTGTTAGAACCAAATGTGAAATCTTTCATTATTAAATCCTCATAATTTCAATACCCGACTTGACAAATTTGGAGGTCAAATATGAAGTTTGTACTTTTGTTAGGGTGAGAAATCACTCACTGATGTTGAATATTGTGTAGCTGTTGATATTTGACATCTTCATTATCTTTACACTAATTTTCTCTGCCTGTCAATTATTTTGTTTATTATTATTATTATTATTATTATTATTATTATTATTATTATTGTTGTTGTGGTGGTGTTGATCAATATAGTATTCCTTAAATTCAAATTTATAAACGGCTCTACCCAATTTTATAATTTCAAGACAAATGTGATTCAGTGTGGAATGATATTATATTAGTCAATTGTAGCATACTATTCACGATCGAATTCTTGTAATCTTATAACATTTGGTCAAGAGTTGCATTAGATTCACTGCAGAATCATATCATATTTTTACTCGAGTAAAGGGGTGTTTGATTAAATTTATTAAAAAAAAGTTTTAACATCTTAGAAGATGCTTTTGGAGTTTAAAAGATGGTACATTCATTTAAAAATGATGATTTAGCTTATATGATGTTAAATAGTAATTTTATAAGTAATAATTAATTTTAACAAAATAATCAAAATAAAATCTTATTTAAAATTGTAAATACCACATTCATTATTTTTTTTAAACATCTTATAAACTCTTAAAATCTTATTTTGAGATGAAATAAGAATTTATTTTAAAAATTTTACCAAATATATTAAAAAAATAATAAGTTCTCAAACATATTATAAAATATTTTTAAGATCTTATAAGTTTAGTTAAACACCCTGTTAAACTATACAAAATAAGTTGCTAACGCCATAGGATCTGGAAAACCGTATTCTCATCCAAATAAAATAATTCACTTCAATTTATATTTTATTTATTAATGCAAGTGCATCGATATTGTACTCTCATCCAAGCAAAATGCTGTCAAATATTGAGACTTAAACATAAAGTCTTAGATCTTCCACAGATATTCAGAGCATTTTATCATTACTTTATTAAAATTGGTAACTTTATTCAATTAATAGGGGATCTAAGCTAGAACAAAATCCAAGCCAGATCATAACAATTTATTCATTCAAAAATTTAATATAGTTATATTTGTAAATTTAGCTCGATATTTTTACCGTTTTACCTCATATATTCGAATTATAGTAATTTTGTGATTATCAAAAAAATATAATAGTGTGTTTTTAAAAGTCTAATAGTTTCGTTGGTATAAGAGAAAAAAATAATTTGATTAGTGGGTGATATAAATGATGATTTTACTTTAAAGAATAGGATTTGTAATTTTAGATAAAAAGTTTAAATCAAAATAATAATTTGATTAATCAAAATCATGTGAGATGAAATGTGATGGTAAAATTATTGAAAAAAATATTTTTAATCGAAATTAGTTTATATGTTCATCTACAATTTTTAAAACATATTTATTTTGTTATTTCTTGGTAATACACAGATAATGTATTAGTTTATTATTTTTTTCAAATGATATTGTGTTGTATTAGTTTAGTATTTTCTTCAAATGATATTATATCAGATATGCATGGATTTATTATTTTCAAATTAGGATTAAAGTAAAAATATGAAGTTTCATAAAATTAATTTTTATAGTGTTAACTGGATCGGAAAAAGCAATTAAGAATTGAAATAGAATTGAATTTTGATGCATGCAAACCTCGAGTCAATGTGAACTGAAAATATGGCACGCCACACCACTACCATAAATACCGCTCCCAGCACTGCACATAAAGTCTGGGTTAGTTGGCGTGCTGAACGCAGTCCTCTCACTACTCCTTTCTCCTTCTCAGCAGAAATTTCAGACCGCGGCGTCGTCTCTCTTCCCACAAACCCCACAATTCTAGCAAAAACATGGCGATTCAGTTGGAGAATTTAGTCGAATCGATAAAATCGAAGGTTCGGTCGCTGAAGAAATCGAAGAAGCCGTATGTGAAGATGGACAAGAGTGCGAGCGTTAAGGTTGAGATCCGCAGTCGGAAGGCCAGAAAACTCATCGATAAGACTCTCAGGGCCGCCGATCATCCCGGCAAGAAATAAATCCTTTAATTTCTCCTTTCTCGATTTCTCTCTCTTCATTCTGCAACATGTTTATGTATAGGATTTTGAATTTTGTTTCAAACTGCTCGATTTGATGCTGCGTGTTTGTAAACAAATTAGATAGGTGAAAATCTCTACTCTGTGTAGCATAAATTATACATGATTTTGTAACTGTTTTGGGGATTATAAGAACGGGAACCGTTTTGGCTCTTTTATTCCCCCCCATTGATAAATTCATGGAGGAAATAAAATTTGGTGTTATAGATTATTATTATTATTATTATTATTATTATTATTTATTTTTTATTTTTTTTGGTTAAGCACATACCTAGAGTAGTGAGTTGTGATTTTTTCTGTATTAAATATATTGATATAAATACTACCCATTTAAAAATAATATCTATTTTTCTCCACAATTATTAATTTAAATACTTTTTCAGACTGCTCAAAATTCTCCCTATCCAATTTCAATCATCATTCTACAATTCTCTTACAAAGCAATACACCTATTATTTTATATTGATGTGATATATTTAAAATTATATAATATAGAATTATATAATTAATTTTTAAAAAAAATCTAGATGTCTCTGAGAAGCACACGTAATAAACACCTGGATGACGTGGATATGAGAATTGTGAGGTTGTAGACACGTGGAAGGCTGAAAGCATAGCACCACCCACCGGTAAATTTTGTAATGAACTAAAATCCAAACAAATTTGGTAATGAAACTTATTCTCGGCTGTGTCACACGGAAGTATATTTATCTAATATTGGTATTGATTAAATATTATATTTTAATATTATAAAAGAATTTAATAATGCTAAATGATATATTTTATTATTTTTTAATTTGACACCTTATTGATTGTTCAAATAAATACTCCAACACATTTGGTACAGACTAAAAAATTGGAACGAATGTAAAATTTAATTATTGAAAGTATGTATGGTTAGACTTTTTTTAAAGATAAGATAATAAATTTGTTCTAATTATTAAAAAAAAAGTCACTTATAACTTTAAAATAACATTTTTTTCTTGACATAAATTTGTGGTTGGGTATTCTTATAAATATACATAAAAACTTAAATATATAATATATCTATGTATTTTTTTAACAAACAACATGGCTTTTAATAGAAAATAGAAAAATAGAGGTTTCAATAGAAAAAGAAAAACATTCAAATATATATAATTCTGATTTAATAATATATTTTGGGAATATATATATATATATTATATATATATTCTTTTTTTTTTTTGACGGATAAAGGGCCCACCCACTTGCGTTTTGTCAACCCATCATTTGACTACAATAGGATTTCTTGTTAGAATTTTACGATTGTGTCTCACCGCTTTCTTTGACAAGTGATGTGTAATCTGCGCTAATTATAATTTTTTTATTTTTAATAATTATTTAGTATTTTTATTATTATAGAGGAAACAGTAATATAGTACAATTATGTTGGAATTTTAAATTTAGTTAACTACATTAATACATGCCATAAATAAAAAAATATAAAAAATTGAAAATGTAAGAAAATACATAATAAAGATATCGAAAATGAATTTTGAACAGAGGCCCGTGCCCCCATATAGATCGTCCCTATAATTCAATTTTGAGTGGGCTAATATGACCTTTTAATTTGTTTTTTTTATATACTAAGTCATTTATTGAATATGAGAATTAAAAATTATTGAGGGCAATTATTTTTTTGAATATCAAGATTAAGATTGATTATCTATCACCATTAAAAAACCCATATCTTGATAATTTATAGTTAATTCAATCAAAATATTTAAAAAAAAAATCATATTCTTTCATTTATTTATTACCTCGTGCTCTTCATTTCTATTGGACCTACTAAAATTTCAACTAATGCTTTTAGCCATCATTGTCTTGTAATCATCTCAAATATTGTTGAGGGCCTACAAAAGATTAAGTCTCTGCTGCATTCCGCACGCTTTTTAGTTATTCCTTACAATCCTCAGGAGCCTACCGCCACAGCAGAAGATGTCGCCGCCGCTATCCGTCCTCTGGTTGCAGCACCTGATATTTTTACTGGTGGGCGTGGGTTTCACTACCCGTATGGTCTCCTCACAGTCTCTGGTCGAGTATCTCCCCCGTTTTCCTGGAAAACTTCCATTCCAACTTGAAACCGGGTCAGATTTTAATCAACTTTTTTTAAAGCTTATCTTCTTATCATTTCTGTCGTTATTATTATTATTATTAATTTTATTAAAACATATAGGTACATTGGTGTGGGAGAATCTGAAGAAATTCAGATATTCTACTATTTTACTGAGTCAGAAAGGAGCCCTGCAACTGATCCTCTTCTTATTTGGCTTCAAGGAGGCCCTGGCTGTTCTGGCTTTTACGGCCTTGTTTTCGAGATTGGTATCTTCCTTTTCAAATCCCTAATCATCACTGCATTATAAACTTCATATATACATGTATACGTATAAAAGTGAGTAGTTTAGCAACTCATAGAAAATAAGTAATAAAAGTTTCAAAAACTATGAGTTTGATTCTTGTGAAAATGGGATCTAACGATTTGGGCGTCCTGCGAGACCTCTAAAGAAGCTCGAGATGGATAATGGATGTCTCGAACATGTGAAGCTATATGTCAATTTTGACCTTTGGAATTTGTTTATACGCAGGGCCCCTCATCTTTGATTATGGTACTTTCGATGGTGATACACCTGCATTGTTATACAATCCTTATTCATGGACAAAGGTAGAACTAAACTCTGTCATTACATGATTTGTGGGTACTAAAAAAAAATTTTATGCAAGTAATTCTTCCTGTCTTATTACAGGTGGCTAACGTTATATATATAGACCAACCAGTAGGCACTGGATTTTCTTACACACTAAATCCACAAGCTTATAACTCTAACGACAATCTTTCTGCGAAGCTCACCTATGAGTTCCTCAAAAAGGTGACATTATATATATATATATTATGTATGTATGTATACATAGATGTGTATAGGATGCATCGATCCACTTCAAGATTTAAGAATTATGGTTGAGTTTTGCAGTGGCTTATAAATCATCCCAAGTATCTGAAGAACCCGCTGTATATAGCTGGTGAATCTTTCTGTGGCATTGTTCTTCCTCTTGTTGTTGATGAAGTGTATAATGGTAAAATCTCTTTGATGATTTATCTTTCTGATACAAAAACAGAGTAAAGAATCCGTAACAAAATTGTTAGTGGGTATTGGCCCACCACCCATCCTTTCCCCTGTTTTCTTCCTTGTTTGGTTGAGTAGTGCTCTTTTCCTTTTTTTTCATTTTCAAATGTGCCGCTCCCCTCTCCACTTCTCTTGCTTTCCCCCTATGTCTGCCCCAATTCCTGGAAAGTGGTCACATCCCTTTCCATAGGCAGACTTCACTCCATTTCAATGCACCTACAAAATGGTGAGGTATTCGGTAGAGTGAGAGAGAGAAAAAAAGAGAGAGTTCAACTATTTTTCCCAACTGCATTCCCTTCCACTGTCCCCGTGTCTATACTGTGTGTTTATCTCCGGTGGTTAGGTATTCTGTGTGTGGATTGAGTGGGTTACGAGTGGGTGAGTTATTGGGAGTGAAGTGCTACCAGGAAGTGGGTTTGTACTCTTATTCGGTGAATGGTCTTGTGTGATCTGTCCGAATACTCCAATTGACTTGTGTGTCCGAATCGGGGCGAGCCCAGGCATACCCTGAGCCCGAATTGGTGACGGCGGTACCCAACAGTGGTAGCAGAGCACCACCGCCGTGTGCTGAAGTCGCCGACGGGTGACACTCTTCAGTCGCTACTCTTCAGTCGCTGCTCTTCAGTCGCTGCTTCCCGTCGCCTCCGGCGCGACCCCGCTGCCCGCGCCCCCCCGCGCGATTTTGCTGCCTGCGCGACTCTGCCGACGATGGATCTGCCCCTCGGTATTGTACCGAGGCTGGTGGGCCGTCCGCTCTTCAACCCCCGCCCGTCGCGCCTTTGCTCGACGCGCGCCGATTCACCGACAGGAGGTCATTTTCGAGATCTCCCAAAACCTAGCTCTGGTAAAGCGGCTTAAACCTTCCTCCTGTAGTTACCGGTTGAACCGGATAGGGATTGGACGTGACTGCTGGTAGATATCGGTCGAACCGGGCAGGTTTTGCCGATTCTGCATTACTGTGTGTCTTGCTGATTCTGCGTTACTGTGATAAAAACCTGAACATTTACCGGATCTGAGTGACCCCCTGCGCAACCGATCATTCGGTTTGTGAACTTGGATATCCTCAGCTTTCCGTCTTGTGTGAATTGTGTGAACTTTGTGCTGTGTGCATTATGTCTTCAATTGGGTCCTATAATCTTGCACCATTTGATGGTCGCACAGATTTTGGCATATGGCAGCAGAAAATGAAGGGAATACTAATACAGCAACGTGTATTTAAAAGTATCTCCCTTGCATTTTCTGATGCCACAACTGATTAGAAAAAGGAAGAGATGGATGAGATTGCACTCTCATCCATCATCCTTCACCTCTCAGATTCTGTTATCCGAAAAGTCGGAGAACAAAAGTGTGTTAAGGATTTATGGGATAAATTAGAAGAACTGTTCATTGAAACTTCACTTCCTTGTAAAATGTTCTTGCTTGAAAGATTTTTTCGGTTTAAACTTGATATGTCTAAAGATATTGATGAAAATATGGATATTTTTCAAAAACTTGTACAAGACATAAAGAAAACCGGTGATAAATCTATTGATGAATATACTGCTATTGTGCTTTTAAATGCTATTCCTGATTCTTTCAATGATGTAAAATCTGCTATAAAATATGGTAGGGATCATGTTAATTTGGATACTGTCATAAATGGACTAAAAAGCAAAGAGATAGATTTAAAAGCCAATTTGAGTATAAATCATCAAAACAATGCTGATGCTATGTTTGTTAAAGGAAAGAACTTTAAGAAAAAGAAAAAGTTTTCTGAAAACAAAAATGGTCAAGAAAGGTCTAAGGATAAAACTGCAAAAACTAATAACCCCACAAATAAAAACAAGAAGTGTTTCAATTGTGGTGAACCGGGTCATTTTGCAAATGTTTGTTCTCAACCAAAAAGACCTAAGGCCAATAATGTATCTCAAAAGGAATTGCATGAAGATGTTTTCATGGTAACAGATTTTTGTGAAACCTCTGTGGCTAATTCTGTAAATTCATCTTTCTTGTGTGAAAATGAATGGTTAATTGATTCTGGCTGCACATTTCACTTGACTCCTTTTAAAAATCTGTTTTGCTCCTTTAAAAAAACAAAAGATGGCTTCGTATCCATGGCGAACGATAAAAAATGTCCTATCCTAGGTGTAGGAAATATTTCACTTATGTGTGAATCTGGACATGCTCTTAATCTGAAAAATGTGAGATATGTGCCTGCTTTGAATTGCAATCTTATATCTTGTGCTGCTTTAGAAGATGAGGGGTATGAGGGGAAATGGGGTAAGGGTATTATGTCTATCATGAAAGGGTTTTCTGTGGTCCTTAAAGCTGAAAAACGTAATAACCTGTATATGTGTTTTACCAAACCTGTGTTGCATGCAAATGTAGTTAATGATGATAAAACTGCACTTTGGCATTGTAGACTAGGACATATGAGTAATAAAGGCCTTGAACTGTTGCAAAAAGTAGGATCATTTGGCAATGATAAGCTTTCTTGCATGCCTTTCTGTGAACCATGTGTGAAGGGTAAACAACATAGGGTCAGTTTCCCCATCTCTCCTGCCCCCAACATGTCTAAATGCACTGGTATACTTGAATATCTACATGCTGATGTGTGGGGTCCTGCCACCACCCCCACATATGGAAATAAAAGATGGTTTCTGTCCATTATTGATGATTTTTCTAAAAAAGTTTGGGTTCTGCTTTTAAAAGACAAATATGATGTCTTTGATGTGTTCAAAAACTGGAAATTTTTAATTGAGAATCAAACTGGTAAGAAAATCAAGAAACTTAGAACTGATAATGGACTTGAATTTTGTAACCATCTACTTGATGATCTGTGTGTTGTTTCTGGTATTCAAAGACACAGAACGGTTCCATACACTACACAAAAAAATGGTGTGGCAGAACGTATGAACCGAACCCTTCTTGAGAAAGTAAGAAGCATGCTTGCTGCTTCTGGACTTTCTAAGAAGTTCTGGGGTGAAGCAGTTGTTACTGCTGCCTATTTGATTAATAGGTCCCCTTCTGTGCCTTTAAATGGGAAATACCCTGAACTTGTTTGGTCAGGAAAAGCTGTTGATTTTTCAAATCTGAAAATTTTTGGCTGTGCTGCTTTTGTGCATCAAAAACTGGATAAGTTGGAACCGAGGTCTAAAAAATATGTTTTCCTTGGTTATCCTGAAGGTGTAAAAGGTTACAGACTTTGGCTAAAAAATGAACCTGGTTTTAAGGTTACTATTAGTAGAGATGTCATTTTCAATGAATCTGAATTCCCTTGCCTGCCAATATCTGTACCTATTGTTGCTTCTGATGTGACTCCGAGTGAGGTGGAGCAAACACCAAATTTACCTGTCTTAGCTGATTCAAATTCTGAAAATATTGAGCATGATAATGTAAGTGATGGTGAAAATGTTGAAAATGATGATTATCAACTTGCTAGGGACAGACCTAGAAGAAACATTAGGCAACCATCTAGACTTAATGATTATCATATGGATATGCATGCTTTGAATGTATTTGAATCTCCTACTGACCTAGAACCTAAGTCCTTTAAAGAAGCTATGCATTCTAGGAATTCTGTTGACTGGTTAAATGCTATGAATGATGAAATGAACTCACTGCATGTTAACCAAACCTGGACTCTTGTACCTAAGCCTTCTAATTGCTCTGTGGTTGCATGTAAATGGCTGTATAAGGTAAAAGAAGAGTCTGACAGCATTAGGTTTAAAGCTAGACTCGTAGCTAAAGGTTTTACTCAAAAGGAGGGGATAGATTACACAGAAATCTTTGCTCCTGTTGTTAAGTTTGTTACTGTGCGCATTATGTTGGCATTAGTTGCTCACTTTAACTGGGAATTAAAACAACTAGATGTAAAAACTGCTTTTTTGCATGGTGAACTTGATAAACAAATCTACATGCATCAACCTGATGGTTTTATTGATCCCCAAAAACCTGACCATGTATGTTTGTTGAAAAAGTCTCTGTATGGTTTAAAACAATCTCCTAGGCAATGGAACAAGAAATTCGATTCTTGCATGAAAGATCTTAAGTTCAAAAGAAGTGTGCATGATCACTGTCTTTACTTTAAACATGATGCATCTGTTCCAATTTTTCTGCTGATATATGTCGATGATATGCTCCTTGTTAGTCCTTGCATTAAATCCATCGAATATGTGCAGAATTGCCTAAGTGATAATTTTGATATGAAATATCTGGGAGATGCAAAACGTATCATAGGCATGGATATTGCTAGGGATAGGAAGAACCATACTCTACACTTAAATCAGATTTCTTATGTGAAAAAGATTTTGAGTAAATTTTTCATGTCTGATGCTAAACCTGTAAATGTTCCCCTTGCTGCTCATTTTGTATTAAGTAAGGATCAGTCCCCAAAAACTGATTTTGAAATACTTGAAATGTCTAAGGTGCCGTATGCTAATGCTATAGGCTCAGTCATGTATCTTATGGTAAGCACTCGACCTGATATTGCATATTTACATGGCTACGAGTCTAGCTTTAAACCTAATGCTGTCAGACTCTTCTTTTACCTTATACAACCATTTACATGCAACCACAGAGCAATTAGAAGGCTTAGGTACAAGAGTCCAGGTTTGGTTAACATGCAGTGAGTTCATTTCATCATTCATAGCATTTAACCAGTCAACAGAATTCCTAGAATGCATAGCTTCTTTAAAGGACTTAGGTTCTAGGTCAGTAGGAGATTCAAATACATTCAAAGCATGCATATCCATATGATAATCATTAAGTCTAGATGGTTGCCTAATGTTTCTTCTAGGTATGTCCCTAGCAAGTTGATAATCATCATTTTCAACATTTTCACCATCACTTACATTATCATGCTCAATATTTTCAGAATTTGAATCAGCTAAGACAGGTAAATTTGGTGTTTGCTCCACCTCACTCGGAGTCACATCAGAAGCAACAATAGGTACAGATATTGGCAGGCAAGAGAATTCAGATTCATTGAAAATGACATCTCTACTAATAGTAACCTTAAAACCAGATTCATTTTTTAGCCAAAGTCTGTAACCTTTTACACCTTCAGGATAACCAAGGAAAACACATTTTTTAGACCTCGGTTCCAACTTATCCAGTTTTTTATGCACAAAAGCAGCACAGCCAAAAATTTTCAGATTTGAAAAACCAACAGCTTTTCCTGACCAAACAAGTTCAGGGTATTTCCCATTTAAAGGCACAGAAGGGGACCTATTAATCAAATAGGCAGCAGTAACAACTGCTTCACCCCAGAACTTCTTAGAAAGTCCAGAAGCAGCAAGCATGCTTCTTACTTTCTCAAGAAGGGTTCGGTTCATACGTTCTGCCACACCATTTTGTTGTGTAGTGTATGGAACCGTTCTGTGTCTTTGAATACCAGAAACAGCACACAGATCATCAAGTAGATGGTTACAAAATTCAAGTCCATTATCAGTTCTAAGTTTCTTGATTTTCTTACCAGTTTGATTCTCAATTAAAAATTTCCAGTTTTTGAACACATCAAAGACATCAGATTTGTCCTTTAAAAGCAGAACCCAAACTTTTTTAGAAAAATCATCAATAATGGACAGAAACCATCTTTTATTTCCATATGTGGGGGTGGTAGCAGGACCCCACACATCAACATGTAGATATTCAAGTATACCATTGCATTTAGACATGTTGGGGGCAGGAGAGATGGGGAAACTGACCCTATGTTGTTTACCCTTCACACATGGTTCACAGAAAGGCATGCAAGAAAGCTTATCATTGCCAAATGATCCTACTTTTTGCAACAGTTCAAGGCCTTTATTACTCATATGTCCTAGTCTACAATGCCAAAGTGCAGTTTTATCATCATTAACTACATTTGCATGCAACACAGGTTTGGTAAAACACATATACAGGTTATTACGTTTTTCAGCTTTAAGGACCACAGAAGACCCTTTCATGATAGACATAATACCCTTACCCCATTTCTCCTCATACCCCTCATCTTCTAAAGCAGCACAAGATATAAGATTGCAATTCAAAGCAGGCACATATCTCACATTTTTCAGATTAAGAGCATGTCCAGATTCACACATAAGTGAAATATTTCCTACATCTAGGATAGGATATTTTTTATCGTTCGCCATGGATACGAAGCCATCTTTTGTTTCTTTAAAGGAGCAAAACATATTTTTAAAAGGAGTCAAGTGAAATGTGCAGCCAGAATCAATTAACCATTCATTTTCACACAAGAAAGATGAATTTACAGAATTAGCCACAGAGGTTTCACAAAAATCTGTTACCATGAAAACATCTTCATGCAATTCCTTTTGAGATACATTATTGGCCTTAGGTCTTTTTGGTTGAGGACAAACATTTGCAAAATGACCCGGTTCACCACAATTGAAACACTTCTTGTTTTTATTTGTGGGGTTATTAGTTTTTGCAGTTTTATCCTTAGACCTTTCTTGACCATTTTTGTTTTCAGAAAACTTTTTCTTTTTCTTAAAGTTCTTTCCTTTAACAAACATAGCATCAGCATTGTTTTGATGATTTATACTCAAATTGGCTTTTAAATCTATCTCTTTGCTTTTTAGTCCATTTATGACAGTATCCAAATTAACATGATCCCTACCATATTTTATAGCAGATTTTACATCACTGAAAGAATCAGGAATAGCATTTAAAAGCACAATAGCAGTATATTCATCAATAGATTTATCACCGGTTTTCTTTATGTCTTGTACAAGTTTTTGAAAAATATCCATATTTTCATCAATATCTTTAGACATATCAAGTTTAAACCGAAAAAATCTTTCAAGCAAGAACATTTTACAAGGAAGTGAAGTTTCAATGAACAGTTCTTCTAATTTATCCCATAAATCCTTAGCACACTTTTGTTCTCCGACTTTTCGGATAACAGAATCTGAGAGGTGAAGGATGATGGATGAGAGTGCAATCTCATCCATCTCTTCCTTTTTCTCATCAGTTGTGGCATCAGAAAATGCAAGGGAGATACTTTTAAATACACGTTGCTGTATTAGTATTCCCTTCATTTTCTGCTGCCATATGCCAAAATCTGTGCGACCATCAAATGGTGCAAGATTATAGGACCCAATTGAAGACATAATGCACACAGCACAAAGTTCACACAATTCACACAAGACGGAAAGCTGAGGATATCCAAGTTCACAAACCGAATGATCGGTTGCGCAGGGGTCACTCAGATCCGGTAAATGTTCAGGTTTTTATCACAGTAACGCAGAATCAGCAACACACACAGTAATGCAGAATCGGCAAAACCTGCCCGGTTCGACCGGTATCTACCAGCAGTCACGTCCAATCCCTATCCGGTTCAACCGGTAACTACAGGAGGAAGGTTTAAGCCGCTTTACCAGAGCGAGGTTTTGGGAGACCTCAAAAATGACCTCCTGTCGGTGAATCGGCGCGCGTCGAGCAAAGGCGCGACGGGCGGGGGTTGAAGAGCGGACGGCCCACCAGCCTCGGTACAATACCGAGGGGCAGATCCACCGTTGGCAGAGTCGCGCAGGCAGCAAAATCGCGCGGGGGTCGCGCCGGAGGCGACGGGAAGCAGCGACTGAAGAGCAGCGACTGAAGAGTGTCACCCATCGGCGACTTCAGCACACGGCGGTGGCGGCGGTGGTGCTCTGATACCACTGTTGGGTACCGCCGTCACCAATTCGGGCTCAGGGTATGCTTGGGCTCGCCCCGATTTGGACACACAAGTCAATCGGAGTATTCGGACAGATCACACAAGACCATTCACCGAATAAGAGTACAAACCCACTTACTGGTAGCACTTCACTCCCAATAATTCACCCACTCGTAACCCACTCAATCCACACACAGAATACCTCACCACCGGAGATAAACACACAGTATAGACACGGGGACAGTGGAAGGGAATGCAGTTGAGAAAAATAGTTGAACTCTCGATGTCTCATTTTTTATGGAGCTAACTTTAACGCAAAATTATAGTATTACATCGAAATTTTATTTGGTATAGTTTTTATTTGAAATAACATGCATTTCTCTGGTGTATATTGAGGGCAGGGATACATATTGGGAAATCCTTTTACTGATCTCTTTGCAGACGTCAACGGAAGAGTTGATTATGCCCACCGGCTGGGATTCCTATCAGATGAGCTCTTCCTGGCAAATTCTTTTACCTTTCATAACTGAAATATGTGTGTGTGCGCATTATTATTATTTTTTAATTTCCATTGAATTATTAATTTCAAGTCATTGTTTGATTTTCAGTCTGCGAAAGAAAATTGCAATGGAAATTACCTAACTGTTGACCCGAACAACGATATGTGTAATCGCGACCTCAAAAGAGTAAATCAGGTAGGTTTTTAAGTTTGAGATATTTGTTCTAATTTTTGTTGTATATGTTTGAAACACATATTATCTAAATATTTAAACTTCATCAATACACCTCATATGTTCATTAATAATGCCAATGTACATACATAACGTGTATTAATAAAGTTGAAATATGAGATGAAACATAAAGTGGAATATAGATCACATGTGATCATGTACATCTTATGTTTCACTAACTCAAAAACTAATTAAATGTAGTTTTTATTTCATGCTCAGTGTGTTGAAAAAATACGGTTGGATTATGTATTAGAGCCATGGTGCGATTTGGATTATGTGAATCGAGACCTGTTGCAGCTGCATCATATGCCTTCATTACGTGAAGAAAGCGCTGAACGTTTTCTACAATCCGTTCCCATTCATGATTCAGAGTCGTGGTGTCATGTAATATTTCATTTTGTCCTAAAACCATCTATTTTCTTCAAGCCGAACTCTCTCTCTCTCTCTCTCTCTCTCTCTCTCTCTCTCTCTCTCTCTCATCTTAATTCAAACTTTATTTCTTGTTCTCGAACAGCCTTTGAATTATTTATACGCGAAAAAATGGGCGAATATAAAACTTGTTCAAGAAGCTCTACATGTTCGTGAGGTATGTCAATCAACTCAATATGGTTCTAACCATTTAAAGTATGCCAAATGTGATAACCCATTTGGCTTTTCTCTATGCATCCTAAGATATATTGAAACTCGAAAAACCTACTATCTCGAATTTCTGTAAATCTTGAAATGCATTTGTTTATATATTAAGATATATTGAACCGGTAAGAAACTCATGTCACCTGGTCTCATCTTTTTGAGTTTATAATAATTGTAATAATTTTCTTCATTTATGCTTACTTATGTCGATAACATAATCGCACAGGAAACAATAACAGGATGGGCGCGCTGTAATAGAACGATCCCAAAAGTATCTTATACACAAACTGTGAACTCCACTGTGAATTATCATAAGAAGTTCACTTATCGGAACGATTGTCGTGCTCTAATTTTAAGGTGAGAGTCATTACCTTAAAATTTATGCAGTATAATTTATTCTCCATAGCAATAGTTTGTTAATTATGGCATAATCTGTTTTGACAGCGGGGATCATGACATGTGTGTTCCTCATACCGCAACTGAAGAATGGATAAGATCTTTGAAGTTGGATGTTCAAAGTGATTGGAAACCTTGGTTTGTCAAAACCCAGATTGCAGGGTTAGTTTTACTACTTCTTCTTATACACTCCCGTTGGGCTTGTTTGTTTTTTCCGACCAAAATTTAATGTTTCTCCTTAAGGTATACAACTGCGTACGTCAATGGCGACTATGAGATGACATATGCCACAGTAAAGGTCAGCAATACTCAATTCAAATTGTTTATTACATTTAACTTTTTTTTTTAATACATGACATGTATTTCTTTAATTACTATTTTTATGGATCAGGGTGGAGGCCATACAGCTCCAGAGTTTAAGCCCCAGGAATGCCTTTCCTTGATTGAACGATGGCTCAACCGCAGCCCCCTCTGAACTGATTCCTTTTATGGCTACTTTACTACTTTATCATTGTTTCCTCGTCCAATGTATGTTTGCATTGGACCAGAGGATATGTCATAAATAAATTAGTGTAAATTGAAAGATAAAATTTATAAAATATCAGACAAATGTGAAATTGATATGGAGACATTATTTGTCCGGATGGGCCAAAGCCAATACCTTGCAAAATTCTCTTTCATGTTTCAATTTATGTTTACTTAAGCAAAGTGTACTTATTGTCTTTTTGTTTTCGTGTACCAAAAAAAAGAAAAGGAAATATGACCCTTCTAACAGACTGATTCACCGCCTTGCCGTCTAATTCAATTCATCGACCCAATCATCAATACAAAAAACACCTATAAGTTCTGCAGAAAACCAGTAATTTAAAGTTGATATGAACACACAGATATGGCCAAGAACAGGAAAGATTCGCAGAAAAAGCCTAGAATTCTTACAAGGGCTAGAGAATTTTATACTAACGCTGTGTGTGGCTGCGGTGGGGGGGCTGACCGCCGCGGCGTAATAAACTGTACTGTTCCTCAAACCAGTCGTCATATTCCGACAAAGTGCAGTTCGAAAGAAATCGATAAGGAAGATCTGCAGGGCCTCATGCGGCTGCTTTCCATGAGAAAAGGCGGCGGCGCAACGGTGGATGTTGATCCGGAGGGGAACCTTGTGTGGCGGAAACCGGCCGCGGAGACGAGCTACGGCGGCGGAGTTGGAAGAATCGGGAGGATTGATGAGGAGAAGCCGTGCTGTTTCAGTGAAGTTGATGTTAGCAAATTTAGGCATTCCAGGGGCGTGAGTGCCGCCATTGATAGGAGAAGGATTCTTGCTTATAATTCCAAAAATTGAAGGTTTGAAAAAGGGATAATTGCAGAAATTGTCATGGGGTTTGATCTATTAAAAAAATTGAAAGTGCACACTTTTTTTTTTTTTTTTCCACTTATGAGTGTTACTCTAAATATAGATTTACAGGAATATTTATTTACTCAATAAGATATTTACTATTTCAAAATATGAAAATTCATCGAATTTAAAAATATATTTTTTTAAATTACAAGTTTTTATTTTCTATTGGTAGTACTGTTCCTAAAAATTATAAATATATATATATATATATAATTCTTTTTTTATTTGTTGGTTTTACTTTTTTCAAATAAAGTTCAATATCATATTTTGTAAGTAAAATTTATTTCAAAATCACCGAAAAAAAAAAAGAAAAAGAAATGAAAAAGAAGCCCACCTAGCCCAATTTATTTTTGGGTACTATATTACGCAATCGTCAGCGGACTTTTGGCCTTTTTAATGCATAAAGCCCATGAGATGACTAGATGTTTGTCTCAAAATATAATATATTTTATTATATTAATAATATAGTCTTAAATTCTATTATTATAATATAAAATATATAAATAATATATATGAATATAAGAAAATAATATGTCATAATGGAAACAAAATACACACGATATGGGTGTGTGGCATTTATAGTGTTGAGGACATATTTTTAGGTAAAATTAACAAAAAGATGCAGAAAATACATTAAAATATTGCATTTTAAATAAATTTGGGCCTGTTTTGTTTATTTATTTATTTTTTGTTTGTGATTATTAAATCAAATGTCAAATAAAATTTTTAAGATACAGAAAATATTAAAAGTTAGACGTATATGATATATCAAAATAATTATTTTTTATGAATTTTAATTTGACATTATTATTTTTTATTTTAAAGCAAATTATTATATTTAAAGTATGAAATATAATTTCTTTATGGATAGAAATTTTTTGTTTATAGATTGAATAATTTCTTTTTTTTTTTTATTTTGATATATATGTTATGGTCGAATAAATAATATGTTATTTCATATTGATTAGAATTAAAAATATATTTTTTTAGAAATTGAATAATTTCTTTTGTTATTTTGATATATATGTTATATTTGAATAAATAATATGTTATTTTATATTGATTAGATTTAAAAAATATAATTTTGTTGTAAAATTAAAATTATTATGATGTTAATTTATATAATATTATAATTGATTGTTTCACCTAATAAATTTTAATGAGTTCAAATTTTTATATTGAGTTTGGGAATATTTTAAAATTTACTTCAAGACATCGTACAATTTATTATTTAATAAAAATAAATTTTAAGAATACGACAATGAAATATACCTCAAAAAATAAATCTCATAATATTTATATAAACATAATTGATATAAATAATTATTAAATATATTATAATAATAACAATAATAATATAATTTCATCATATCTCTACTATTATTATTAGTATAGTAAAATGAATATTTTCACCATTGTTTTTCCGCCTAAAAGGTATTCATGTATTTACGTTAAAATAGTTGACAAAAAATTATAAAACATGTGATAATTTGTTTTCAAATTTGTTATAATCAAATCGAACTTCTACTTTATTTACAAAATATAATATACATCGTTCCATAAACTGTGCTAAAAGTCGTTAGTGGAATTTATCATAGTAAAATTGTGTAGATTTATATAGATATGTATGCATAGAATAATATATATATATATATATATATATGCTTACACAAATTACGAGTTTTATATTTAACAAAATTTATACTGTTGGATATTATAAATAGATTGATATCTAAATGAATTTATTCATAACTCTTTTTTGTACAAATAAAAGGATTACTTTGATTATTGATTAATATGTTCATTATTTGTATTTTTTTAATAATAGAAAAACATATTTGAAATGAACATTTTGCTGATGGTGCATCTATTTTACTTAATAGTCAAATATAGAAATTATAATTTAAATATTATGTATAATTATTAATATATTTTAAATATTTTTAATAATAAATAATATATTTTTAGTAATAAAAACATATATAAATAACTTAAAATCGCCACTAATATTATTACCACCTTAAAATATACTTTGTCCAGCTATCTAGTTTAGTTCCTCTAATAAAATATACTCAACTCCGCTTCACATTTCTCTCAATTTTTTATTTCCACATGTAAAACTTTTTAATATATTTTTATAGTGGCGTGTTTTTGTAAAATATTAAGGATTGAAGATAAATTTTGAGTCGGGCCTTACTACCACCAACTCCAGTTTCTTCGCCGCTCCGACGTCCAGATGTCGCCGCCGAATTTCCGGAAACTCGTCTCACAGAAAGCGACATGTCTCCTGTTTATACTATTGAGTTCTGTTGTTGCCCATATGGTATCTTCGCAGTCTCTGGTTGAGTATCTGCCTGGTTTTCCCGGGAAACTTCCATTCAGGCTTGAAACTGGGTACTCACCATTTTAATTCAGCTGCATTTCACCTTTTCCTTTTGGAATTTTAGATATAAGGATACTAGAGTGAATTTTAAATTCATTCAAATCCCTCCAAAATAGTTCATATTGAAATGGGTGGGTTTCAAAGTCACAACAATCCAAACAACCAACCATGAATTTGAAATTAATGTTATGGAGTTTAAATCAATCCCCAAATCCTTATTATTATTTTTAACTTTTTTTAGAGATTTGATCTTTTCGTTGACGTGTTCCCATTTTACTGTTATAAAAAGGTATATTGGTGTGGGAGAATCAGAAGAAATACAGATATTCTACTACTTCGTTGAGTCTGAAAGGAGTCCTGAAAATGATCCTTTTCTTCTTTGGCTCACCGGCGGCCCTGGCTGCACTGGTTTTTCCAGTCTTGTTTATGAGATTGGTATTTTCAATTATATCCTTTTTACAGCATATTGCCCTTACATTCTTCTTCTTCTGTAGACTTTTGCCTCTTCGCTCTATTAATGAAGGGGCAAAGATTAATCACTGATAAAAAAACAAAAAAAACAAAAGAAAGAAAGAAAGAAAAATGAAGGGGCAGATACTAGAGTTGGCAGATGCTGTATTCAACCCAAATCTGTCCTTCAAAAGGAATCTGAAGATCATTTAATTCTGGTTTCTTTCTCCACTTTCCATCACTATATCTTGATTCTGAACTCATTGCTATGCAGGGCCAATCAACTTTGACTATTCTAACTCTGGTGGGAGCATTCCTACTCTTGTATTAAATCCCTATTCATATACAAAGGTAAGGCCTTGTTTGGTTTCGTTTCCATTTTTTTATCCTCATTTTGAGCTGACAATGAAGTTGATTGTGCGTGGTTGTACTAATGTAACACAGGGTGGGTTTATTTATGTATTTTTGATAAAAGTAGGTTTGAAAATTGATAATATAGGATTGTGAAATGTTACTGAGTTGGATCAGTTTATGAAAATTCATACACCAAACATAATTCCAGTTTCCTTGACTCAATCCCTTGTGATTATTTATAGGTGGCCAACGTTCTATTTTTAGATCAACCTGCAGGCACTGGTTTTTCGTATGCAAAAACTCCACAAGCTTATAACTGTAGCGACACTCTTTCAGCAATGTACACCTATGAATTCCTCCAACAGGTGAGGGGAAAAAAATTGTTCTTGGTGTTTTAATGAGTAAATTCATCTCTAAAATATGAACGTACCAGTAAATATTTTGGTAAATGCCAAGAATGATGGCGATGGCTGAAGAAGTAAACAATGATTGAGTTCTTGAACCTTTTTTTGGTTGTTGTGCAGTGGCTTATAAATCATCCTAAATATCTAGATAATCCGCTATACATAGGTGGTGGCTCTTATTCTGGCATCATCGTTCCTCTTATTGTTAATGAAGCATATAAAGGTATATCATTTGTGCGTCATTTTTGTAATGAATTGGAACAACACACACACACACACACACACACACACACAAGGAGTACAAGGACTTATTATAGATATTTAAGCACTAATTCAAGCAAAACTAGAGTGAAGAGTACATAAAACAGAACAAAAAAGTTAACACATTTTTATTCTCTTTGTTTGATAGGTATTGAAGCTGGGAGCAAACCACTTTTGAATATAAAAGTACTTCATCTGTCATAGAATTTTTGTTTGTGTTTCATTAATATATATATATATATATATATATATATTGATTGAACATTCTTGGTTTTTACCTTATGCATTTTCTCTTATAATTCGGAGCAGGGATACATATTGGCAAATGGTGCGACAGATGTGCTCCTAGAGCAAAATGCAAATGTTTGTTATGCTCACCGAATGGGCCTCCTCTCAGATGAACTCTACACGGCAAGTTCTTTTCCTCTTTTGTTTATTTGGTGCTCTGAGCAGTCAGAACAAAAAGAAGGAAAAAGATATATGTATTACGTTGGTATATTATTGACTTCTTCAAGTCATACATCTCTTCTTTTTTTTTTTTTTCAGTCTGTGAAAGAAAATTGCCATGGAAACTATCTAATTGTTGACCAGGAAAACACTTTATGCAAGGATGATCTCAAAAGAGTAACTGAGGTGGGGTTCAAAGTTTGGTATCTTGGTTTTCAATTGGATATTTTTATATTAGGTTTCATTTGCTATAGAACTAAAATGCGGCACTCATTTGATGCACAGTGTCTTGATAAAATATCCAAGTCGCATATTTTAGAGCCCTGGTGTGATATTGTGGGGATTGAGAGACGAGCCAAACTGTTTCCGCCTTTGTATGAGGAAAGTCCTGCACGTTTTCTACAATCCGTTCCTCTTCAAGCAGCATCATGGTGTCGAGTAATATTTCCTTATTTCTCTCTCTCTCTCTCTCTCTCTCCCCCCCCCCCCTCTCTCACACACCCACATGTCTTCAAACTTTGTTTGTTGTTTCCAAGTAGCCAATGAATATGCTGTACTCCTCCAAGTGGGCGAATATAAAACTTGTCCAAAAAGCTCTACATGTTCGTGAGGTATGTCAATCGACTGAACCTGGGACCTCTCTCTCTCTCTCTTCCCCCTCTCCCTAGCTGATGAAACCATTGTATTAATCAACAGGGAACAATAACAGAATGGACACGTTGTAATTCTACCCTTAAAAGTGATTATACTGTTGACGTCATATCCACCGTGGATTATCATAAAATGTTGACTCATAAGAACTGTCGAGCTCTAATCTACAGGTGAATTGCTCTTTTTTCTATTCTTATGCCTTACGGCTGCTACTGCTGTTGTATGCTGTGCTCAAAGCGGTGAATCTAATAATGTTTGGACAGCGGCGATCATGACATGTTGATTCCTCATACTGCAACTGAAAAATGGATACAATCCTTGAAATTGTCTATACAAAGCGATTGGAGACCTTGGTTTGTGGAAGGCCAGATTGCAGGGTTGGTTCTATTTAGTTCTACTCTATGGTCCATTATCAGTGTTTTTCCGACCAAAATTTAACGCTTATCTATATTGCTTGTTCTTTGTTTGAATCCAATCATTGTGTTTTCAAAGGTATACAAATGCATACTTCCAGGACAACTATGAGCTGACTTATGCCACTGTGAAGGTAAGCAAATTTTGGTCTCCTGTTAGAAATTCAATTGTAGAATATTGAATTTGCACTTGCAATTGTTCAGGGGGCAGGTCATACACCTTCTGAATACAAGCCTCGGGAATGCTTACCCATGATTGAGAGGTGGCTTAGCCACAGCACCCTCTAGAGCAATCACACTTTTCTGTAAATTATTTAAGTCACTCAGATTGCCTAAGAACTGCATACTTGGGCTGCAATAAAAAATGAAAATAATGGTAATGAAGAACTGATGCTCTGTTGATTGGGAAAACTGGACGGGGCACGTTCACCACATGTTTTACATACATCCGTCGGGAGCGTGTGGGGAAAAACACATCAGGTAACATACATCTGTATGGGAGTGTGATAAGTTGCAATTGAGAAAGCTAGTGGTATCAACTGTATATTTTGAAGATAAGACTTCAGTTCGTTGAAGTTGTGTATTGTATCAACTGTATATTTTAATATTTAAAATATTTTTATACAAAATAAAATTGTGAGATATTTTTATGCATCGGCAAATACTAGTAAATAGTAAAAGAAGAAAAAGTATAACCCTTAACAGAGGAAGGTAGCAAAATTTGAGATCCCTCAACTAGCTCAATTTCAATTCGATCAGAAATTGTGAAGATCGTAGCCTTGCTCACAGATTGATAATTATGAAAATATTCAATTAAATTTGTTTGTTAACTAAGATGATAATTATCAATTTTATGATTCATGTTTGGAATTAAAAGAAGAGATCAAACGATTTTCTAATATATACTAATATACTGGCAAAGTAATCTATTTTTGTTTCTATTTTCAAATATCAAAATATTTTTGAAAAATAATGTGTCATACACTGATTAATTGATTTTTTTTTAAATATCTTTTTCTAATTTTTAGAACACAAATAACTTTTTTGTTTCTAATATATTTTTAACATATGTGTATATATATATCTAAGTAATTATATTTTTTTAGTCTTTCATTTTATACTTATACTGCACATATTAAATAAGATATATATCAATATATATATATTTTATTAATTGTTAAATTATTTGTATTGAATTTAAGCTACAAATATATATATATATATGTATTAACTAATAGCTTTCTAAAAAAAACTTATTATTTAATCCAATCAATCAATTTATTATAGAAGTAGATTCTTATTTTATAAGTATTTATTAAATATAATAATAAAATATTTTGAATATTTTTAAATAATAAGCCTTATCACTCAATTGGGCTACGAAAGGGTAGAACAAGGCCCAATGCCTGAGGCTTATTGCACGTTTTAACTGGGCTTGTATCCAGCCCATGGTCAATAGTTGGTGACAACTATTAACGCGCAAATTTCCAATTAAAACCATTGGAAACTTTATAACGGCTATAATATAATACTTACCATATTCTGTACACTTGTTTCACACGGTAGCTGTGCATCATAAGTTTAGGTCCGCGCTCTCTCTCTCGTGAAGCATTATTTCTATGTCGTTCCTTCTCCGCTCTCTCTCTCGCGAAGCAATGACTCTTGCAATTTATGTCTTTATTCGTCTTCTATGCCGTTCCTTCTCTCATTTGTATTGGATTCATCTCTGTCTATGAGTATGTCCGTGTCTTCAGTCACCGGGATGAAGTGGCCAAGTGCGTCAGCCTTCACCTTCTCATGTAGAGAACTGGACCGAACTGGTTTAAACAAAGGATTCCGAATTTCTGGTGACTCTTTGTTCTATTACTGCATCTTCTTGTGCAAGCGTGAGATGTCTTTTCTTTAAAGTTCTTGATGATTTTCTAGTCGTTGTTATGCTTGAGAAAATGTTTGTATCTGATATTCAGTTTTAAGAATACTCATTGGTTGCATTTGTGATTCTTTTATGTCGTTTGATCATGACATATTGTTAGTTTGATAAACAGAGGATTCTGAATTTTTTGTGATTCTTGTTCTATCACTGCATCTTCTTGTTTGTGCTAGCGAGAGAGATTTCTTTAAATTTCTTGTCGTTATTATGCTTGAGAAAATGTTCGTTCGTGATTTTCGATTTTTAATGGAATATATTTAGACTTTGGGGTATTTTAGAGTATTCGGCATATGAATAGCCCCAGCCTGTTATTACTACCTTAAAATATACTTTGTCCGTTTATGATATGAACAGCTATCCAGTTCATATGGTCATCTCCGCTCCACATATCTCTCAATTTTTTATTTCCACATATAAAACTTTCTAATATATTTTTATAGTGGCTGAGTTTTTGTAAAGTTCTTCATATTAAGGATTGCAGATAAATTTTGAGTTCCTTCGCCGCTCCGACGTCGAGATGTCGCCGCCGAATTTCCGGAAACTCGTCTCACTGAAAGCGACATGTCTCCTGTTTATGCTATTGAGTTCTGTTGTTGCCCATATGGTATCGTCGCAGTCTCTGGTTGAGTATCTGCCTGGTTTTCCCGGGAAACTTCCATTCAAACTTGAAACTGGGTACTCACTATTTTATTTCAGCTGCATTTTCACCTTTTCCTTTAGGAATTTTAGATATAAGGATAAACAGTGAATTTTAAATTCATTCAAATCCCTCCAAAATAGTTCATATTGATGTGGGTGTTTTAAAGTCATAACAATCCAAACAACCAACCATGAATTTGAAATTAATGTTATGGAGTTTAAATCAATCCCCAAATCCTTATTGTTATTTTTAACTTTTTTTAAAGATTTGATCTTTTCGTTGACGTGTTTCCATTTTAATGTTATAAAAAGGTATATTGGTGTGGGAGAATCAGAAGAAATACAGATATTCTACTTTTTCGTTGAGTCTGAAAGGAGTCCTGAAAATGATCCTCTTCTTCTTTGGCTCACCGGCGGCCCTGGCTGCTCTGGTTTTTCCAGTCTTGTTTATGAGATTGGTATTTTCAATTATATCCTTTTTACAGCATATTGCCCTTACATTCTTCTTCTTCTTTAGACTATTGCCTCTTCGCTCTATTAATGAAGGGGCAAAGATTAATCTCTGATAAAAAAAAAAGAAAAAAAGAAAGAAAGACAGAAAAATGAAGGGGCAGATACTAGAGTTGGCAGATGCTGTATCCAACTCAAATCTGTCCTTTAAAAGGAATCTGAAGATCATTTAATTCTGGTTTCTTTCTCCACTTTCCATCACTATATCTTGATTCTGAACACATTGCTATGCAGGGCCAATCAACTTTGACTATTCTAACTCTGGTGGGAGCATTCCTACTCTTGTATTAAATCCCTATTCATATACAAAGGTAAGGCCTTGTTTGGTGTCGTTTCCATTTTTTTATCCTCATTTTGAGCTGACAATGAAGTTGATTGTGCTTGGTTGTACCAATGTAACACAGTATGGGTTTATTTATTTATTTTTGATAAAAGATAGGTTTGAAAATTGATAATATAGGATTGTGAAATGTTACTGAGTTGGATCAGTTTATGAAAATTCATAGACCAAACATAATTCCAGTTTCCTTGACTCAATCCCTTGTGATTATTTATAGGTGGCCAACGTTCTATTTTTAGATCAACCTGCAGGCACTGGTTTTTCGTATGCAAAAACCCCACAAGCTTATAACTGTAGCGACACTCTTTCAGCAATGTACACCTATGAATTCCTCCAACAGGTGAGGGGAAAAAATTGTTCTTGGTGTTTTGATGAGTAAATTCATCTCTAAAATATGAACTTACCAGTAAATATTTTGGTAAATGTCAAGAATGATGGCGATGGCTGAAGAAGTAAACAATGATTGAGTTCTTGTACGTTTTTTTGGTTGTTGTGCAGTGGCTTATAAATCATCCTAAATATCTAGATAATCCGCTATACATAGGTGGTGGCTCTTATTCTGGCATCACCGTTCCTCTTATTGTTAATGAAGCATATAAAGGTATATCATTTGTTCTTCATTTTTGTAATGAATTGGAACAACACACACACACACACACACACACACACACACAAGGAGTACAGGGACTTAATATAGATATTTAAGCACTAATTCAAGCAAAACTAAAGAGTACATAAAACAGAAGAAAAAAATTAACACATTTTTTTTTCTCTTTGTTTGATAGGTATTGAAGCTGGGAGCAAACCACTTTTGAATATAAAAGTACTTCATCTGTCATGGAATTTTTGTTTGTGTTTCATTATATATATATACATATATATATATTGATTGAACATTCTTGGTTTTTACCTTGTGCGTTTTCTCTTGTAATTCGGAGCAGGGATACATATTGGCAAATGGTGCGACAGATGTGCTCATGGAGAAAAATGAAATTGTTGGTTATTCTCACCGAATGGGCCTCCTCTCAGATGAACTCTACACGGCAAGTTCTTTTCCTCTTTTGTTTATTTGGTGCTCTGAGCAGTCAGAACAAAAAAGAAGGAAAAAGATATATGTATTACTTCGGCATATTATTTTCTTCAAGTCATATATCTTTTTTCTTTTTCTTTTTTTAGTCTGTGAAAGAAAATTGCCATGGAAATTATCTAATTGTTGACCCGGAAAACACTTTATGCAAGGATGATCTCAAAAGAGTAACTAAGGTGGGGTTCAAAGTTTGGTATCTTGGTTTTCAATTGGATGTTTTTATATTAGGTTTCATTTGCTATAGAACTAAAATGCGGCACTCATTTGATGCCTAGTGTCTTGATAAAATATGCGAGTCGCATATTTTAGAGCCCTGGTGTGATATTTTGGCGATTGAGAGACGAGTCAAACTGTTTCCGCCTTTGTATGAGGAAAGTCCTGCACGTTTTCTACAATCCGTTCCTCTTCATGCAGCACCACAGTGTCGAGTAATATTTCCTTATTCCTCGAACCGTCTCTCTCTCTCTCTCACACACATGTCTTCAAACTTTGTTTGTTGTTTCCAAGTAGGCAATGAATCTGCTGTACTCCTCCAAGTGGGCGAATATAAAACTTGTCCAAAAAGCTCTACATGTTCGTGAGGTATGTCAATCGACTGAACCTGGGGCCTCTCTCTCTCTCTCTCTTCCCTCTCTCCCTAGCTGATGAAACCATTGTATTAATCTACAGGGAACAATAACAGAATGGACACATTGTAATTATACCCTTAAAAGTGATTATACTGTTGACGTCATATCCACCGTGGATTATCATAGAATGTTGGCTCATAAGAACTGTCGAGCTCTAATCTACAGGTGAATTGCTCTTTTTTCTATTCTTATGCCTTACAACTGCTACTGCTGTTGTATGCTGTACTCAAAGTGGTGAATCTAATAATGTTTGGACAGCGGCGATTATGACAAGATTGTTCCTCATACTGCAACTGAAAAATGGATACAATCCTTGAAATTGTCTATACAAAGCGATTGGAGACCTTGGTTTGTGGAAGGCCAGATTGCAGGGTTGGTTCTATTTAGTTCTACTCTACGGTCCATTATCAGTGTTTTTCCGACCAAAATTTAACGCTTATCCATATTGCTTGTTCTTTGTTTGAATCCAATCATTGTGTTTTCAAAGGTATACAAATGCATACTTCCAGGACAACTATGAGCTGACTTATGCCACTGTGAAGGTAAGAAAATTTTAGTCTCCTGTTAGAAATTCAATTGTAGAATATTGAATTTGCACATGCAATTGTTCAGGGGGCAGGTCATACACCTTCTGAATTCAAGCCTCGGGAATGCTTACCCATGATTGAGAGGTGGCTTAGCCACAGCACCCTCTAGAGCAATCACACTTTTCTGTAATGTTCTCAGATTGCCGAAGCACTGCATACTTGGGCTGCAATAAAACACACCAGGTAACATACATCTGTATGGGAGTGTGATGAGTTGCAATCGAGAAAGCTAGTTGTATCAACTCTATATTTTGAAGATAAGACTTCAGTTCGTTGAAGTTGTGTATTGTATCAACTGAATTCAAGCCTCGGGAATGCTTACCCATGATTGAGAGGTGGCTTAGCCACAGCACCCTCTAGAACAATCACACTTTTCTGTAATGTTATTTAAGTCACTCAGATTGCCTAAGAACTGCATACTTGGGCTGCAATAAAAAAATGAAAATAATGGTAATGAAGAATTGATGCTTTGGTGATTGGGAAAACTGGACGGGGTACGTTCACCACATGTTTTACATACATCTGTCGGGAGCGTGTGGTGAAAAACACACCAGGTAGCATGCATCTGTATGGGAGTGTGATAAGTTGCAATTGAGAAAGCTGGTTGTATCAACTGTATATTTTGAAGATAACGACTTCAGTTCGTTGAAGTTGTGTATTGTATCAACTGTATATTTTAATATTTAAAATACTTTTATACAAAATAAAATTGTGAGATATTTTTATGCATCGAAAAATACTAGTAAATAGTAAAAGAAGAAAAAATATAACCCTTAACACAGGAAATTGAGTCTACGGACATATTTTTTTTTTTTGAGACCCCTCAACTAACTCAACTTCAATTCGGTCAGAAATTGAGAAGATCAATAGCCTTACTCACGATTTTCTAATTAATTAGCTTTTCTTAATCTTTGTTTTACACTTATATTACATATATTAATAAGATATCATATAAAAAAATACAATTATTTTTTAGTTAATTATTTGTGCTAGATATAATTTTTTATTAATTGTTAAATTATTTGTATCGAATTTAAGCTACAAATATTATATTAACTAATATTTTTCTAAAGAAAATTTATTATTTAATCCAATAAAATAGATTCTTATTTTATAAGTATTTATCAAATATAATAATAAAATATTTTGAATATTTTTAAATAATAAGCCTTATCACTCAATTGGGCTACGAAAGGGTAGAACAAGGCCCAATGCCTGAGGCTTATTGCACGTTTTAACTGGGCTTGTATCCAGCCCATGGTCAATAGTTGGTGACAACTATTAACGCGCAAATTTCCAATTAAAACCATTGGAAACTTTATAACGGCTATAATATAATACTTACCATATTCTGTACACTTGTTTCACACGGTAGCTGTGCATCATAAGTTTAGGTCCGCGCTCTCTCTCTCGTGAAACATTATTTCTATGTCGTTCCTTCTCCGCTCTCTCTCTCGAGAAGCAATGACGCTTGCAATTTATGTCTTTATTCGTCTTCTATGCCGTTCCTTCTCTCATTTGTATTGGATTCATCTCTGTCTATGAGTATGTCCGTGTCTTCAGTCACCGGGATGAAGTGGCCAAGTGCGTCTGCCTTCACCTTCTCATGTAGAGAACTGGACCGAACTGGTTTAAACAAAGGATTCCGAATTTCTGGTGACTCTTTGTTCTATTACTGCATCTTCTTGTGCTAGCGTGAGATGTCTTTTCTTTAAAGTTCTTGATAATTTTCTAGTCGTTGTTATGCTTGAGAAAATGTTTGTATCTGATATTCAGTTTTAAGAATCCTCACTGGTTGCATTTGTGATTCTTTTATGTTGTTTGATCATGACATTTTGTTAGTTTGATAAACAGAGGATACTGAATTTTTTGTGATTCTTGTTCTATCACTGCATCTTCTTGTTTGTGCTACCGTGAGAGATTTCTTTAAATTTCTTGTCGTTATTATGCTTGAGAAAATGTTTGTCCGTGATTTTCGGTTTTAAGAATTTTCATTGGGATTCCGAATTTTTGGCGAGTCTTGTTCTATTACTGCATCTTGTTTGTGCTAGCGTGCAATGTCTTTTGTTGAAATTTCTTGATGGTTTTCTTGTCGTTATTATGCTTCAGAAAATGTTAGTATGTGATTTTCAGTTTTAAGAATTCTCATTGGTTGAATTTGTGATCAATTAGAAACTCCTACTGTTCTACATTGTTATTGAAATCCACCATGCTTATTGTAGACGTAACAAGTATCTGATTGTCAAGGTGAGGTGGCCCAAGCTTGCTTGAACTGAAAGATGGGATTTCACCCATTAGTTTTGTTTTTGCAGGCCAGTGACGGATGGTATTCGAGCTCAAGAAACCAAAGTTGCTTATTTACCTTGTGGTTTGTGCCAATGATTCTGTAACCCCAGAGTTACTGCTTGGGATCAGATTTCTATAATTATTTATTTGCCCTGTTAGCTAGTTGTTCTGCTGCTGAGCCATTGCTCAGGTTGGTTATGGGCATATCTATCTTTAGTTTGGATAAAAGAGATTGGTCATGCTCCTTTTTAGGTTTGCAGTTTCGTTCAATTATTATGTTTTCTAATGCTTCACAGATTTTTCTGCCGTTGATATTCTTTCTTAGTATCAGCTTGATTAAACATGCATGTCACTAATATTGGGACTGATTTTGAGAGGGCTCTATAAGTTAATGGTCTAAATAAACAATTTAAAACAATATTACATACAAAATATGAAATTTGAAAAGTTCCAAGGGGGCAACCACCCCCCTGCGACTCTACCTAAATCCATCCATCCCGACACCAATAGGATCAAAGAATTTTGTCTGTACACACAATTTTCACCTTTCATGGTTATGTTCATCTCTCATAATTCCCAGAAAAAGTTAAAAGAAATATGCTGTCATAACTATTGATAGAAACAAACCGGAGTGCACAAAAAAGATATTAATTTTCAACCATTCTTTGGGGCAAAGGCGAAATCCCTCGGCCCATTAGGTGGGAGGACCAGTGTCTGGTGTCCAGAAGGAGCTATCCCCCACATTGGAGGGATAAAGCTCCCACACTGAGGCTGCCAGGACTCGATCCTGGGTCCTAGGGGCAATCTGCCACCCAGGAACCAACTGAGCTGTCCATGCGGACAATTTTCAACCATTCTTGTTTCACGTAACTGTTGCTTGGCACTGTATAAAACAGCTGCTTTCCTTCTATGCAGATGGTTCATTTGGGCATTAATTTTTTTTTTTTTTTTTTTTTGCGGCAATGAATTTTGAATCCTGATTAAAAAAATATATATATTCCTCTCCAAAAAATTATGGGTCATTTTAGCACCAAAATTGTATCACATCGTAACTATCAATTTGAAATTTCATATATAATTCAAATTTAATCTTCAAAAAGTTTTGATCGTATTTCCAAATTAAATATTAAATAAATAGCTTGAATGGAAAATATTTTAATTTTTAAAATTCTAATTAAGATGAAATTAGATGAGAAAGTCTTAAAATTAGAATTCAAATCACTTAACATTATTTCAATTTGATAGGGACGGATTAACATAATTGTTAAACCTCGACACACATCTTCATGGTAAATGCAACATAAATCAAAAGATATGAACACCCATCTCATTTTACTTAAGTAATTATAATTTATCACGTGATAAAATTTATAATTATAGTTCTAAATATTTAAAAATTCTGGTAGAGTTCGACCTGGGTTAACTAAAATAATATCCACCAAAGTAATAGATGTCTGTATCATCAAAATTCACTGTATATCAAATTGCAATAATAATTAGAAAAAAAAAATACAATTAAGTTACAATTTTAAAATAATATGATTAAATTAGAAAATGTAGTAATAGTCATCCATGTTTTTTACATCTATTTATTACTTTTATGGTTATTGATTACTTTTTAAAAACTATTTATTAAAATGAAATATCAGTCACAAAGTATTATATTAGATGGCTATAATAAGATGCACTAAATATGTCATTTTATATGCTTATTTTTAAGTAATTTCAGAATGTATACAACAGAAAAGTATTTTTCAAACCACTTTTAGTTTTTCAGAAAAATAATATTTTTGAAAAATGATATGTTAACTCTTATTTTGTAAATATTTTAAAACACAAATAATTATTTTATTTCTACTACACTTTTTACGTACAATATATTAACTACTAATTTTTTTTTACAATTATTAAATTTACACTAATATCGCATATGTAAAAATGAGATATTAGATGTGAAAAATATAAATATATTTTGTTGATTGTTTGGAGTTATATTTTAATATTTATTGTGTAGTGAATTATTTTTATTATAATTGGACTATAAATAATTATCAACCAATAATTACTTTATAGAAATTATTGAATAATATAATTTTTATAAAATAATCAATTTATTAAGAAAACAAAATTATTTTCTAGTACGGAGGAAAAATATATTCATACAAAACTATATTTCAAAATATATATTCATACAAAACTATATTTTTTACATACTTGTAACAATAATAATAATAATAATAATATTTTAATATTAATTAATTTGAAATTATAATTTTTATTTTTAAATATAATTCAGATAATGCATCAAACCAAAACAATATTATTTTTATTACTAGAAGGAGAATTGTCTATATTTCTCTTGATAAAAAATAATGTGATTTTTTGGAGATTGTAAGACGTGATTATAGAAAAAATGTACGGTTACCAATTTATTTATTTATTATTTTTTTTTTTTTTAATTTTTTTTTATTCTCTCTGGTATATGCAACAAATATCTGCGAACTGTGTGCTCCTCATAATAAGATGTACGCAGAAGAATCTCTGTGCATTTCTTCTCCAAAAGACTTTTGAGGCAGATATGGCTTGTCTGGAGCTGTCAACCATAATTCTCTGTCTACATTATACATTTCTTCTTCTGGGGCTCCCAACAACCCTTCTTCATCTTCCCGACATACCTGAAGAATCACAGTTTCATTTTTCCGACCAACCTGAAAAATCACAATTTATTATAGAGAATCTTCCGGGTTTTAATGGTGACCTCCCTTTCAAGCTCGAAACTGGGTCAGTCCCCCCCCCCCCCCCTCTCTCTCTCTCTCTCTGTTTCTCTAATTTGGAGGGTAATCTTAAGATTTGACATGATTTTCTCCCTTTTCTGGGGAAATTGGCCATGCATTTTCAGGTATGTTAGCTTCGGAAAAAATAATGAAAAGCAGATGTTTTACTACTTCGTTGAGTCAGAGAGAGACCCCGCTAACGACCCTCTTGTGCTATCCCTCGCTGGTGGCCCTGGCTGCTCTGGTTTTACCTCTCTTATCTTCGAATTTGGTATAATTTATCCAACTCTGCATAAAACAATCAAACTGTGTTTGTGTGTGTGTGCGTGTTTGCTAATATTTCATGTTATCTTCATATCTTGTATTTAGACTACGGCTGCCAGTGATGAACTGATCAATTAATCAATGTAAAATATTTTTTCAATTTTATACTCAAATGCTTTTTCTTTCCTATTATTCGGTTTGAATTGAATCCAGATTAGTGGTGAACAAAACATATAGAATTTATATTCCTAGTCCATATCTGATCAATCTTGAATATGGACATGAAAGTCGAATCCTTCTGGATATTCTATTATCAAGGATTGAATGTTCCCTTAATTGTTAGTGAAAATAATCTTAATTTCTCAAGTGGGATATGCAATTTGCGAGCTTTTACTTCACATGGATTCACAATGAAGTGTCCAATATTTGATGTAAATGTTAATACCGGCAGTTGTAAACGTCACTTGGATTGGCCTCTTTCGAACATCCTTTGCAGGTCCAATCACTTTTGATTCTTCAACTTTCGGATGGAGTTTACCATCACTGGTCCTGAATCCATATTCATGGACAAAGGTACCACTCTTAGAAAAGAGTTAGTTTTAACATTGTTTACGAGTGTGTTAAATTTTAAAACCAGGAGGAGTTACTTTGATATGTTTTCAGATGGCCAATATAATATTCTTGGACTGGCCCATTGGTGCTGGCTTTTCTTATTCCATTACCCCAGAAGGGTATCATACCTCTGATTCAGCGTCTCCTAAAGATATTTACATGTTTCTGAGACAAGTAAGTAACTTGGTTGGTTCTGTCTTATCTGTCATGCTGAAAGTAATGGCTGCATAAATCTTCATTGCCAATTGACAGCTTTTGAATTTGATTAATGCAGTGGTTGCAGAATCATCCCAAATTTACCAAAAATGATTTATATATTCAGGGAGAATCTTACGGTGGAAAGATAGTTCCAATGGTTGCTTGGGAGATATCAAAAGGCATGCATAAGATCCTCAAAAATGAATATATGTAAATTTTTCTGATCTTGAAAAGCCTTAACTGTTATTGTTCACAGCCAATGAAAGAGGGCTTCTTCCACAAATGTATCTCCAAGTAAGAATTCTCCTACTTTAAGAACTACTATTACATAGTCTTGCTTTTTCTGAACGTTTTATGTTGAGAAACTACTCATCGCTGATGTAAGATTTTGCAAATCACCAAACTTACAACATATTCAATCAGGGCTACTTTGTTGGCAACCCGGGAACATATGTACATGTGGCTGTGAATGACAGGTTGTCATATGCTCACAACCTGGGACTTCTCTCTTCCGAATATTTGGTGGTAGTTTTGATTCGTCTTTACTACATTTACTCATCATTAGTGTAGGCCAAATACAAGCTATGTTGGTAGTAGTGCTTTCAATTCTAGAATGACTATTGGATAATCTACATATACACACTTGTGGAATTAATTATCATTAGAAGCCCAAATATCAGTTGCCAACTCTCACTGACACAATTTCAGCAAGCTGAAACCCACTGTAACGGAGAGTACGATAATGTGGACAAAGCCAACATTCGATGCCAAGCTGCTCTTGAAGTCGTAACCAAGGTAAAAATTCTAGAAGCTGTGTCAATCTGTTTGTAATGTTGTAGACAATGTGTAAATCATCATTATTCAATCGATATCCAGTGTTTGAAGGATGTAGACTTTTATCAAATCCTGGAGACTTCATGTCCGGAAAACAATCGTGCACAAAGCTTAAAGCCACTCTGCCGGGTAACTTTTCTCTCATCTCCACATATTTTCCCCTCAACATGAAAGTTTCCCATTTTGAGACGCAAACTTAGATTGCCGTTACATTTACAGGATATGTATCGTTTGATATCAGAAGACTGGGCAAATAATCCAAGAGTCAGAAATGCACTTGGTGTGAGAGAGGTATCTTAAAAGTTGGAGCATTCTGCATTTTTATACATCCATATAATTCATCAATCGGCATTCATATGAGAGAATTGAGTTTGATTATTATGATCAGGGGACGAAAGAAAAATGGGTTAGATGCAACGAAAGTGTGGCCATTGACATTGACGTAGTTAGTACTGCTGAGTATCATCGACGTCTTGCTAAAAAGGGATACCATGGTTTGGTATACAAGTTAGTCATATCTATTCTTGTTTACTCTTCCTCTACATAATATATTTCCAGTGCAACAATTAAAATTTCGGAAAAAACAAAAGGAACCTTAGTATGGTTTAAGGTTGTGTCTCACGCGCGTGTTCCCATTGCAGTGGCGATCATGACATGATGGTGCCGTATTTTAGCACTCTCAAATGGATTCAGTCCCTTAATTTGACTCTTGATGATAATTGGAGAGCTTGGAAAGTCGATGGACGAGTTGCAGGGTGAGTTTTCCAATCTTAAATTTAACATTAATGTTAGCAAACTCAACTTCTCTATTGGACATTTATAGAAATTTGTTTGGCATAGATTCACCATGAGGTACAAAGATGATAAATCTTCTCTCACATTTGCAACGATCAAGGTTAGGACAATTCTTGCTCGAATCGCGATTACATGTAAAGTACGAATAAATGAAGATAACGGTGCTTATAATTGTAGGGTTCGGGACACACTGCTCCAGAGTATACCCCTAAAGAATGTTTTGCCATGATTTCACGGTGGCTCTCCCACGAGCCTCTGTAGATGCATTTACAGACGGAGCTAGAGAGATCGGTCCTAAAATATTTATAATTGTAAATGAATTTATTACAATTAACGATAACATATACTCTGCATCCTAAAATAAGATTCATATTTTTTAGCTAATAATAATTCTTACAATGGGACGAATGAAATATTACTTATTTTGGTAAAACGGAATTATATTTAATAATTTAACTATGACATTTCATTTCATGTGTCATTAAAAAAAAATATTTGATTTATCGGACTATTATTTTTCTTGATAATTTTTTATCTAAAGATACAAATTTATTATTTTTTTAAAAATGTCTTTAATATCTTTTATAATGAGTTAAGAATAATAACACACATTTTTTAATATTGATGGTTGTGAATGTATTATTTTGGATATGTTTTATTCTGATCACTTGTCAATCTAAATTTAAACTACTTTCTGTATTTATCTCCCATAATTGGCTTTATTTATTGGAATATTTAATTTTTACCAAGTTATGATACTTAACATGATTAAATAATAATGATACAAACATCAAAATTTTATAATGTCTACTTAATTTAAAATTCTGAAAATTTTCCACTTGAACACATATCCAAATGCATGATTTAATTATAAAATATTTGGAAAAAGGAATATGTTTGTTATAAATTTCAAGATTGAATATTTTGTGTATTGAATGCATCGTGCGTCTAATATAAAGTATTATTTGTTTAATTAAAAAATATTATTTATTATTAAAAAATATTAATTTTTTTAAGATAATAAATTAATTTTGAATAAACAAATAATATTATAGATCGGATTATACGGTGCACGCTATACAAATTTGTGCAAAATTTAAATGTATTAATTAAGGATTACTTGGTTAATTAAATCTTTGTGTGGTGTACTTCGAGGATGATGGATTGATTCTGTCTAGGATAATGAGAGTATGGATAATTTTTTTTTTTTTTTTTTTATAATGAGGGTATGCATAATGTAATTTTTATTTATTTTTTTTTGTTGGCAGAAAACTCAAATGTTATTTCTTTTCTTTTTTCTTTGGTGAAAATATAGTAATTTATTTTTTGTTATTCTATTGTGATGAAATTGAAATACTTGAGATATTATTTAAAGAAAAAAAAAAAAGAAACTGGAATGTTAAAAACACAAACTACAAACTTTAGAGAATTAATGATGTTGGGATCTAACACTTTAGAGTTTAGAAGAGCAGACAAAAACAAAACGACAAAATTATTCCTAAACTTAGGAACATGGGATAGCTTGATTGGCCATATGGGCTGACCCCATGCATAATGGATGCTTGCTGGGTCTCAACCATGCACTGTATCTGATTTTGATTCCCCCTCCTCTCCTCTCCTCTCCTCTCTACTCAATCATAATCAACTTGATTTGTGGTCCTATGGATTCATCTCATCAATTTCCTAATACCTGCCAATCGCCCTTTATGATGGGGTAACAGCTGTCTCCATAAATTTGCTGTTTATTAATTTTTTAAACTGGAAATTAAATTATTTAGGTTGGCCACCGACCTCACACGGGTCGACCCGGTTTAGGCCCGAGGCCGACCAGCTGGAAGGATATATGATAGATTGAGTGTGTGCAGTTTTCGAGCGATCTAATGAAGGAGGGAGAGTACATAGTATTGCAGCTTCACTGAGACAGAACACATGGCTGTGGGGTTGTAAGAAAGGAGATGTTAGAAATAATAGCTACAGGTCTGAAAAGAGGGAAACTGCAGAGATAAGAAGATATTATTTACTGCTGTGTGTGTCTGTGAAGGGAGAAAGAGTGTTGTCATCAGTATTGGGAACAGTCCTAGGTGAAAATTCAATTTTTGACATATATATATATATATATATATATATTTAAAGAAAATAAATAATTTAAATGTTTTTTATTCTGGTTTTTGGTGGCTGTTGGTAGGACAAAAATGTTTTGCTCCATACCCTTTTGATCCTATCCAACATGATCACTGCAAGCAAAGAACAATCTAATCATCTATACCATATTAGTATTTGTTTGGTTTGGTTTGTTTTGTTTCTTGTTTTGCTTTGTTTCTTTGTTGGGATTCAACTATTTTTTCTATAACTTCCCCCATAAGGAAGCTTCCAATACTTGAATCTTGGTTGGAGCTACATATTGAAAAATTTTAAAGGCATTGCTCTATATTTGCACTACATGAAATATTAAACGCACTTCAATAATCATGTTTGACCGTTTAAGATGAAATAAAAATGTGTTTGATCAAAAGTGATCAGACATGATTTCAAACATTCTACCAACCGATCAAAAGCCCAATTTAAATCTTTAAGAGGTATTTGGTCATCACTCATAGAACATCTCCAAATAAAAATGGGGTGTAATAGAATTCTTTAAGAGACAAATAGCTAAACTCAAACTTAAATTTCAGGTCTTCAGTTGGGATATGGTCCAGTATATTCTATTACATTTCTTTTTCTGCAATGAACACATGATAATCCAAGTACAATTATATCTATGTGTGACAATTGTTCAAAGATTAAACAGACAATCAAGTCAAAATTGAACGAGTTAGGATTCAAAATAATTTCACAAAAAATTGAGGCAAGATAACTTGGTCTAACCAAATAAAAATGATAAACTTGTTACAGAAATTGGAAAAATTTTGTGACATGAAGCTTTGCAAAAACCAAATAGGACAAAGTGAGCTAATTAGAAAAATTAATAATTAGAAAGAGGTGAATGCTTCCAAGAAATAAGATAAAATGAGGCACAATAAAATAAAAGAGGATGTTGAATTGGGTCAGGAAGATCTCAGGCAGGATCTCTGCACTTTGAAAGGGGTCATAAAGATGCATATGAAATATTCCAACATATGTTTTGGCTCTTCTCTGACTGCCCATCACCTACCCTTTCAACTTTTCTCATCCCACTCACTTAATCATCATCATTTCATCTTGCATTATATCTCTCCAAAAATATTCACTTTTTATCTTAACTAATATAAGTCTTATCGATCTAACATCTCGTCACAAAATATTATTATGGGCGATATCAAAACAAACTTACATATAAAAAAAAAATTCAATATTTTCAAATTCAAGAACTTTAGAATCTGATTCTTTCCCACCAGAAACAAAACATAGCATATGTGTAATTTAATAAAGAGATGTATATATGTCAATATATATATATATGTGTGTGTGTGTGTGTGTTTGTGTGTGTGTCTACATGTATGAATGTTTGGAAACAATTAAAAAGATTTGTAATTTATGTTACTTATAAGAATAAATGTATTATTTTGGTCTTCTGGTCCAACAACTGTTGGGAGCTCTAAATTTGTTGGTTCATATAGAAACAAGAATCCATTGCATGCTGTAAAGTTAGAAGAGTAACAAATAGTGTGTGTGTGTGTGTTTGTTGAAAAGATTTGTGGTTAATTTGGTGTATTATGAACTGAAAGAAGAGTATAAATTTGGAGAAAACAAATGCTGCAAGATTTGGACTTGCTTTCCATAATTGGCCCACTTAATAAATCTGAGTTTCTGACAATTATTGTTACATGTAAATAAATCTTGGTTCCTGACAATTATTATAGTTACACTTGTACAGAATTCTTGTTTCATATTTAATTTTCTTGTAATACACTTAACATGTACAAAATTTTAAATGAATAAAAATTCCCCAGAAAAACATATAGCTCACTTATTGCCATTATTTCTGGACAAGGAAAAATTGAATATTTAACAAAATGAAATTCAACTTCCCTTTTTTTTTTTTTTTTCAAGCTGTTTCCCACTGTAGTTACAGCTACAAAAGAAGATGGAACAAAAGAAGAATGGGAAACAAAATCCCTTTTCAAGATTCAATTCCCTTTTGCCTTTAGAAAACCTTCTCATCTCCATCTCTTTTCAACATTATTACAGCACCTCTACTTAGGAGCTGATGACAGTCATTTCATGGCATTACCACCTGCTACAAATTCAGACAAATAAAACTCAACTACATAAGAATAAATCACAAAATAAAAAAATAATAATAAAAAAAGAAGAAAAGATCCAAAGTGAAACTCAACTGGTTTTGCTGCTGCATTTGATTCCCAGACTGAAAGAAATCATAATGCTGCTGATATGGAGGTCTCACCTATATATATATATTCGAATTAAAATTAATTCGAAAAAAAAAAGTTGACATAATTCGAAGAAGAAGAAGAAGAAGCAGATTTTGAGAAGTTGGAAATTTATCATACCTCAAACTGAGTTGTGGAGTAGCCTTGTGAATACTCCAACACATTCTCCACTGCAGGCTGGCTTCTTGTCAGATTGAAGCTTTTCTATATGCAGAAATCAACGGTTATAAAACAGATTATAAATCAAAAGGACAATGTGATTCACAATAAGCAGAAATATTTGTTAGCAAGAACTTACATTGGAGAAGTCGAAAAGGGGGGAGCTAGCAGTGTCATCTAGCAGAGAGGACTGATCTTGAACCTTATCTCGACGTCGATTCTCTCTCACCTTCTTCTTCTTGTTAAGACTGTTTGTGGACAATGAATCTTCCACTATGCAATGATGGAAGCAGCCATTGTTGTCACTTCCACCATAGCCTTCTTCTTCATGCAAATGTGGAGGTCCGGATGAAGCATCAGACACCATGGATAAATCCTCGTCCTCTTCTTCTTCGTCTTCTTCTTTCAATCTTTTTGCTTCTGTACAAACACGATTTCTCCTACCATGGGAGCAATTTCCTTGATCATAAGAAGCTTCTGGAGAGATAGATGAGTGTTCTAAGTATAGAGTCCAACCAGACTCGCAACCACTGCTGCATTCTTGATTTGCATATACGTACTCCATTCTCTCTCTCTCTTCCTCTAGGGTTTTTTTTCTCTTCTTCTCAGAGTCTGGACTAGATATTGAGGATAAAGACTGGGTTTGAAGGGGAAAAGACGAAAGGAAATGAGGCTGAAATCCCACAAGTGTTTTGTCACGACGTACACTATTCAACCCTCTTCAAGAATGAATCAAAAGTTGCCAGTTGGGCAGAGGGAGTTGTGTGTAAATTGATTGTAATGGATTATGAACAATGTACAAGACTTGTCAGGTCGGTCGGGTCGGGTCTAGACCCAACTGGACCGGGTGCGGGTGCAACCTATAGATACATGAATATGTATGTGGGGGTGGGGGTGGATGTATGGGGAAAGGGGGTTCACATGCAAGACAGCGAGGCAGGGAGTAGGGTAATAGCAAAAGGGGGTGGAAGCTCCATCTTCTTTTCCACAGTATTTGGACACACATCCCTTTCTTCCCTAATAATGCTACGCTTCTATCACTATATCTCACAACTCACTTCCTGTGTCAATCTTTGATTCATATCTTCCATATTTATTCCTTTTATAACTCCTCGATCCCATCTTCTCTTTCTTTCGTCCCATGCTCCTACTTCATTCGTACACATTATATGTTCATTTATAATGTCATTCAATATACATGCATACATTAATAAAGTTGAAACATAAAATAGCTATCTTGTATATTCATATCTACTTCATCCATACACATTATATGTCCATTGATAATGTCATTCAATATACATGCGTACATTAATGAAAGTTAAAACATAAAATAGTCATCTCCTAGATCCATTTCTCTTATTACTATATATTGCAATATTAGAGATTATCATTTTAATTTTATTTTTATAGTTTTAGGAAACACGTTTACCTCATTCTTGCTATATATTGCAATCATTTTATTTTTAAAGTGCACTTCACTACCTAATTGTTGCATGTTATCGATGATCATTTTAAAGTATACTTTAGGTGCAAGATCATGACACGATTTTATGACGTTACGAGAATAAAATGACCTATTACTTTTCCTTCCATTCCAAATAAAATGTTATATTAGTATAAGATTTTTTTTGGACAAACAAAGTAATATATTTATGAATAAAATAAAATCTCGTCTATTGAAAATATGTTCGAATTTTCTATTACATTTGTTGTTTCATGATTTGTGTCTTATTATCTTGAACACATGAAATATTAAAAATAACAGTATAATAATTATCATAAAACACAAAATGTAATGCTATAATACAATACGAGATCTCATTGCATCGATAATCTTACATAATGTTGAAGTTGTTGTATCTATAATTGATGACATCATCATACTAGTAAAGTACAAGACACCGTGCCCTTTCCTGGACAAACAATAGTTATTATGTTATATTGTTGGAGAGTGTAGTAATATATTCCAAGTGTTAGTTCCAAAACTAGATCAACATAAACTAATGTTAATTTAGTACTATGTAACAATCTTTTAAAAAAATAATACTAATGGGGAAAGAAGAAAAAAAAAAGAATGGATCAAGAAAAGACATATGGGTCAGTCAAAAACTAGGTCAGTTTGACTGCTACTTGTTCAAAAAAATTGTTTCTTTTTCTGCCTGCAAAACAAAAACAAAATAGTTAATTGTGTAATTAATTAGTATAAACTGCAAGTTGTTGTTAAACTAGAACTATCCATGCATCAGATTCTTCATGCTCATGCTTTCAAAGGGAACACCGTATGTTGGGAGCCCTTAAACACCAGATTATGTCTCCTTAATTGTACTTATTTTGTAATAACAAAATTTTAATTATTTTTATATCTCATAATGCGGCCATATTATAAGAAAATAGTTAAAATAATAAATAATATATATAAAGTAAATTAAATTAAGAACGTAAATGTGATTTTCTGCTGTGTTATTATGTTTTAATTTGTGAAATAAAATGGAATTTTTCACATGGTCTCACTTCCTCACCACTCCAAAGGAACACGCACTCACACACACATGTCTGCACGTGTGCATATGGGAATTCAGAATTTGCAACAGATTTGCACACATGTATGCACGTGCGCACACATTTCAATCTTATAAATGCCTTTCTTGGTCTTAATTTAACTGCTAATTAAATTATTACAACTACTAGGTTAGGGCTTGTGATCTTCTCCAACTCATTCCGATGTCCAGTTTGTGTTCATTCCTATCCTCCCAACCCTCTCATTATTCTCTTTAACAATATATAATTCTTTCACTCCCGCTCCATTCTCTATTATACGCACTTTCTTAAACACATTTTATGTCCATTTCTTTCCTTCTTTCTCTCTTTATTTTTTACAAAAATTACGAGTATTTTTAATTATTTATGTTTCGATAAATTGTTAAAATTATTATTTCTATAAATAAATACCGTGCAAAGTATGAAAGTTATTAATTTAAGAAAGTTATAGCTTACTTATTTTTTGTAATGAAAATAACAAAAGATATTTAGAAATTGTGAATGAATAATTAAAAGAAAAGAACAGGAGAGTGTGATGTTATAAATTACAAGGTTATATATTTAGTTGATTAAATTAAGGAAATGAAATAATAATAATAATAATAATAATAATAATAATAATAATAATAATAATAATAATAATAATAATAATAATAATAAAGGGTAGTGTTTTTGCAGTGAGCATGATACTTTGATGGGGCTTTGGTTTCTTCGTCACAGTCAAAGTTAAATGCCCCCATCATGTGCTTCTTTCTCTCGGATCACTCGTTATTAATACTAACCATACCTCACTCTATATTATTTTCTTTTAATTTCACTAACTTAAATTATTAATTACTCATGCCAAAATTTGTCTATGGACACCCTGCTGTCCTCTGCTTTTTTTTTTTTAAATTATTATTCTAGTTATTAAAAGCACAATTTATGATTAATTAGAAGTTAAATAATTAAATAATTATTAGTTAATATTTGTGCAGCTTAATTTGGCAACTACATAATAAATATTCAAATCTAACCAAATAATCAACCAAAAGATAGTTGTATCATTTGAATTTAAAATCAAATTTTAATATATAGCATAGGTTTAAAAAAAAAGTGTGAAAAGATAATTGATTATATAAATTATAAATAAAAAAATAGATTAGAAATGAAAAGGTTAAATGTATTTTAATAAATTGGAAAAATATTTCCTAAAAAAGAAGAAAATATAATTAACAAAATCAAAGGATGACATATAATTTTCCGAAAAATTAGCAGTTTTGAAATTTGAAAATGGACAAAAATTACTATATTTAACCTAATTTATTATTATGTTAATATCCATGTGGATTTTATTGCCTGCTTTCTCTGATATTTTCTCTAATGCAATGTATACATTTTAATTTTGTAGATTGTACCCTTGAGGTTTTTATTTATTTATTTATTTATTTTGTTGAAGGAACAATTAAATTTAAGGGTAAATCAAATAAATGAAATATGATTTTGACTTTTCACAAGTGAGAATTACTTAATTTTAAGCACTACAATAGTTAACTGTTAATATTACAATATTATAATTATATTAAGCACCCAGATTAAAACTAATGTAAAAGTGTTTCAATTTTTTCATAAGATTTGAAGACACAATGAAGGGAGGCATCATGGATCGGTATTCTGACAACCACAGATCATAAGGTTCGGGCATGTGGTAACTGATTTGATATCCTAGAATTATGTACGAGGTCATATGTATCTAACTGTGTTTAGTTTAATAGTACAATATTGTTAACTCCGACCCATTTTGAGGCTGCAGAATTTTGCTTTTGAACTTATTTAAAGGTCTTTTTCTATTAGTGAGGTATATGTTTATCATCGTTCTATGTTCAATCGATATGAAACTTTGAGTGTCCATATCAATCAATAATAACACTAAAGAAGCAGGTATAATAAGTAAATTATATTAAAAGAAAAGAGGGTACGATGTTGCACGTCCAGAATCAGAAGTTATTGTTTTTGTGAACGAATCTATCAAATTTAATCAACCACTAACGAGTAATCCTAATGTAAGGGATTTGATCAAGGAGACGCTGATATACTACTCGAGGAGATTCTTAGAAGTAAAAAAAAAAAATTCAAAATCAAAATATGATATGTTATTTGTATATAATAAGATATGCAATATTAGGGTTCCAAACATTAAACAGGATTATGTTACCCCAAATATAAACTAAGACGGCCAAGATTCCAAAGTAATCCCTATTCATTTATTTTAGGTCCTACTCATGGTTACCTTCAATTCTAAGGTATACTAGTGTTTTGGGGGAATCTTCGTGGACATATATTCTTAACTAATTATTGAAAGAATCTTAATTTTCATTGAAGAAAAATATATTTTTTCCTAAAAAGAATATTATAGTTAAATAATTATTTTTAATAAATATAATATTTTATGATTATAAGTTATACTTGTTAAATTATTAAATATTATATTTCACTGAAAAGTATTATATAATTTAAAGAGTATTTCCTTTTCTTTTTTTTTTTTGGAACGACAAAAATAATATTTTTAAAATTACTTAAAAAAATATTGATTTTCCCTGAAAAATATTATGTTATATATACACATAGATAGACCCATGTCTTATCTTCTGGGGTTAGAAAATTTCTTATTTTTTCAAGTATCCACGCTTTTTATTTGATTTTGATCTGATCCACAAGAGATTCATTCATTCAAATAAAGTGCAAAAAAAAAAAAAAATACACAAATAGTATAGTTTAGCTTATTTTGGACTTATATGCTTGGATATACATTTTAATTAATTTAATTTTTAATGTTATTTTATTTTAGTTTTGTTGTTATAACATTGTTCTTTTTTAAAATGTATATAGGTGTATATATAATATTTGATATTATATTATATTTATATATTCATATTTGTCACAAAAAAATATTTATATATAATTTTATATTTTATTTTGATATTTACAAATACAAAGATAATATTATTAGAATATATTTATCTATGTTGACACTGCTTGTTATATTATTTCAACCAATTTTGAAAGAATGAAATTCTGTAGAGTTCCAATCCAAACACGGCGTTGGCGAAAGTAATTGGAGTCGCGTTCCCATACACACATTAATTTGAGGCATTGATAAAGAAAATGGGGATTGTCGAATTACAGCTCATAACATGGGATGGGGCCATAAATTGGAGAAGGCGTGTTTGGTTGACAGGATTGGCCCCCATCCCATCCGTTGCCTCTCCTGTCTCCTCTGTCTCCTCTCTCCCGATATGCAATCATTCAAGCCCCCTTCCTCAATTTCTTTTCTTCTCTATTTTCTCCTTTTTTATAATTTTTTAATCCAATTATTGCTATGTGACAAATTTTCAATATTATTACATCTTCATTGTACAAAGGTTCTTTTCTTAAAATAACTTTTAGGTAACTGAATTTCTAATATTTTATTTTATTTTATTGTTTAGATCACTAACCATCCAACCAATTATTTATTTATTTATTTATTTTAACTGTAAGTTTATATTTAATTTAATTGTCATGTGTAGTCTTCTAATAAGTATTTAATCAAACAATACCACCATTTAAATTATTATTTTAATTACCTAAACAAATAAAAAATGTCAAACTTCACATGTATTCAAAAAAAAAAATTACAATTATATAATATTGTTTATTTAAATATCCATATGAAAACTTTTCTTTAAATTTGTTTCTATAATATATGGGGACTATACTACTAACTATTATAAATTATACATAAATAAATAAAATAATGAGGAGACCTACTTTAGTGGAATTTGACAAAAAAATTGGAAAGTTTAGTTTTTGTTGAAGAAATTTATTTATTTATTAATAAAAATCTCAATAATTATTTTAATCGATTAACCTCTTCCAGCTTAATAGTTTTGCATATTTTGAAAATACTCTAAACTTAATTCTAACTCAGATTAGTTCAAAAAATATTGTAGTAATAATTTGAGCCAATATATATATGTATATATAATAATGACAAAAACTAATAATAATAATATATTATTATTATTATTTTAATAGTATTATTTTGTTGTTTTTGTTTGAGAGAGAGAAAGAGTAGACGTGGCACATGATCGAAATTAAAAATTTTGTTGGGTATTCGAACTCAATAAATTAATTAACTAATTTATAAAAGGAAAAATACGGTGGCAGCTGCACCCTGCGCCACGTGGGGATGTGGGCCCACTGGGGAATGATTTAACAACGCTAGTCTTACTCCCTCCATGCCTCTACCTACTTTGTCGTATACGAAGAGCTGAGGAAGATAAGTACGCCGTACGGATCCCTTGTGTACCTTCGCCGCACCGAATCAAAAATAGATTCAATTAATGGGCTTCCTTTTATAAAACCCACTACTCATAACTTTTTTAATTCATCTCTTCTGCTTTTAATACATAAATTTTCTTAATTTGTATATATTATTATTTGGACTCAAATTTATATTTCTAATTTTAAAATACATCACTTTTTATTTATGTTTTTTATTAAAAAAATCAAGTTTTAAAACATATATGCACTTAAAACGCTGGGTTCGCATATTTTTTGTTCGAATTCATGTTGGATTAAATTTATAATGATCCACTATTTTTTAATTAGGATCCGATGTATTATATATTATAAAATTCATTCAAATGTTGCATATAATTTTTTGTCTAAATTTCTTAATTTAGAAGGCAATTTTTTGTGGGAATGATATTTCCACCAAAATTAATTTATCTTCACAAGGAGACAAAGTATCTTCAACTACGGAGGTGTTTATTCTAGGATATATGACACATCTAAATTGGTACATCTAAAAAATTTACATAAAAGTTATGTTTAAATTAAAATGAAGTAGAATAAGATGGAAACAATAAATGTCACATTAGTATAAAGATATAAAATAATAAAATATCACATAAGTAACAATCACTAGAGATTAGAGTATTTTAAAACAAACCTATATTTGACTTGGGCTCATCTTCCATGTCGGCTCAACCCAAAACAAGCAACCCCTTATAAAATTTGATATCACTGTTTAGACGTTTAAAAAGCATTAAACCCATTTTTTCTTAGAAAATTTTGATTTCTTTTTTTCTTATTTTAATTTCCCTTTTAAAATATAATTTCTAATTATATAATGCGCACAAATTTTCATGGTACACAGGGTTTCGTTTTGGCATAAACTATTTAATGATAATCAGTGTTACATCCGTTCTCCAAAAAAAAAAAAAAAAAAAAAAAAAAGACAAATTAAGATTATTTCTTTTATCAATTAAACAAACATACAAATTTTTACAAAAAAATAAATTTACACTCATATGACTTTCTTTTTATTTAATTAAATATTTTGTTTGTACAATAATAAAAATAAAAATTTAATTAATAAAATAAGATATTTACTTTCACTCTAGCACCTTGCTCCTACCTATGAATTTCACTATCTCTTACCCTTTTCCTTAGTTTGAGAATATAGCTTCTTCCAACGAGCTTTCTCGTATTTGTAAAATTTAGAATGGATGGAGTATAAATATTTTATTTTGAAATGAGTTTGAAAAGAGGATATATGAACTGCATTTTGTTTATTATTCTTCATTTCTTTTCCAACATTAAATAAAAATCCAATAGCTAAATCGTTGTATCTTTTTATTAAAAAAAAATAGAATTATATCAACATTAAGATGAAAGAAGAATTGTTTATGGTTTTGTGGATGTAAACTCTGAAATGGATCCAACATGAGATTGGGCCTGTAAAACGTGGCCCACTTTACCACATTAAATATTGTACCATGTAGGGCCCATACTTTGAAAAACAAAAAACAATACTGGGCTTACTACTGTCGTTTAAGGCTCTAACTAAAAAATATATAATTAAACTCTATACATATAGGCTGCATTTACTTTTCTAGTCAGCATTTGACAGGATTGAACAGGATATGATAGAAATTGAGATTAAACTCGGGACATGGATAATTTCAAAAAATTTATCCTACGTTTACTTCATAAGATAATATTAGGATAGAGAAAGATAATTTTATAATATCCAACGTTTACTTCGTGGGATTAGCTCAGATAATGCGGAAATTACAAAATTGCCTTTAATACATAATTGAACCCAAAAAACGTGATTTATATATGAGGACAGTTTTGTAATTAAGAATGTGCACAAGGGTAAAACAGTCAATTTTTATCTCTTATCCGATGGGATAATTTTTATCCCAGGGATTACTATCCGACGATTTATCTCGATTTCTGTCATTTATTCCGAGTCGGCTGGATTGACCCGGAAAGATATCCAAACAAGTAAATGCTGGATAACTCTGGACTATTTTTCCTAATTCAGATTTACTAGCCAAAGTAAACAGACCCGACAATGATACACTATAAGACAATCATGTTTTTGAATTATGATAAGACAGATTGAAATATTATTAAATTTTTTATTAGTACATAAAATTGTAACAAGGAAGAAAGTTGGTTTTATCAATTGTTTTAAATTTTCATAATCGAGTTTTTTTTTTTCTTTCTAAAAGACACAATGTTTTACATGATCTTAGTTGGTTTACAGGTGTAATACTGTATTGATTCTAGAATGATGTTTGAATGAGATATGTTGTTGTCTTATTACATACTAAATTAACACGATTTCATCATTAATCCCACACGAAATCTGCTAAACTTTTTGCTTCATCCTATTTCTTCTTTCACACACCAATTATTGGATTATGGTACAATTTACTTAATTTGTTTATTAAAAAAAAATATTGGGTCAATTATATAATTCAACAATTACAAACAAAATGTGCCAATTTAAATTTACTTATTTATAGACTCCATCATCTGTTCATGTATTGGCTCTTCTCAGTTGTCACCTCACACAGTCATAATCATGGTGTTTCATATTATTGTCAATTATTCTTACACCATTCATGTGCAAGAGAATTTGTGTCCAAACTATACGGCAAACCCAGTAAGAGAAATACAGAAATCTTTTTATTTATTTATTTATTTATTTTGAAGAGATTATTATGTTCAGATATTTTGTAAAATAGAAAATTAAGCAAATGGAAGTAATTTATTATTGTTTTATTTTCAAAGAGATAGTTTTATTAATATTGTATAGTATTCTAAGTATTATATATTGTATTTGAATATAAAATCGACGATGAATTATAGAAAATTGTAAAAAAATTATTTTACTCAAAAGCAAAAACAATCCTATTTAAGGTGACACGGGATTTCCTGTCTTTTTAAACAAAATTGTAAAATATAATAAAAAAAATTCATATTATTTTATATTTTCATAATAAAATTTACGAAACCAATATTAATTATATCTATAATAAAATGTTAAATTTGAAAGGACTTTATGGGGTTTGATTGGGGAAAGAAAAATAATTTCTTTTGTATTTTGAATTTGAAATTAATGTGATATAAAAATCCGAAAAGGAGAAACAATTTGATGGGATTTATTATTGTGGGAACACTAAATGAAACACCTCTGATGTTTCCCTAATTAGCAATTCTCTTTGAAGAAAGAAATTTATCCGTTTTTTGGTTTTGGTGCGGTGCCGTACAGTTCCAGATAGAGGGCATGATGATGTGATAATTGAGTGTGATTAGACAGACGCAGAGGGACCTTTTTACCCGTCAAATCACGAGTCTGCTTTACAGATGGACGGCTCCTATTCGTCCTTTACGGCTGTTTTCCACACTATCGACTCCCCCTATTGTAGAGGGTCGCATCCTCACGTCATGCATTTGTCATAAGTAATCTAAACTTTATGTCATATTGCACACTAACTTTAGTACTATTGTAATTGCAATTAAAAAGGAAAAAAATGTGTTCGACCAACCTTAATCTTACCATCCATTTCAGTCACACACACACACATATATATATATATAGTTTTAATATGAATTATTTTTCATAATTGTGATTCACTAAACGATTTATTCATTAAACGATCTATCATATAGACTCTTATATCTTTACACTGAATTCTCATATACTAGACGAGAAAATCAAACAATTTTACTTAAAAAAGTATGTTTGATAGTTTGGACCTATTTAACAAAGTAGATGTAATGATTCAAATTCTTTCGACCATCTTTCATTATCTAAGAAATGATGATGTAGAGTATAATTATAGTAAATATCGACAGAGCTACATTGTCCAAAGAGGGCATCGGTCTTACTTAATCTCATAATTTTATTATTTTATTTTATAAGAGTGTTGAGCTTCTCCAACAAGAAGTTACTTTGGTATTTGGCATCAATTTTCACCCTCAAGCAGTACTCCATCCTCTGCACTTTTTTGAAGTTTTTAAAATTTTTGAGCTATTTTTAGCGTAGATTTTTTATTGCGCTATTTTTTTTTACATGATTATATATTTTTTTAATATTTAATGTTGTAATTTTTTATTTCAATTATCCAAATTGAAATTAAATCAAAATTTTTTAAAATCATCATGTGTAATTTAAATAATAATAAAAATATAATTTAAATAAGTATATGAAATTTTAAATATTATATACAAATTTAAATAGAATTGCATAATATTACCCGACATTTAATTTACACATATATTTTTGAATATGATAGTTTAAGAATATAAGTAAATAAATATTATCTTAAAATTTAATGTTAAATAAAATTACATATATAATATTTTTAACAAATATTTAGTAATAAAAATAAATATTATAAATAAAAAATAAAAATTATTGTGTAATATTATTTTTTAGTGGAGAAAGTAGCACAAACTGTTAGAAAGAGTATGTAAATTTTATGCTGAAGTGATGCATAATTTGCACTAGAATAATGAACACTGCGGGAGATGGTCCGTAACCTTTGGGTGTACGATAAAGCATTAACCCACAAAGTTTAAAAATAAAAAATATATATTATAAAGTAATTTTTAATTTATTAAAATTGAATTTGCTAACCAGTCACATTCAAGAAAATTTCTGGATCAATTACTAACAGTAAATGAATAAAATATGCAGTACTGCACAATTTTTCAATTTGTTTCTATTTGAAATGTAATTAAAAAATAAAATAAAGTAAAATAAAAGTTTGAAATTCATTCCATAATTGATTTTTTTTACATTATTAAATGTGAATGAATAGTGAATTAAATCCGACTAATGTCGACAGGAAAGGATAGAGTGTTAGGCAGCGGTGGAGGGAAGGGCCATGGGGTGATGCCACGTGTCCGACATAAAACACGGGGTGGGGTCGAGAAATCCTGAGTGTCTGATTTGGATTTATTACATTAATATATTGAAGCCCTTTTGAAAACTGGTACTACTTCTTCCCTCTCAAACCTCAACTCTCTTTAGCCCTTTGATAATGAAATATTGAAACTTCCCTTGTGGGCCCTACTTATTGCTGCCCACTTGGACTTTTCTTCGTTTCTTCCTTCTTTTTATTTTTTGGATTAATGTCTCTTTACATAATTATTAGATGTTTCATATGTAGACCATATTAATTACGTTGCCTTAATTATATTTAGTATTTTATTTGTTCTCAAAAAGAGTTTTGTTTTAAAATAACAATTTCAGAAAATTTATTTTGAAATTCAAGATTTTATTTTATCATTAGTCAATGTCAAATATTGAAATTTTTTTATTTTACAAGTAAGTTGTATAATTGAATAAATTAAAATTATAAATTAATTTTTTAGGACATAGAAAGTAATATATCCTTTTATCAACATACTCTATTACTAAAACACTTCAATAAAACAATTCTATAGATATGATTTTTTTACAAGAAAAATTATAAAATATTAAAATTATTAGTGAAAATGGGATAAGTATTAGAAACTACTATTCATAGATTTCAAGTGATATAAATTATACAGGAAGTGAAGTGCCAGTCAAATCACAATAATAAGATAATATAGAAAGTAATTGTCACTTTAAGAAGATATTAGACCTCTCCCGTGATTGAATAAGAAAAACTTCAAATACATCTTTTTCATCATTTTTAATTAAAGAATTCTCTAGTTTTAAAAAATATATTTTCTCTAAATTCATCACAGTTAGATGACAACGAAAGACGAACGTTCTATTCTAAGTCTGTAATGATTACATAGTTAAGTAATTGTTATCATAATTATTAGAATTTGTAATATTATTTTTAAGTACAGACAAGAAAAATGTAAAGCTAGATCAGCCAATCTAGCCATCCAGAATGGTCGATCTACAATCAAACATACCCTGAAAAGATTATGCTAATCAAATCAAGAAAATGGATTAATTCATTGCAATTATAGGTTAAAGTAAAGGTAAGAAAGAAGAAAAGAAAAGAGCACTCCATGCCAAAATTATTGGAGTCCAGAAGATGTTTACAAATGGCAGGAAACACTTTTTTCAGCCAACCAAAATGCATTATAATACTACTGCCTTTAATAAAGCCCCAAAATAGGGTGAAATTTTGATTATCTAAAGAACCCTTATTGGCCTCATAAATAATAACCACAAGTTCTCACTCTTTTAACTAAGCAATCATGAATTAAGCTAATTAATACAAAATTTCTTACCTTCGAAACCCTTAATTTATAATTTAAAAGGCCAAAAAGAAAAAGAATAATGGGTTTTTTTTTGTTTTCTTTTCTAGGAAAAGGGGGGAAATACTAGATGGTTTTTTATAATTACGATTCCTGTACATCCGGTGTAGGCAATCTCAGCCGCTTATTTTCTCGCTCGGGTTCGCTGGAGCCGGAGCGGGGCCCTGGAACTGAGGCTGGATTCTCGGAGTGGGTGTCACAGCTGGCGCAAGCCGCCGCATCGAGGACGCCCATGGGACTCGGCGGCTCAACGCTTATGACTTTAAGAGCGCAAGATGGACACGTGTCCAATAAGTATTCCTCCATTAGTTGATGACAGCTCCTAACCATTTCCTGTCTCGGGGAAAAACACCAAATTCAGTATAGTTTTTACACCTCCGCCCCAAAACTTAGGAATTTTGGTTTTACCACCCCAAAATGATTAGCATATTGCCATTTTGACCCCCCATCCGGACAAGCAAGAAAGATCGAATGTATCACGCGAAACTTACTCTGCTTATTCGCTCATCGAAAGAATCGGGCGGATTCACTCCCTTTCCGGCGGCAGAAATCACGGCGGCCGCCGCGATGACCGACGGAAGAAATCCGACAAAATCGATCACTGATGATTCAATAACAGCACTATTACGCAAATCAGAAATAATGAAATCTTAACTTCTACTCATTAATTGCCTAGAGATTTACCACGGGTGGTATTGAATACAATATTGGAAGCGACGGAGTGAATGGTAGAAATCGAATCGGAGGCGGAGGAAGCGAGCATGGAGGTGAAGTAATGGAGGTAGTCAAATGGAGTGACGGAACGCAGTCTCCATTTGAGAGTCGCCAATACCAAAAGCTCCATTCTCTGTATTGTGTTCGGCTCGAAAACGTATGTAGGCTCAAGCATTTGAAGGTCTAAAAGCAATGGAACGTACAGTTCTTCCATTTTCGCTGCTAGAGAGAGGCACGCCACTGATAGGAGCTGAAACGGCCATCCAGATTCCTGTTTTTCGAGAATGAAAAAATCCATCTAGTAATGTGCAATTCCTTAGATGTCAAAATCCATAAATGGAAGAATAGATAGAGTGAGAAATTATGTACCGGAAGCGTATGAGAGGAGAGGAAACGGTCAAAATAGTTGATGGAGAGCAAAGCAGTCACCGGTTTGAATTGAAAGCGTGCATGAACCTATATATATATAATGATATGTACTATCATTCCGTAATTAATTACCAGGAACAGAACTCTGCGTGTATATGTATGTGTGTACCTTGAGAATAGAATTGATGGAGTCCTGGCGAGAGGTGAGGTGGGCGGAGCGATTCTGGCAGAGACGGATGTAATCCGGTTGGGGCATATGCTGAAGCTCCGAATCCAGCATTCGGGCGATGAATGACGATACATCGGAGGGTGTTGGCGGCGGAGGCGGAGGTGGAGGCGGCGGCGAGGAGGCAGCGTCGGATCTGACGACGTCATCGGCTATCTCCTCGTCACAATATAAGTTAGCATCAGAATCGCCGAACATGGCGGAGGACTGTGGATAATCAGCGGCGGCGGGAGAAGGGCATTGGTGGTGGGAAAGGGAATTGGAGGTGGTGGTAGGGATGGGGTGGACATACACATGGCGGGTTATGGTTTGTGGAGGAGTACTACTAGTAAGTCCATCTTTCGCCCCTGTATCTTTCTCTCTCCCCCTCTCTTTCACACTTTAGTGTCTGTGGTGTGTGTTTCTCTCTCTGGAAACAAGCAGGATTCTAAACTGTGAAGACAAAGAACGGTGATGTGAGAGAGAGAGAGGGAGGGAGGAGGACGTGGATGGTAGCTAGATTACAGCCAACATTTATTATTTAGATTTAGGCCCTCATGACTGTTTTTCGTTGGCCCGGGTCCGGGGGGGAGGGGGATTGGGAAAATACTATAGAATGATTTGATTTGACTATGTAATATTAGAATAATCTACTTATTATTATATGCATATGATTTTCTTTCTTTGATTTTATAATCTTGTATTTATATATATATATATATATTAATAAATATGAAATTCAAATATTATTAAAAATTATGTCAGTTATATTGTATTAATATTTATAATCATTTTAAGTTTGTATGTTCTTGATTTAATTATTATCATTTACTTCATTTGTTCATTGTCTTGCTATTCCATACCAAATTTCGTACCCATAAGTTCTATGCTATCTTTTCATGTCATATTTCATTATGATTAAGCGAAACAAATTTAAATGTGAGTGACAAAATTGTAAATTTAATTACTTTTTTGCAAGACATCATAAATATGATGAAATAATGGTAGTATCTATGGTCTTATTCTTTTTTAAGTCAAACTCTGCTTCCGGCATAACTTTCTCAACAGGAGAGCGTATAATCCAGTCTCTCTCTTTTCCTCTAGCTCTAGTGGAACCCCCGTCTGCCGTGGTAGGGAGATCAATCTCAGTAGATAAAGATTCAGGCTTTGGTGCGTCGAGATAGAGAGACACTAAAACAAACCAATGCAAGCCGAAGCTCAAGCTCAGTTTCTCTCTTTCATCTTTTATAGCGTTCGACTCTAACATTAGTTCAAGGCATTTTATTGTGAAATCTTTTTTGTTAATAGCAACAAACATCAATTCATAATATTATCAAAAAATAATAATAATAATGAGAATCGAATAAATCTCACTTGATCGATTTATTTGTAACTTAAGTCGGTGGTTTGAAATCATATTTCATGAGTTTCTCTTTCGCAAAATTTGAAATGAAAAAAATATATAAAAATAATAATAAATTTGTAATTAATTGAAATTGAAGTTATGGTTCGACTATTTATAAAAATGCGTGTGATGTAATATACGAGACGAGATGACGTGTGATGATTATAAAAGAATATCTTGAAAAATTGAGATTGAGTGGAGATTAAATTTAGGATTCAAAAAAGGTATATAGATGGGTGCATCTGCAACGCATTATAGAATACTGATTATAATGTGGTATAGACTATAGAATAGTAAGTGTTTACTTTGATTTGCGTGACTGAATTTGACTGGTCTTTGGCTCTTTTTTACCAACACTATTTTTTTTTAAATAATGTTTAATGCTCTGAGAGCTTAGTACAACTTTCAATTCTCTTTACCATGTGCTTTTCTTGGAGCCCAGCTGTTTTATTTTATTTATTTATTTATTTATTCTTGGTTGGGGTTTGGGTGGGGGTATGTCCTGCCAAATGTCGTGTAAAATGGGGGTTTGGGTTGTATTTTTTTATTTGTCTATTTTCATCTCAATTGAAAGGTTTTAATTTACAAATAATGATACCAAATTTTGTCAGAAATATGTGTATCCTCTTCTCAAATCTCAAGAAATTGCAAAACTTGCATTTGCTTACATTTAAAATCGTCATTTTCTTGGTTAAAATTTTGAATATTTGTTATTTACTTTGCCCAAAATTGATATCCTAACTAATATGCATGTAGCATACTATAAAGAATTTTCAGAGCAAGTTCTTAATTTTGCTAATTCAATCAATTATTGCGATTAGTAGTGGAGGTGTTTGCATTTGATAGAATTGACTTGAAAGTTCTATACTTCGTTACATTAAAAAATTTATTTAGCTAGGTGTGTGGTGGCAATATTAAGAACATAAAAGAAAGAAAACGTTATTATAATTATTAAGTGATGCATCTCTCCAATATAACAAGCAACCAATCACAAGAAAATAAAGTTATTATATTCTTTATTGAAAAACAAAAGTTATTATTAATCAATTATATTTTTATTAAAGACAAAAAATTGCTGGTGTAGCATCTTACACAATTGTGTGAACACATATTTCTCCAACTTTATACTAGAAATGAAACACGTGTACTTATTTAAATCCTGAATTTATCAACTTTCGTTAGCAAAATTGGTATCGACCTGCATATTCAAATCCTTGGACATCCCTATTCTCCAAATAAGTAAAGAGTTGGAAAATTCTAGAATGTTCTTGAATAAGTTGTAACCATAGGGGAAAGTCAACGAAAGATTCAATGTAAATAGACTACTCCACGCAACATATATAAGAAGTAGCTACTCCAAGTGAATGAAACAACAGAAATAGTCATCAAAGTTCCCACGCATTACTTTTTTTATGTTCTTTTGCACATACCCAATATTCCTTCAAGCAAGAATCGTTGCTAGCTATATAGAATCATCTGATCATGCATTACAAATACTATTTTATGATTTATTTCAACTCTCCATATGAAGATTTAGAATGAAGGGAAATACTTAGAAAGACCATACGGAAGAGAATAGAACTCCTCACTTCTTGGATCTTTATCAAAATACTTGAACTTTGCCCACCAATGCCTCCCACTGTCCCTTCGTGTGTGTTCGTGTTTTCGAGCAAGAGTTAGGTCCAAGAAGATCGCAACCATTCCTGCTACTGTGGCTGGGGATGTGAAGATCACTAACGCCATTTTGTTGAACTGCAGATGGATGCAATTTACATTTAATTAATTTCTTCAATCATTAAGAGATAGGCCCAATTAGGAAAGTGTAAATCAAGAAAATGAGCAGTAGTTGGTGTTACGCACCCAGACCGAAGGAGTGTGGACTGGGCCGTGGCCTGAAGTTATCACGTGGTCACTGAAATATCTGGGGACCGAAAGGCCCATGAAGAAGGAAAAGCCTAGGATGAACTTTGTTCTGAAGCTGTTGAGGTTGCAGAATTGAAGTAAGCCAAGACCAGCAGAAGCTGCAGAATGATCATCCGTGAAAATGACATTAGAACAAGCATAATGACTCAAAATAATAACAGGCATTTCACACATTAGAGGTAACGAATCGGGTGGGCCTGGCCCGAGGGTAGAATTGGGGTGGCCTTTTGTCACTAATTTGTTGGGCAAACCCAACCCTATCCTCCGCTTTGGTAGTAGTTAAATACCAGGCCGGACCAAGTAGGCTGGCCGTGATATTTAGGTCAGCAAATGGGTCTGGGCTGTTCAGACCTGCTCAACTGCCCTGGCTCAAATTGTCACAAATTCAAATTCTAAGCAGCTCAAATCTGTCAAAGATTCTGACTCGAGAGGACTTGCAATCTTGTAACTCTCAATGAGCATACCAATGGAATGAAAGAAAGAAGTCAAGGGCAATTCATAAATTCAGTTATATTATACGTAGTAAATACGTACACATGAGAGCAAACAGGACGCAATACAGTGCTCCCACAATTGGCAGGGGAATGGAAGCAACAATAGCTCCAAACTTTCCTGTTTATAATTATAGAAGACAATACTATCAGTAGGCAGTATACATGAAGTGTATGATAACAAAAGAACGCATACAATGAGTGTCAAATAACGAACCCAGTACTGAAAAGAAGAGCATGAAAAATGCAGATATCTGAACCACCCTTCGGCTTCCAACTCGTGTCAAAGCTAACAAACCTACATTTTCACTGCATCAAGAGAAAAAAATTAGACGTGGGAGAGAGAGATGAATGCGTCCAATAATAAGGTTAGATGGTGGTAGTTTATAACAAGGTGCAGCATGATATTGTTTATTTGATCATCAGAGTAGATGATCAAGGTAGTTAAATCATCTACCGCACATGTTTGAGAAGATAAGGTGTATTACACAGATACGGTGGATCCAGTTCCTGTACCGAATAAACCATCCAGAAACATGCCTACTCCCTGCATCTCACAGAAAGAAATTGTGAGATAAAAATATATATAGGGGGGACTGACAATCTAGAGTAGAAAACTATGAAATTTGGTAATCTTTTTTCGTACCAGCCAGCCGATACCTCGGCTATGAACAGAACATGGTATATACGTAGCGCTCCCATATCTGTGTGCAGCAATAAAAGCCCCCGTCGACTGCCACAAAGTAAATGGAGAGAGAAAAGAATGTAAGTTCATCCTCCCACATTCCCACATATGCATGTTCATCAAAGTAGCATTGAGAATAAGATTTTTAATCAAGTCAAAACAGGGGTGGGGCAGTTCACCATCATAATGATCATTAACAATATCATCGATTGAGAAACTTCTCTGGACAAACTTTCTCAAATACTGAAAATAACTGGTGGAGTACTAATAGCAAATATTTCAGAAAAAATAGGAAGAATTGATATGTACCTCAACCATAGCGACCAAAGCTGCTGCTAGCATGACAAGAACTTCTCCAACATGTAGACTGGGTTGACCCCATTGAATTGGATACGGAAAGCTAACCCTGCATGTCAAGCAGAAGTATTACCTCTTGGAATTAATCGGGCGATAACTTTTAAGTTAGCAGCAGAACCTAGATTGATTATACATCCATAATATGGCAATTTTGAGTTATTTTCACCTGAAAAGAACAGGTTACAAGCTAAATATAGGAAGTAGATGAAATTTGATGATAGTAGAGATATTACATATGAACGAGCATCTCTCCAGGAGGTACTACAATGTTTCAGTTTTTTACTAGTTTATGATTTGATATGTCTAGGTACCATAATAAAGAAACAGCCAGGCCAAGCAAAAAAATTAAGCACTCAGTTATCATGAAGCAATAGGCATGAAAGTTGGTTGTAAATCTTTTTAATTGAAAGTTTCAAGATTTCAGATATTATACTCATTTAAATGGAGGAACAGAAATCTCAACTTCTGATCAGCAGTTAGCCAGATCTCACCAGGGTGCCATCTCAACTAGGGCCGAAAATTTTACACAAACCAAAAGAATAAAAAAAAATTATACTGGTAGAGCAAAGAAAGTATAGGGTCCAAGTATTTTTTGGGTGTTTTGAAAGGCTCAAGTGGTTAACTCAGCGAAAGAAACTTCAAGCTTTAGAAGCAGGAAAAATAAAATACTGTCACACACTTGAGCAGAAACAACAAATAACCCCAAAAAAAAAATTCAAGATGACAATAGCATTGTATACATACCATGATGATGCACTTACAAGTCCAGAACGATCCACACGGCAACTTAACTGAGTATTTAAGGGCCTATTACGGTATGCGCCAGCTACTGTCAAAAGTGCTGCAAATGCCCACACTATCCCTACTGACAATAGAATGGCAAAACGATCAACAATGGGACGCTTGTAGCTCCACATATGAGGAATGTACTGCAACAAATTTTAATCACACATAAGTCGAGGATTAAAATCGCATGAAGCTTCAAAGATTAGGTTGCAGGAAATGCATTAACATATGAAGATGGTATAAGTGATCACACATATTCAGTGCATTTTAAAAATTAATCTAAAAAGTCAAATAAAAAACAGCAGTCCAGGAGCACAAGTGACATAGTTCAGTATCAGCCACATCGCAGAATTTATCCCACCAAACCTCTTGGAATGGAAGATAAGAGGCGAAATGAAACAAATCAATAATATTGTATACACTGATGTATGTTACTTTGAAAAGACGAGTTGCTTACATGAGCAAACAAAATAAGAATAATTAGTTCTGGAAGCCCAATCTCCACGCATTGTGCAAGCTACAAGCATCAACAAACAAAAAACAACAAAGTAAGTTGGTTTCAGACAGTATTGAAATTGTATCCCATTTAGGGGCAAAAGAAATTATGTGATTATTTCCATGGTTGGGGCTTTAATTCTGTGGGGGAGAAAAGAAAGAAAAATACAAAATGTACTCATCTTTCCATGAAAAACAGTTTTTCACAATCCTACATATCACAAGACCTTCAAAAACAACCTTGAGTTTAAAACTGTTAGGATGAATGGAGGACTCAAATTTGGTTTTGCAGAAACAAATCAAACTTGTACATTAGAAAATACACAAGTCCTGCGTCGAAGACCCAATTCTGTGAAGAATGTATAAGTGTGCCGATTGAATAATCAGCAGCTTAATAAGAAGAACCTCACCAATAAGACATTCATAATTATGCTCGAAACAAAATATTGCTCGTACCAGAGGAAAACCCTGTTCATAGAGACCAAGTCCAACAAGAGCTACCAGAGGCACCGCAGAAAGAGGGCTCACTAACCTACATAGTAAGACTAATTGGATTTAGTCACTACTTCTCTTGAAATATACCGACAAGGAGCCAAGTTCATGTTTAACACTTACCTCATAAAAATTCTCCAAACTCCAAGAAAACCAAGCAGCATAGGAAGTACAGAAGCAACCATGAGAGCGCCTTGTATTGCCCTCATTGTTCTTATAAATCTCTTAACCAATGATAGAAAACGATATAATTAATAAAATTAGAACATAGCAGCTGTATGAAAAACCAGTTAAAGAGACATTTCTGGGTAACCTGATAAGGATTAACATAGATGAAGAATCTTTGGGCAAACGCAACATAAAGAATTGGAATTATGAATCGAAATGAACCGCCTATCACTACTGGTAGCCGGGTTCCAAACCAGGTTTGCAGCAATGTCTTCAATCCAGAAACAAACAGCAAAGTTTGAATCACTTGAGCCTTTTCCACCTGGTATAGATTAAAATAAAATATATTGAATATTCTTCTGGAAATTAAAAATCAAACTATGCACAGTCAACAAATGCTAAACTGATGTCAATAGATGGTTAAATAAGTAAAATAATAAGAATAAATACTAACATTGCCACCACCCATGTAAGGAACAACTATGGTAGGAATGATCACAGTAGTCCCAAGCATTACCAAATAGTGCTGAAATCCCAAAATAACGGCTTCACCTGCATCAAATTTGTGCTCAGAAATTAAAACATTGTATACCTCTATATCTGTAAATTGAGCTAAAATTCTTGATATGAAAACCATAGGTAAAACTAGTGAAATAATATTGAAATTCTTAAAAGAGGAATTTCAATTTGAAAACCCCCAATTAAATGGGATCGGAGGAATTAAAATCCTGGTTTCCACGATGATTACAGGAAGCTTTAAACAGAGCAGGTAAATGCAACAAAAGGGAAATCATTCATTATAAGCCCCAACCTGCGTGCATGTGCCACACATTCAATACTAACCAGCGCCATTAACCTTTAACATGCTCAAGCAAATGAGTTTTTCGATTATATTCTCTGTGTGATATATATATGTGTGTGTTTGTGTGTGTGTGTGTATATATATATATATAGAGAGAGAGAGAGAGAGAGAGAGGGAGGTGCATGATGCATACCCCATGAAGGATTGCTGTTGACACAAATATCTACGCCGGGGAGCTGGTCTTTGACAGGGTGAGGCACAAATTCCTCCACCACCTTCTTCTTCTCCGTCATCGTTCTTCTGTACAACCCAGCCAACCCCGAGTACAATCAACTAGGTAGAGAAGAAATTCAAGTCCCTCTCTCTTTCTATATATAATTGGGTTTCTGTCGTACCAATATACGTTCCACTTCAAAACTATGTACGCAAAGCAGCAATCTATGTATGTAGAACAAGAATTTTCCCCATGCACAATTTCAGACGTTTGACTTCAATCACTAGTGAAGGGACTTCTATTGAAATACTAGGGACTATTCCTTATAATGAATTTCTAAACAATCCCACTTCTTTTATTTAAAAATATATATATAAAAAAAAAGTTCGATTTGTTTATGTTTATTTTAATTTTATTATTGATTTCAATATTTATTTGATTTTTAAAATTAGAGTAGGTTTCTGTCCAAGATTGTCACATAGATATTTTACAAGAAATTAACTTTGAAAAATAATTAGATATATATATATATATAATCTCTAAAATATAAAAATAATAAATAAGTGGAATATAGGGTAAAAAGTTAAAATAAATTAGTAAGTTGTAATATGTAATATGTGGAATATTATTATCATAATAGATTAAAAAAATAAAAAAATAATAAATGTAATCCAAATAAAAAATTAGTATTTTATAATATGAATTATCTCCAAATTTAAAAGTCAAATGGGGTGTTTTATACTTGTAAATATCATTAACTGTTTTTATTTTATTTAAATTTATGTTCTCCAATATTTCTACTTTTATTAATTTTCGACCCGACATTCTAACATCAACCTTTTTCTAAAAACTCCGTATTTCAAAATTACTATTTATTTTTAATTTTATGTAACTTTTCTCCAATCGTTAAAATTAAATCACTTCTTCAAAAATACATCTTTTTACGACTATGAACAATATTTGTTTGAATTATAAACTATATCGAACATAGACGAGTTTTAATCAACCAAATAGAAACTGAACTTGACAATTAAATATATTGAGATTGTTTGTTAGGTTTATTTTGATAAATTCAAACGAGTTATTTAGTAAATGAGGGAGACTTCCATAAATTTTATATATTCCAATTTTTAATAAAGTTAATTAGTACTGCTTTAGAAATTTTATAAAAATAAGGAATTATTCCACGGGCGAAAAATTCCACGTCATTGCCAAATGGGCGTAAAAAATCAGCATATTTTGTCACATTATTATTTATGAAATAAATGTGTGTAACTTTAACATATTGTGAAAAATTATGCTATATTTAAATTATTTTAATAATAAATAATATCTTACTTTTTAGAATTGAAAAGGGTAATAGGTAAAATATAGGTAGGCAGAGAAGTTGAGAAATGAGAAAGAAAGCCAACAATATGGTTAGTAAAACAAGACTCTTATCCCTCTTTCATTCTTTATCAGTATAGAGCGATTCCTACCTCACCAACCAAACGCTTGAATTAGTTCATTTCTTGTCCTAGACTCTCTCTCTCTCTCTCTCTCTCTCTCTCTCTCTCTCTAAACCCTAGTTTTTTTTTTTTTTAATTCACAATGGTTGTTAAAAATTATAATTATGAAATATGATTCAATTTTCAATTACGATATAAACTTCAAAGAGTATATGTATTTGTTGTGCATTGGTTATATTTTTCGGCACCCAATTACAACTGATCACAATTATTGTGCCTGTCTCGACAAAGTTGTTTAAATATTAACCGTGAATATTTCAATAAAAAAAGTAAAATTTTAACATCTTATTGCATTGCGACCATCATTACTAAACATGTCTCGATGAAATTTGTCGTCTAAATTCATTGTCCATACATAAAATAGGCGATGGGTTTATGATTGCATCGTCAAAAGACAAAAAAACAAACATTAGGGTTTGCAGCGATGGGACGCCGGTTTGGTGAGAAATTTTTGCCTCTAGAAGATTCCTATCCCTAATAAGTAACTAATAAGTGGTTGGAGCTAACTTGATTAAGATGACCAACTCATATGTTAGAATTCAGTTTTATTTAATAATATGGGAAACATGTACGTTTGTCTTAGCACATCTAACCTAATTCACGAGTTTCTAAATATTTGTATCACTTTGAAAATTTTAGTTATGATTTTATTTTGTGCATTTGAATTCTTCTCGAAATCTGATATAATTCTGATTAAAGTATTAATCTTTTTACTATTTTATTTTTTTATGAAAGTGTTCTAACAAATTATAATATATCCATTAAAATTTTAATGAGCTTTGACATGTATAAGAGGTTAATTCAATGAAGTCACTGGCTTAATAAATTTTAAAATGAAAGCTTTTATTATTATTATTATTATTATTATTATTATTATTATTATTATTATTAAAGTGATACTGAATAAAAAAATTGGAAAATTGAGAAATAGTAAAATAATAAAAATAGTATTAAATAAAAAATGAAAAAAACGATAAAGTTTTAACAAAAAACAAAAAAAGTGACACTAAATAAAGAATTGAAAAAAAATGTTACTAAATAAAAAACAAAAAAGAGTGGTAATTATTGCAAGAAGCATCTCCTTCAAACTTATCAGAGCCAGGTTTCGATCCTGGGACCTGTGGGTTATGGGCCCACCACGCTTCCGCTGCGCCACTCTGATTTGCTGAAACAATCCTCTGATATTATGTAATTATACTTAAGTCCTCGCCGCTGGGTTTCAACCAAATTAGAACAATGAGAGAGATAAGGTCAAAATAATGGAATTATATCTGCATTAAATACTAAATAAATATTTACTGAAATTGGAAATATATGTATAGATATATATATATATGTATTTTTTATATCCCTAATTTATTTATATAAAAATGTCAGAAATTATCATAAGATCCGAATTAAGTTTGATGTCCCTACTTTATTCGACTAATTCCTTTACCCTCATATCAATTTTCCAGAAACGTAAAGAATCCATTGCCTACTGTACATGGATATTTGCTAAGCATCAATTAATCTCTTTCTAGCATATTAACAAAGTTTAACAAATTAATTATTAATATTTTATTTGTATGTAACATGTTTATTTCCCAATAAGTTTTAGAAAAAAAATCTTATATGATACTTAGCAAATTCTATTTTAAATTTTATTTAACCCACCAATTTAAAGAATACAAATGTTGCTACAAAGAGTAATTGGTGTACTTAACCTACGCTAATGAGACTCTTAAATAATTTTAAAAAATAAATTCAACCCAAAATCATAATGACATTATAATTTAAAAAGAAAATCCGAAATTCTCAGTTTTTACACACTCCACAGAACATTTTAATTTAGTGGGATAGATTTTTAATTGGGCTAAAGAATAATGGCTGCAATACTAAAAAGTCCAATAACTTCCTAACTTTTATGGGCCGAAGATTAGTAAGTAAAACGTCATTAATGGCCATATATTCCGACTATCAGAATAGGGTGTTTCTATACACACCATATTTTTTATTTTGCACACCACACAATTATTTTAGACAAAAATAGATATGTTATAATTGACCCATATATCCTTATTTAAAAAAAAAAAAATCTAACATATAACCTTAAAACATCTAACATATAACCCTTATTTTTTCACACTTTTTTATTTCTTTATTTTTTTAAAGAGTATAATTGGTATTTTTGGGGCGGGGTTAGTAAAATTGAATTTTTAAATAAATTTTGTGTGGTGTGCATAGTAATTGTAGTGTGTATATAAATTCCCATGAGAATATTCGCAGACTATTTAAAGAATTAAGCTAAACAAAATTATGCAATCTTTATTATGATATTATTTAATATTTGAGTTTTTTTGAGTGAGGAAATCTAGGAAACGGGTCCGACAAATTTAGGGTATCATTATTATATATTTTGCATGAATCCAAAGCCCTCTTGTTTAGCTTATGGTATCAAAAACTCGAACAAAATCTATTTATTTAGATTGATCCAACCATTATAAAATAATGATATTTGTCGATGTATAATTTTATAAGTACATAAAATAATAAGAAAAATAATTAACAATATATAATAAGATATGACATAGTTTTCTCTATACACATACATGATATTTTTATAAATATTTTGGTGAAATTACTACTTTGTATCATATTTTTTTCACGCAGTATATTTCATATTTTTGAAGAAGAAGAAGAAGAATTCCTCTCTCTAATACGACCACATACATATATAGTTGGTCTCCTCCATCGTCTTCTCAATCCCAGAAATCTGATCCCCAATTCCCAGAAAAAACAAAGAAAACATTAATATGAGTTATTACAATCAGAATCAACAACCCCCTGTTGGTGTTCCTCCTTCTCAAGGCAAGCCATTTTCATCCATCCAACTTTCTTACAATGCCCATTTCACAAATTATTAATTTTTCCTTTATTTTTTAATTTCAGGATTTCCGCCGCCGCCGCCGGAGGGATATCCGCCGCAGGGTTACCCACCCCCAGGGTATCCACCCCAATCGTACCCACCGCCGGGATACCCTCCCCAAGGGTACCCACCCCAGGGCTACCCTCCACAGGTATACCCGCCACAATACGTCCCGCAACCGCATTACGGTCCTCCTCCTCCGCAACAGAAACCTAGTAGTAGTTCCGGTTGCATGGAAGGATGGTACGTGCCTGCTGCAAAATCGATTTCTTTTCAATCTAGTAGAATTAATTTTGTTGTCTTAAAATGATAAATTTGTTGTGCTGATTTGATTTTAAACAACGGTAGTAGCGGCATTCTGATCGGGGGTGGGAGTGCATGGTTTGTCTTTGCTGTATATTTGCGTATGTGTGTTTATATTGATTTAGCCCTCTAGGATCAATTGGTTTCCCAATCAGATATGTTTAGCTCTGTTCCCGATCGTTAGACATGTCTTGAATTTTGAAATCATATCGTTACAATGTTCTATCGTGATTGTAGTTAGCTTAAAAAACGATTATGAAATTTTATTTGTGTTACTAAATTGTAATTTTTTTCAATTCAATGCATCATCAATTTTGAACTTTCGTTGTTGAAACAAAGTTCAAAATTTGTTGTTCTCGACAACTTTCAATCAACATTTAGATAAAAAAAAAAATAGAAGAGAGGAAAAAAAAAGAAGCAATTGCTGATTTGCAGAGCTCTACCACAACAGATTGTCCCATGCATATCCCTAACAAAATTGAAGCCCATGCATGGGAGGAGCTCGAGCCACCCTTTCAAATCCTAAGGTTCGTTGTCCTCGGCCAACGGCCGTTGGCCATGGAAGCAAATAGTGTGATGTGTGTGGTGTGAAGATGACTGAGGAAGGATGCAGTGCGTGAGCATGAAGGGAAAGAAGGAAAGGGGCGGACGAGAGGCAAAGGTCAAGAGTATGTCTCCACTCGGGCAAAACACAAATTTTGTGTTTAAGTCGCTAACTGAAATTTAAAATTGAGGCATGTGCGTTGAATTGAAAAAAATGAACATATAGTGTGCTTTTATATTATGTTAAAAGACGTGTTACAAAGATTATCAATTTTTATGGATACGAGAAAGAGGAAGGTTAATTTTTGTGTTATATTGCGCAGTTTGGCTGCCCTTTGCTGTTGTTGCCTCCTGGATGCATGCTTCTAGTGATGAAACCCGATTGGAAAGGATGGTTTTTTCTCTAGAAATTAGACTGACGGTATATAGAAGAAGAAGAAATGGTTGGGCTGCATCTTCGCTTGCAGTGAAGGGTCTAATACTCTTAACTCAGAAACATCATTATCATTCATTTCATCTTTGTTTTGCTCTTTGTAATATTTGGATTTCACACGGGATTCTATTTCCTGAAATGGTGAAAGATTCTTGCCTAATGGGATTATGGTTTTGATTTCAGGTGGGGTTATAATTTAGAAAAAATTTCTTTGACAATAATATATATATATATATATAGATATCAAATTATATAATTTTTATTTGATATACTATACGTTAAAAATTTATGAAAAACTAAAATATTATCTTTGTTTTACTTATTTGAGAAAATTTTTAACAAAAATCTGAATCAAGCACATACCATCATCCATAATGATATATATATATATATTATTTATTTATTTATAGAAAATTGTAAAAATAAGTTCAAATTGGAAACTGTTTTTTTACAGAATTTTACTATTTATATATAGTAAAATATAAATTTTCGATCTTAAGTTCATGATAATTATTTCAAATTGCTTATGTTACATACTCCTATTATAAATGCTACCCTTATTGAATTACACTAAATAGAGTAGACATTTTTTAAGAAAATATTACTATGCATATAATATTTTTTATCATTCAACTGAGTAAGAAGTATTTTTTTTTTAAAAAAAACCAAAACATTGGAAAATTCTTAAACCGAAGACATCTCTACTTAATTAAAAAAAAATAATAAAAACAATTGGATTAATTTCTTATCATCAACTTCTGCGGAAAACTAAATGGTTTTCACGAAAATAATTTGCTAGGCTAAGAGAGCTTTTTACACCATCTATTTGTTCACTTTATTTTTTGTTATGTTAATTTACTTTGTACTTTTGGAACTTTTTTGAATTTGTAATTTCTCTATCTACCATGAATATATGCACATCCTCTCTTCTCTACCCAAAAATTCAGAAAAAGAAGAAAAAAATTCTCTTTGTTTCTCAGATTAATAACAACAAGGAGGGAGAAAAAGAATTCTTGTTGAAATTAAATAATGACACAAATTTAGGTTCAGCATCAGAATGTGGCAACACCTGACCCTGGAATGACAGTGCTTGATGGAGCTTAGATTTGAATATGACGGACTCTATGAAATTGATGATTAAGACCATCAGACCTAACCACATACAGCGAGCATATATATATATGAACCTTTGTACACAAAATTTTTAACAAAATTAAGTTTGGGAAAAAAATATTTAAAGACTAGTGTTAAGTGTATGTTGTTTATCAAGTTTTGTCTTCGCGGTGAAATATTTCAGATTTGGAATCGAATCTCAAGAAAGCAATAAATTTGCAATTTTAACTTTCCTTAATGAAGAAACATGGAGAAAAAGAAGAATATATATATATATATAATCTCTAAACATACCCGAAAGTCTAAATGTACTCCATTAAAAATTAATAATTCTCTTTTTTACTAAATATACTCCATTTTTACCTCTTATACTATTATCACTAAAAAATAAAATAAAAAACAAAAAATAAATCTGCATTCCAACTTGAAAACCTCTCTGTTTTTCCAGAAAAAAAATCTAATATTTTTTCATTTGCAATTTTTCTATGTACCATAAATTTCACATCATTTATTCTCTACCCAGAAAAAAAAAATTCCTCTTTGTTTTTTAAATCAGTAACAAATTTAGGTTCAGCACCAAAATATGGCAGTGCCTACCGCTAATGATTTACAGCGCCTGGTGGAGTAAGGACAGTCCAATTACAGACAACTTTGCTATATGTGGGTGACTTAGATTTCAATGTAACGAATTCCATTGAGCTGCAATTTAAGACCATCAGGTGTGCCCACATACAGCAAGTATATATATATATATATAAACCATTATACACAAAGTTCTTAACAAAATCAAATTTAGGAAAAAACTATTTAAAGATGGGAAAAACCATTTAAACAATAGTGTTAAATGTATGATCCTTATCAAGTACGGAGCCAATCTAAAGAAAGCTATAAATCTGCAATTTCAACTATATTAAAGAAACATGGAGAAAAAAATATTTCAGATTAGTAGTCAAATATCAAAAAAGCCATAAATCTGAAATTCCAACTTCTCTTTATTGAATAAACATTGAGAAGAAGAATAAGACGGAATTTCTGCAGTTGAGAATATAAATAAAATAAAAAATATATTAATATATAAGAATATTTTAATTAATTTATTAATATCTAATTTTATCTTAATTATTATGAGGTATACGAGAGATTTTAGTGGTATGAATAGTTTTTAGAAAAATGGAAAAAAGCGGTCTGGTCCACGTGGAAGAAGGAGATAATATACGCTGAAATACCGATAATCTTGCTCATACAGTTACATCTACCGTATTGGAAAGAAATTAGGATCACAGAGGGCTTTCGCGTTCTGATTATCAGATTTCATATCAGATTTATCTCCAAATTTCAGGTAATATTATCTTTATCATCCCTTAATTATCGATTTCAGCTGCCGGCGACCACAATTTCTACATATTGCTATTCGTGTTCCAAAATTAGGGTTAGGGTTTCTGCTCCTGCCGCTCCAGGAATCCTAATTCGTAAGTTCCTTGTAAAGTCGAATTATCTTTATTCTATTGGGAAATTTCTTAGGATTTGTAGATTTAATTGGATTTTTTCATCAGAGAGAAACTGAAATCTGACAAGCGACGTGCCCTTTGTATTTTTAGTTTATGTGATTTTTTAAGATAGTATTTTTTGGATGAGCCATGCGACTCTTCAAAATTTCTTAGATTGTTGATCATTTGGCATAATGCTGAGCTGTTTTAGTTTATATGAATTAATGGAAAGTTCTTGGCATATGTTCTGAGCTTATCAGTTTTTTCTTGTTCGGTAAACTCTTTTGTGCAGTTGATCTATTTTCAGGATTTTGTCTGTAAAGAAAAACTAATGGGGGCACCAAAACAAAAGTGGACTCCAGAGGAAGAAGCAGCTCTTAAGGCTGGAGTCCTTAAGCATGGGCCTGGGAAATGGCGTACGATTCTCAAGGACCCACAATTTAGTGGAGTCCTGTACCTGCGGTCCAATGTTGATCTCAAGGTAGACTTTTTAATTCAGCATATATTTTTGCTGCCATAATGACAATAACATGTTTGTTCAATTATGAGTTTTAGAAATTTAGTTGTTTCTGATTTCATAATAGTGTTGGTTTGACGTCGGTTAGGACAAGTGGAGGAACATGAGTGTCATGGCAAATGGCTGGGGCTCACGAGAGAGGGCCAGGTTAGCACTAAAACGGATGCATCCTGCCTCTAAGCATGGAGAAAGTTCTATGGCTCTATCTCAGAGCGACGATGAACTAGTCGATGCTAGGTCTCTTGATCCGTCAGGTGGTTCTTCACCAAATGATGGCCCAAAGAGATCCATCATGAGGTTAGTCATCTTACTTACAATTTTGGCAACATTATTTCCAAGTCAGAAGTTACGAGAGGTGGTCCACTTGCACTTAAACACTGCTTATCAGGTTATACAGTTTGTATTGAATTTTGGCTGCTATATCACCAACTGAAAGTTTCAAGACTCGATCACTAGTACATACTCATTATTGTTTTGTATTCATTTGTTAATCTGGTTTGAGAAATGAAGTCAGAATATCCGGATGAGTTAGATTGATGTTTGTTTTGCTTCTGAATGGAGCTATGTATTAATCTTGCTTGGTCATAATATCTTTAAACCTTAAAGTAGTTCTTTTCATAACTCCATGGATCACTGACAATGAATGTTTATGTTCTATTTACTGTCAGGCTGGACAATCTCATAATGGAGGCTATAAACAACCTAAGGGAGCCTGGTGGTTCTAATAAGACATCAATAGCTGCATATATAGAGGTTCTATTTCTTTTATTCAGACCCACAAAATCAGCTTTTGCACTCTCTATAATTTAAGAAAGGTTATGTTAATTACCTGTCTTTCGTATAGCACTTCTTCCTTTTTAAAGTTCTATCGTTACAGCAGTTACATCGTGGTATAGATGAAACTATCAAGTGAATTTTTGTCGTATATTCTTTTGTTGGCTGCCAGGAACTACATTATGGTAGATTGTATTGATCGATTTCAATGGGGAATGTTCATCGTAGTTTATATAAAAAACTGTGAGTAACTAATGGTGCTGGGGGACAATCTACAGAAGTCTTCGATGGATCAGCATGTTTCTATGCACATTCCCTTTATTCCTCAAGGAGCGACCCATTTTCCAGAATTTGATATGAGTTTATTAAGTGTCTTGAGGCCTCTGGGACAAGGGTGGGCGAGGGATGGAAATCCAGAGAGAGTTTTTTATTGTTGAGACCTGTACTGTTGGTTACTTATGATTTCCAATTTGGTGTGCATTCCTATTGTGAATTAAGTTAAATTGATTAGTCATTTCAGGGTGATTGTATTGTGCAATTTTTTAAACTTAGATCTTGCAATGTGGTATACATGTAAGAGGCAAATCGATCCCAGCATTTACATAGACATGGTGCTGTTTCTAATGAAGAGTATATAAGCAGAATGTGTTTGTTTTTTTGGTACATTCTTTCAAATGCTGGATTATTTTATTAACTTGTTCCTCCCACGGCTTTCAACCCCTTCACTGCTTTTTCTGTGCTTTAGAATGATTGTGTTGATGTTTGAGTTGACTTGATTTAGGATCATATGTCTTACATTATAACTTATAATGCGTCTGTCTACCATTATGTTTGGAGTAAGATGTTTTTTAGCCACCTTATAAGAATAGATGCTATATAACCTGCGCACCTTACCTTATAATTGAGTTTATTGTTAGCTTTCCTTTGATCTCAGTACTATTTATTTATTTATTTACTTTCCTCTGTAGGATCAATACTGGGCACCCCCAAACTTTAAGAGAATATTGTCTGCAAAGTTGAAACATTTGGCTGCAACGGGGAAGCTTATTAAGGTTTCACTCTAATTGCTCCAGATGGGTTTTGTTATCCATTTCCATTTCCAGTGATCAGTTACAATTGGACGCTATCAAGTTTCGTGAAAACTAAATTTAGTTGAGATTGAAGTAGCTTGACTTGAATCTTGAGGTTGGTTGCCTTTTGCAGATGAAACGCAAGTATAAAATAGCTGCTTCTTCCACATCTGAGCGAAGAAGGAATTCGTCTATTCCTATAGAAGGAAGACACCGGATTTCTCCAAGAATTGCGCGCGATGACATTGGTCATCTTACGAAATCTCAGATTGATGTAGAGTTAGCCAAGATGAGGAGCATGACACCGCAAGAAGCAGCAGCAGCGGCTGCTCAAGCAGTGGCTGAAGCAGAGGCTGCTATGGCTGAAGCTGAAGAGGCAGCTCGGGAGGCTGAGGCAGCTGAAGCTGATGCTGAAGCAGCACAGGCTTTTGCAGAAGCAGCAATGAAGACACTGAAAGGAAGAAACACCCCTAGCATGGTAAGATCTTATGGCATTCATGTGCATTGCCATGAATATTGCATATTGCTTACTGTAAGTCTGTGAAAATTTGTTGTACGTTTGTGTATTATCTTTATTTACTTTTATATACTAGACTACTAGTATGGGTCCTGCTTAGCCCCCCGTCTTGGCACAGGCTGTTTTGAGTCTTTTGAACCAAAATAAAGGTTTGTGAAACTGCAGTTATGGTTAGAATTTTCATGCAGAACTTTGTTTCAAGTTTGTTGAAATGAAACAGTATGCATGTCCATGTGTCCCCGTGCTTTATTCAAGTTACCAACAACTGTTTACCATCACCAACACCAAATACCACTTGCATGTTTATGTTATTGCAGTATTAGTCTCATTTTTTACTTCATCACCTTATGTCACCACTTGGTAGTATATAATCATTAATGTATAGATTTTGTTCCACTTTAAGGAATATAATGTGCTTAAATTATTTCTTGCTTGGTTGCTTTTTGTTCTTCACAGAATGTACAGATGATTCATGCGTGATGGAGTTCAGCATTTTGATTCTCTCTGATTGAAGCCCAGTTATCTATCTATATATCTTCTGCGGGCTTGTTCCGTGAGTGTAAATATAGTAAAAGACATATAACCTATAATAATTGGGGTGTGGGGGTGGGGGGTGGGCTATGCTTCCAAGAGCAAGTGACATGACTGAACTCTTAGTGATCATTTTTTTCTGTCTAGATGTATATTAGTCCATTGTAGAAATTGCTGCTTGTTTGAGCATTCTTCCGTGCAAGTTGAATAAAGACGAAGAGAGTTCTGCCGCGAAAAGTTTTCAGATGTGGAATAGTGACTGAGGGATGTTGTTCGTCTTTCGTCAAACAACAGTGGCAGAAAACCGAAGGCAATATTCGGCACTTCTCTGCCAAAATTGTGCAGCAGATTAGGAATCATTTCTTTCTCCTTCTTTATTTTTTTGGGCCTGTCTTTGTATAATGGGTCAAATATAAGAGTCATTTAGGGCGAAAAAAAAAAAAATTTACAATGTTTGCATTACTGGTTACCTGAATTATCTATTTATATTTTGTGAAAGTTTGATCGATTGTTATGTATTTAACACTATGAGGATCCTTCGCTTCCCCCTGCCACTGCTTCTCTTTTTCTTTTTTTTTTTTCCCCATTAATCGACAGTTTTACTATGGAGATATCATATTTGTGACATTTTATTGAAATGATGATTTTTTTTTTTGGTTTTTTTTATTGGTAAATTATTTTTTGAGTGATTTTGTTTCATAGTTGGCTATTTAAATAATGTTTTCTTAATGTTTTAGAATATGTAGCTCTACTTTTTTTTCTTTTCTTTTTTTTTGGGTAAATAAGAGTTAAATGGGAAAATTGGCAATTTTATTTTTCTAGATGTTAAAATTGTATAAAAGGGAGGATCAGCAATCACTTCGTTTAGATTTTTAAGAGCAGGCAGCTGAAGTGTTTTTTTATAGCCACTCTAAAGATAAACATTATTAGTTTATTTACTATTTTCTTAAAATTTGAGTATTCAAAAGAAAAAGCTCATTTTGCATTTATTTTATTTTACTTACGCATAGAAGCCTAATAAAACTAAAACAATTGCTCAAAATGGATAATAGTAGAAATAGACTACACAACAAAATTAATTTACCTTATAAAAAAGAAGCGAAATGAATCAAAATAAAAAAGCATAAAATTTCATAATTTATTTGCTTAGTAAAATACAATACAAATATAATTTATTTTTTTAAAAATACAAATAAGTAAAAAGAGTGTACCCATAATATTTATTTTAATTTGGGATGGCCGCGTCACGAGCTTAGCTGAGATCGATTGAAATTCTTGCAAAATTGAAGTTGAAAACAAAGAAGACAGAAATGAAGGGAGCGTTAAGGGAAGTCTCACTATTCTCTGTGTATGCTTCAATACAACCTTCGTGCCCCATTTTAATATTACATCCAACTAACATAGAAACATCATTTTTAAGTATCTAATCATGTAAGTAAAATTATATGCATGATATGTTTTAAGCTATTAAATTAAAATAACAGAATAACAGATCAAAGATGTATTAGTTTCTAACGGACCTTACGAGTAACTAATTTGGAATGAGTTTAATAAACCAACACAAAAAATAATCTTTTATTTTCTCACACTTACAATTGGTAAAATTGATGAAAATAATCATTAATTTACTTAAAAATAGTATTAATCGATATGTATTTTTTATTTTGTGATAAGTTCATTTGTATAGTCATATAAGTTGTTAAAGAAATTGTGATATTTTTCCAATGTTTACCATTTCTCCACCCTTTTTGCCGACTACGTCATAAATTATATGTCTATTTATCAAATAATATTAGAGTATATTGTTGGTCTAAATTATAATTGTGATTTTAAATTATGATTTTTTTAATTAAATTTAAAATGTGAAACGTATATGATAACGGTAACGGTAAATTATGATTTTTTTTTTCCCTAAAAAGTAAAAGGTGGGAGCCTTTATGTTAACGGTAAATTATGACTTTCTCCCGTAAATTTAAAAGGCGGAGCGTATATTTATGGTAGCTGTAAATTATAATTTTTTGCTATACAGCGTAAATGGTAATTTTTGGAAAGGCGGTGGGGTTTTTAGTAATTATAAGTATTTTAATTATTACTCCGAGAGAGAACACAATCATTCTATACATCTACCTCCGGCACCGGGGAATCATTATATAAGAGACGCCTGGTTCCGGAGTTCCAAATCTGCTTTTGATTTTCCGGTAACGATTTAATGATACAAGTTTTCAGCACCTCTGTTTGTGCTGTATGTTTTGGTGCTTTTCCAATATACAATTCTTTCTGTTCGAAATATTCGTTGATAATTTTAGTTGCTGTGAAATTAGAAGTCCCATGTCTAGATTTTGTGGTAGGTACCGATTAAACTTGCAATCTTTTATTTTTTTCGTCCCAAAGTTGTTTTGTACTATCTATGCGATGTCTATGTAATATAATTTTAGTTTTTTCTTAATGATATTGATTTTTTCTATTTGAAGTTATCTGCAATTTGACGTAATTCCATATGAATTTTTGTTTTGCAGCATGGATCAAACTTTAACTAACAATGAATCGTTGATTGCTCGTGTTCAGCAGTTGGAGCGCGGTATGCATTTACATGACTTTTAGTTATTTGATATGAAAATTCTTTTGCTCAGCCAAAATGATCCTCTTACACATGCCCCTTTTTTATAATCATGAATTACTGTGTGAGTGATTAACAATAATAATGATTAGTTAGTCCGAACCTACAGTAGAAACTTCAATTTTTTTGGAGATGGCATATGTGATGCTATGATAGCTGTGATAATTATCTATGAGAAATATGGTAAGGCAAACAATAGAAATGGGAATTGTGATGAGGTTTTTTTTGATAGGATAGATATATATATATATTTTTTTTATAGGAAAATTGTGATGAGGTTTTTAGACCTTGGCATAGAGTCTTTTGCTAGGAAATAAAGAGTTGTTCCTGGCATAATGTAACATTTGTACTCTGTTTGACTTTCATAATATTGGCTTTGGGTTCATGGATGCACTACAATACTAGTCTTATGCTTAGCCCTTCCAATTTATTGGTATCTGCAGTTGGCCTCTAGTTTGCTTATCTGGTGTTTGTTAATATCTTTTTCAGAACGCAATGAACTGCAGAAAGATATTGAACAATTATGCATGCAACAAACTGGGCCTGCATATCTTGGAGTGGCGACTCGAATGCATTTTCAGAGGTGGAATTATGTTACAAATTGTGTTTGGCTGCTTAAGATTAAAACCACATCTATGTGTTGATCTTTTGCCGTTGTGAGTGGAGCATGGTTGTTCCTTTCTTCATAGAAATTATGGAAATCTTGATTTTCCTCAAATTAGGACTGCTGGACTGGAGCAGGATATCGAGAACTTGAAAAAGCAGTTGGCTACTTTGACAAGAGAAAACCATAATCTTCAAGAGGAGCTATCTGAGGCATATCGTATTAAAGTGTGATGTTGTTCAATTTTTACTTGCACTTCAGTAATATTCCTTAGTTACATCATATTTAACATGTTGTTGTTTCCAGAGCCAACTAGCCGATCTACTTAGTGCGGAAGTCTTAAAGGTCTGCCTCTCTTTCTCTCATGTTTCTTAGCATACAGGCCGCCACCTGGGGGTGGAGGGGGGGGGGGAAGTAAAATATCAGTTTTTTCTTGTTGGAGTTGTTGACTATATCTTATTCTTTTCTTTCTTTTACCAGAATGTTGAAGCTGAGAAACAGCTCAAGTTTTTCCAAGGTTGTGTTGCTGCTGCTTTTGCTGAGCGAGATAATGCAATAATGGAGGTTAACTTTCTCTTCCACCCCCCCCCCCCCAACCCAAAACCCAAAAAGATGAAGACTTCATATAGCTTAATATTGGGTCGTAAGGTGTATCAAAGCTAATTGTGCCAGCAAAGAATATGGGTCTTTTGATGGTCTTTGGTCATACTTTCAATTTCTGACTTGAAAGAATTCGATTCCTCCTATAGATTACCTGATCTTTTGATGTATGCTTCTCACAGGCTGAAAAAGCTAAAGAGAAAGAGGCACTCATGCCACAGAAGCTGAACAAATCTCAAAGAAGGTGTTTTTTTTTTGTTGTTCTTAAATTTATTTTTAAAAAATTGCGACCTTTTCCAATGATTCTAAACTTGTACTAGTCTTCTAGAATTAGATACAATACCTACCATTAACTATGTAGCCATCCTAGTTAATTGTGCAGCATGCTTTCAAGTCATTATAATTTTTGAGTTACTCTTGAGATAATATGATTGGGATAAAGATGACATACATGCATAAATGATGAGTGGGATTCTGCTGTGCACCTTTTTTCCTTTTTCTTTTTCAAAATTGTTCTTACTTTTTGCAAGATTCAATATATAAGCAGTTCAAACACTTTGATTGTGGAGTTCATTGCAGTTCTATGTGAGGGCTGATGAAGTACTGTTATCATACTTATCTCTTTCCAAATGTGAGTAGAGGAACATTTATCAAAGCCCGACATCTCTGTGGATAATATCTTAAATTTTTTGATCTGTTACATGGCTTCTCTTTTCCGTACGATGAAATAAGGATCTTATAGAGGGCAATATGTTAAAACATACTTTCTTCCAACAGGGTTGAAGAGCTGACAGCCGAACTTCTTGAAGAAAAGAACTTAGCCAATAGTCTCCAGATAGATTTAGAAAAGCAGGAAAGGCAGAATGAAACCTTCCGAGAGGTAGATGATATACATTTACAAAAGGAACTTATCCTTCAACAAATCCTCTGCCTTGTTGCATTGTGACAGCTTGACATTGGTTTTGTTGAAGTATGTGTGACTCAGCATTATAGTCCTCTCACTTGCCAAGTATTTCTGAATTGAGAAATGACAATCATGTCTTGATATGGAAATTGAAGAGCACTTCTCAGAATCCTGCCATTTACATATTCTCTATTAACTTTTGAGAGAATGTTCCCTTCATGATAGGTTGTTGATAAATTTTACCACATCAGACAATGTTCGTTGGAGAATTATACGGATACAAGTTGGGAAGAGAAGTGTGAGTGTCTTTTGAATGATTCGGATGAACTATGGGTGTTCCGAAATGATCAGGATACTTCCACTTCCATATACATTGTAAGTCTTTATAAATAATAATTTACCCATCTTTATTTTGATTGATTCTGAATTATATTCAATTGTCTGTTCGAATATATACATACACATATATATATTCTTTATTATTATACAAGAAAAATACTGCTTCAGGTATCTGCATATTTACATTTTAATATAACTTGGCTGCCTAACTAAGGACCTATTTTAGAGCTTAAATTCCATTATAGCGGTACCTAATATAGGGCTTTGTGTCATGCCACATACCGCATACAACTATCAATATTGCAAAGAAGCTGTATCTTAATGATGTTACTCAGGGTTCTAATGGATGATATTATGATACTCTGATTATTACTATAGCTTTCTATGTGATATTAGTGGTGTATCACTGCCTTTTTACATGCTTTTTAGATATGTTGTTCCCATAATATGGCATTCAAAATTTGACATGCTTAAAGAAATGTGATCTAATGAAAGAATCAAGAGGAAGTATGTTTTGATTTTTAACTGAACACTATGTGGAAACTGGAAATCAGCATTTCTGTTTTCTGCGTCCTATTTGAGGTAATTTTCTGATTAAATGTTCTCCAGACAGAATTCTCTTGAAGCAGAAATTGAGACTCTTAGGAAAGGTATGGACAGTCTTCAAAACAAGCTTCAGGTGGTGAGTTTTTTTCTTTAATTTTTCTATCTTTCTAATGTATGTTGTGCATGAGATCTGCTGCTCCAATGTTGTTTATTATCGTTCTGTCAATTTATGGTGGTAATTAGGGACTGGAAATTGAGACTCACTTGAAGAAGAAAGTTCGTAATTTAGAGAAAAAGAAAGTAAGAAAACCATTATCCTGGCTGAAAAACGCTTGCAATTGCATTTGCTTCTTGCTAATTTCAAACTGTTTATTCTACAGATTCGCTCAGAAGAGAAGATAAGGAAACAGATTGCTGCATTAAATCATCATCATTTACAGTACAGAATTGATATCATGAGCTTACTTGATGAGGGACATTCAGAGATAAAATCAATAGCTCATGTGGTAATTGAGAAGGTGAGGCAGCTTGAGTTGAGCGTGGAATGCAATGCTCAGATACAAGACGAGGAGTTACGTGCGAGTGAATGTAAAGACGTGCATATAAGTGCTGATTCTGATCCAGTTTCAATTATTAAGGCATGTCTTTGTGATTCTGCTAGAGTTCACCTTTGTGTGTGTGCATGTGTCTCAGTATGCTTTTTCTTCCTATCCATGTTCTTGTTTCCCGTTCCACTCACAACCACTTGGGTGGGGCTTCTCTAGTACCAGCTTAGTTTCTCTTCTTCACAGTCCCTTTCAAGGGTTTTGATGAAGAAAGGAAATTGATGGATTTATGAAAACCCTGTCAAAGGAATGCAAAATCCCTAGCTTGTTTTGTTGTCTAGGGAAAAAAGTGGAGGGGAATAGGGCATTGAGCAGTAATCCTTTGTTTTGGGTTTTCTCTCATTTTCCTCCCCTGTATTTCCTATTCTATGGTGCAAATAAAAAAATGGTGTTCAATTGCCTAGCATTGATATTGAAATTGCTTGGAAAAAAAAAATTTGAAATAACACTTTTCTTTTTTTTGTTAAGAACACATTGTTTTTTATTTCGGCATTTAATTATACATATATTTGTGTATAACATTAGCTTTCTCTCATAATTTAGAGTAATGATCCTGGCTTGCTAACTTCTTGTGCTCCTGAGACTCGTGATACCTCTGAAGCCCTTGCCCTGGCACTGCAAGATAAGGTTGTCTTGAAAATCTCTTCCTTGCTTTTTGCACTGTATGGTCCTGCAATACGTGTGTCTATCATATTTACATGTTTGTTTGAGTTTCAGGTCTCAACATTATTACTCTTGTCACAGCAAGAAGAAAGACACCTACTAGAGAGGAATGTAAATGCAGCTTTACAGAAAAAAGTAGAGGAGCTTCAGAGAAATTTACTGCAGGTAATCCTAAATGCTTTTCTTCCTAGTTATCATCTTTATTGCTTTTTTGCTTTATATATGATACTTTTTGATTTCTTAGAATTATGTACTGTTCTAAATGCCCTTTTGAATATCTTCTTGTTATAATCTTGGATTGTGCAAAATTCTGTTGCATCTTTTTTCAGTAAAGTAAAATTGTGCACTTTTAAGGTGAAAAAGTTTGGTGTCTAGAATGTGACTCTTTGGCACTGCTGCTGGATTTTGTCATGACATATATTTCCGCATTCTGTCCTTTCCATTCATTTGGTGGATTGTTCTGCCATGCTTTGTTGCAATTTGATTTCCTTTTGTTGGTCTAGGTTACAAATGAAAAGGTTAAAGCTCTTATGGAGTTGGCACAGCTGAAGCAGGAGCAATATACACTGCAAGAGTATGCTCTCTTCTGCTCTTTATAACAAATATTAAAAAAATCTTAGGCAGTGCTCTTGGAGCCTAAAAGGGATGAGTAACATTGTTATATTTGTGGCGTTGCTTGCCATGACGCTTATACAACCTGCTTGTTCATATTCTCCTTTCCTCTAATTCTGTGTGATTTTTCACAAATAAGCAGAACATTTTAACGCATTTTTTTTTTCTTCTTCTTACAAACTAAGAAAGCTTTCTTACATCTCATCCATGTCTTCAGAAATTATAGTCGAACTGCTTCCCTATGGCAGATGTTAGTGCAGATTCAAATTTACTTAGCTCTCTGCCACTTTGCTTGTTGGCTAATATTGTTCTCATCCTAGCTGTTTTTCTCATGCTCCAACTACTTGTATAACTTGGGCAGAAAGATCAGTAGGGACGGCATACAAGGAAAAAGTTCGGGTGAGACTGCAGAGCGAAGAATTATACCAGAAAAAGATGGAAAATTGAAAAATTTGCTCAAGAGAACTTATTTAACTCGGTGGGTTGGTTCAGATGGAAGTGATGCTGATGGACATCTGAATTACGAAAAGCCAAATCATCACGTGGATTTTGCAAGGTTAGTTATAATTGCTAAGGGTATTCAGTTATCGTATTTCATTGTCACGGACACATCTTAGGACTTCTGCATATTGATACGAATGAAATATAAATTTGCTCAGCAATAAATGAATTTTCTTGTTGCCTTTTGCTTTGTTCTTACTGTGTGCTTTGTGCAGGTTGAAGATCGAAAATGCCACGCTTAAAGAGAGCTTGGAAAGTATGGAGCATCTACTTTCATCTGTGCGGAGACTTCGGATCTCACTTTTGAAGGTAACTATTCATTCTTCTTATGTTCACTCTAACTGTTATTTGTTAAAAAAGACCAATGCCTAACAGCTGAAAAATTAACTCCAAAATAATTTGCAAGCTACTACAAAAACCAGAGCATTGCAAGATGCTATTTGCTCAAGCTCTTTGGCCGAAAAATATAATCCAAAAGTCAATACCCTAACTCCTGACTCAACCTACTTAAATACTAGTAGGGTTCCTGAAATTAGTAGGATTAATTAGGCCCACGGGCCTTAGCAATCTGGATCCAAAATAAAATAAATAACTAAAAACTGAAATGCTAAACTATTAATTCTTCTTGGCACGCCGAGTATTAATAATCAAACTCGGTTTGCTAACAACTCCTTCCTCGTGTGCAACAGCCTTGTCCTCAAGGCTGAATTCGGAAACTGACTACGCATATCCACCTAATCCACCCAGCTAGCACCCTCATCACCACGGTCCACCCATTTAATCAACACCTGCAAAAAATTCTTCCCATCACGTTTCAGCAATCATCGTTCCAAGATAGTTTGCAGAAAAAACAATGGTTCCTCAGTTAACAGATTGTCAGGCAATGTAGACTTGGCTGCATAGTCCCCTTTAAGAGGCTTCAACTGTGAAATGTGAAACACAGGGTGCACCTGACAAGCATGAGGAAGACTCAACCGCTAAGTACCCGTGCCTACCTGCCCAGTCACTTTGAGCGGCCCAAAATAACGAGGGAGAAGCATAACATCTAATTTCCCTTGCTAGGTAGCATGGTGATGAGGACTGTGTTTCAACAGATGCTTATCGCCCATGACAAACTCCAAATGACGCCGATGTTGGTTGGCAGCCTTAGTCATCTGTTGTTGGCACGCTACAATCCGGACCCAAAATAGTATAAATAACTAATTTACTGACAACTTAATAAAAGGAAAAAATTGAGATTCTAACATACTAATTCTTCTTTGGCATGCCGAGTATAAACAATACATATTACATAAGGCGTGTAGTATCTACCATCCATCTGTGCATTCACTGTTAGAGTCAAGAAGTAGACACCGGAATTCCGAAACGAAATACGATTGAACAAACAACAGGAGAAATTCTCCTTCCCAAGCTTGACGGCCGAATCCAATAATTCTGATCCAAGATAAAAGATACCTAAACTATGGAAAACAGAAAACCTATACGTTTAAGGCCCATAGATCAAAGCCCACATTAAGCAATAATTAAAACATTAATAAAATAATCATCATTTTACCCTCTATGGGCCTGGACCCTGAAGAGGCTTGTCCTTCACACCAACTGCTGTGCTTCTCTTATCTCCGAGACGTCGATACGTGATCGTATCAATTCCCCTCCCCTTAAGAACAGCCTTGTCCTCAAGGCAGAAATCAGGGAATTGAGCTCGAAAGTACACCTCATCAACCCAAGTTGCTTCATCATCCGAGATTCCAGCCCAAGCAACTAACAGCTGAGAGACACGGTCATCCCCTCTCCACCTCCCGACAATGCAGCACTCTCGATGGGACAAACTCAGGACTATCATCTTGCAAGTCGGGAAGGGGGCAAGATTTAGCTTGTTGATCTTCGAGTACAGCCTTGAGTTGTGATACGTGAAAAATAGGGTGTAGCTTCGATCTCTCAGTAAGAATAAGATGATAGGCCACAGGGCCTATCTTATGAGATGTTTCGAAAGGCCCAAAATATCGTGGAGCAAGTTTGACATTCAATTTCTTGAACAAGGAAGCCTGTCGATAGGGCCGAAATTTTAGAAACACTCACTACCCGACCTCAAAATGGACTTCTCTTCGATGTTTATCCGTCTCGGGATGATACGTGGAACTCATTCGTAACTGAGTACCCACAACTTTAAATAGTTCCTTCCAGAAAGAGCTTAAAAATACCAGATCTCTGTCCGAGATGATTGAGCGGGGCACCCCATGAAGGCGTACGACTTCCCGAGAAAATGCAGTGGCCACTCCTCGAGCGGTAAAAGGGTGAGATAACCCAATAAAGTGTGTAGCCTTAGACAACCGATCGACCACCACTAGGATGGTGTTCCAATGTTGAGAGCGAGGAAGCCCGGAAATGAAGTCCATGCTGATATCCTCCCAACTAGCAGTTGGAATTGGCAGTGGCTGTAAAAGACCCGCTGTGGATCACGTGTCTGCTTTATCTCGCTGACAAGTCACACATTCAGCCACGAACTTTAGCACCAATTTCATCATACCAGGCCAATACACATTCGAAGCTAATCTGCGGAATGTGCGTAGTGCTCCTGAATGCTCCCCATCGGGGTCGAGTGAAACTCCCTCAATAATCGTGAACCCTACTTCGAAGATGCAGGGACAGCCAACCTGTCCTTATAATAGAGAACCCCATTCAGCAACACATAAGGCTTGTTTAAATCCTTCCCATTCTCAAGAGCTTGAATGATAGGCACGTAAACTTGATCCTTCTGAATCTCTTTATTCAGCGAGTCCCGTTCCACCCATCTCGGTAAGGAGATTGCTCCACATTCACCCTCAAAATCTCGTCTAGATAAAGCATCTGCAGCAATATTGGAGGCCCCAGTTTTGTATTCAATTTTGAAATCAAACCCCAACAATTTTGAAATCCAATATTGTTGCGCCGGTGAATTAATATATTGACTCATCAAGTGACAAAGGCTTCGATGATCGGTCTTTACCACAAATTTTCTTCCCACTAAATATTGTCGCCATTGTAGGACCGCCAATACTTTCGAAGGATCTATGCGAACCCCCTCCCTAGATACCACGTACCAAGTATTCGATCGACTGTTGTGCTCATGAACACTTTTTTTGGATTAATCACAAAAGATGCAGATGCAAGCAATCCTAATATGTCATGTAAATGTGCGAGATGTGTTTCCCTGGATGGACAATAAATCAGTATATCATCAAAAAACACTAACACATACCTTCGGAGCATGCGCCGGAACAAGTCATTCATCACCGCTTGGAAGGTAGAGGGAGCATTCCTCAATCCGAAAGGCATCACCACAAACTCATAATGCCCGGAATGAGTTTGGAACCCCGTTTTTGGTATGTCTTCCGGTGACACCCTAATTTGATGATACCCGGCTTGAAGGTCCAGTTTAGTGAACCACGATGCTTCATGTAATTCATCCAGCAATTCCTGGATGATGGGGATAGGATATTTGTCGGGAACTGTACGTTTGTTCAATTCTCGATTGTCCACACAGAAACGCCAACTCCCATCCTTCTTGTGGACCAATAAGACGGGGCTTGAATAAGGTCCCACGCTCAGCTGGATGAAACCTGCCAAAAGCATCCCCTCGCAAGCATACCACGCAATCTTGATGCATAAAAGTCATCGTCAAGGCTGCCCAATTGGCCCGTACCTCGCCTAAAGTGGCTAGCCAAGATATTCCCATGATCATATCGACCCCTGACCGGAAACACGTAGGCTGAAAGTGAAAAGTTAGCTTCACTGATCTCGAGACATATATTTGAGCATACTCCACACTTCAGGCTTCACAGGTGGGAGGGTCGCCGGTGGGAGGGTCACAGGTGGGAGGGTGCAGCGAAGGGGTGGGACTTAGGAAGGGTTTCAACAAAAAAATGGCGCTGGAGGCTTAGGGCTGGGTTAGGGTTTTTCTCCTTGTACATAATCTAAATATATTTAATTAAAAAAAAAACATATTGGGGCGAGGCGCGCCATTTTGGCGCCTGCGCCTCGCCTCGTACCCCCAAGGCACTGCAGGCCATAATATTGGCACCTAGCGCCTAGGCGCGCCTTTTTAAGCACTGGTTCTAGGGTCTGGATTTGAGGCTCTTCCGCGTCCAATTCTTCTTGTGTCAGTTCGGTATTTCTGGCCCGTCGATATCAGCCCCCTTGTCATCATCAACAAGTGTAATCCGTAGAGATTTTCTCGTGCAAACAGGGGTAGATGAGTAAGTTTCTCTACACTTAAAGCACAACCCTTTTGGCCCTCAAATTCATATAGTCTGAATGCATCATTTGTTTGGTGGGTCGCCCTCCCTCTTGAAGGGGCTGATGAACCCATCGATTCCGTGGCCTGGCAAGTGCCGAAATCTCGTTGCTGGGTTGGCCGAACTGCGGTTGTGGTGTATCCCCCTCCTGTCCGCGGATTAACCGTGGCTGGAAAGGGGCATCCCCCCAAACTGTACGAGTTGAATCTTCGGTTGTGGTAATTCGAGAAACGCTGTTAGTGAGGTGGTGCCAATTCGCATTCAATTTCTCGTGCAAAGATGCATGATGGTGCAGATTTCTTCGGCGTCTCTTGAACGAATTCGAAGTATATCCTCCCTTAGTCCGTTCAAAAAGAGTCCAAGCGTGATGGGGTCCGACAGGTTAGTTACGGACAACATTCTTGAAATAAATAACTCGACATATTCATCAACAGAGGCAGTCTGGCGAGTTGCTGCCAATGCCTCATAGGGGTTCGATCGGGGATCATCCCCGTAGCGCCTTAACAATTCTGTTGTGAACTTTTGCCATCCCATGTCTGGAAAATGGGTTAGGAGCCATTGCAACCATTGATGGGTGGTTCCCTCCATCGCGATCAGGGGCAATTCAATCTTCATGTTTTCGGGGGTGTTATCCACACGGAAAAATTGTTCCGCTCAGGAAATCCATGCCGAAGGGTTCGTTCCCTGAAACCCCGGGAGTTCTAGTTTTGTTGGGGAAGCGACGGGATAGGTCGGGTTCGGTGGAATATGGGCGGGATTTTTATTCACCGTCGGAGCTTCATTAGCTGCTGGCGCAGAAATTGCAAGGCCTGTGGCTGATGACTTTCCTGCCCCGATTCCTTTCTCCTGAAGCAACCGTTTGTGCAGGTCTTGAACCTCACCCAGCCCCGACTGTAATCCATCAATTCGGTTGTCTATAGCCTTCACGGAGTTATGGGGATCGCCTGCTCCTTTCTCCAACTCAGTGACGCTATTTTCCAGAGCGTCCACGCGTGACTCACTTCTCGTCATGTTGTTATCCGGCAGGTCGGACCAATTTGTTAGTGTCAAGAAGTAGACACGGGAATTCCAAAACGAAATACGATTGAACAAACAAGTAACAGGAGAAATTCTCCTTCCCAAGCCTGACGGCCGAATCCAATAATTCTGATCCAAGATAAAAGATACCTAAATTAGGGAAAACAGAAAATACTTATACGTTTAAGGCCCATAGAACAAAGCCCACATTAAGCAATAATTAAAACATTAATAAAATAATTATCTTTTAACCCTCTATGGGCCTGGACCCTGAAGAGGCTTGTCCTTCACACCAACTGCTGTGCTTCTCTTATCTCCGTGACGTCGATACATGATCGTATCATTCACACATTGGTATGTGTTGTGTTGTTGATAATTAAAACCCTCTCGTACCTTTAAGATTAGACATACGTTCTCTGCATCAATACGTCGCTAACTTTGACCATCTTGACAATTAACCAAAAATTGCACCAAATTAATAAAATCACGGCCCACTCGACAAGTTAAAAAAAATGGCTAACAAAAGGTCACAAACTTTTGATTCTTTTTTACTTTTACTCCAGAAGACCAAAAAAAAAATAAGTCATCTCCCTTGGCTTGTAAATACATGCATTTTCTTGCCATATGTGCCTGCAGGTCAAAGATTCGTCCACAACAGAACTTGAACGTAGGAATTGCTTTGAAGATCTCGAACAGATTATAGCAGAAGCAAACCTCATAAAGACTGCTGTTGGCAGCTCTCTTCCCATCAGTTGGCCTGCTGAAAGTCATGAAGATGATGGTGGTTCGGATTCTAAAGTGGATTTTGTTTCTGCTGCTGGGTATGAGATGGTGGAGCTCTTGATACTTTCTGCTCACCTCCTCAAGGACCTAATTTCCGGCAAATATCAATGGGTTGGTGACTGAAATGCAGGTTCCTGCAAAATGGTACATGAAGCATTGCTTGTTCATTTTGGAAGGATTTTCACCGTGTAAGAATTAGTTTGCATGTTGCACCTTTTTCTTGAGCCCAGAAGTTCTTTGCATATTTTGTTGATGTGTTTGGATGTTTTGCAGTTGGATTTGTATTCTGTTGTACACGAAGAATTATTTCACCCGTCTGTAAAGTTTGTTTTCCTATTGCTTCAGAAGACGTGAATTTGATCTAGGGATATGGTAATTTTCCCAGTTTTAGGTGGCCCGCCCACCCTACAATTTGATCTGTTCTGTTCACGACTCTGTTCTATGATCCGCAACATGGCATATCTGGTTAAACCTTATGGTCCGTCTTGCCCCAACCCGTTCTACCCTCCCTGTCATAGTTATATTTTATTATATAGAAATTTAAGATTGAAACCAATAAAAAATTGGGCATATCAAACAGCAATGAATTTTAAATTGGCAAAATTTGCAACTTTCTTTGTGACCTTTGCTTTAAGATGCAATTCCCCTCTTAATTCTTATTTGAATGAATTTCTCTCCTGACCTTTTATTGTACAATCGAACACCCCATGATAATTATACACTATTATGTCTATAATAATGATAAACCAAAAAAGAAAATAGTTTCTTCCATATTTTCTTTTGCGAGGGTGAGAAGAGCGTGCAATACAGATGAGTTGGTTGTGGGTTGTATGAATTACGAGGTAAAATTATATTTGGGTTTAATATAATTACCAAGAAAAGTTACTTTAATAAGCAACAGGTTATTTTATAACCTAGAGAATACAAACATCGTACAGCAGTTGGGCATTTGGTCTAGTGGTATGATTCTCGCTTTGGGTGCGAGAGGTCCCGAGTTCGATTCTCGGAATGCCCCTTCCAACTTTTTTTGATTTTCGGATGTGGCTGGCTATGACGAGAATAGGAGCATAGGTGCAGAAAACTGGTGTCGAAATAGCACGCCTGCAGCTGGTGGTAGAGAGAGGAGGGGCTTCAGGTTGAGCATTTGTGTTGTTACGACAAACTTGAAGTCTTTGTATATATTAACTAATAATTATATAGTCATATTATTAAAAAATTATATATTTTGAAAATGAGTTAGTATCACTTTTAATTAATGGATTGTGTTTTAATATATTTAGTGCAACTTATGCATGTGTAAGAACTATGTACAAATATGTTCAACTATAAATGAACAGAGTATTTAATATTCTCTCATATTTGATCTATATATTATATAACTGAAAATTACTATTGAAATTAATTTAGGAATATTTGTTAGATGAGAATTCTTGGTAAGAATTTTTTTCTCATTTTTTGTTTTTAGAGTAAAATAGCAAATCAAAAGCCATCAGCAATGAGGGCATTTGGTCTAGTGGTATGATTCTCGCTTCGGGTGCGAGAGGTCCCGAGTTCGATTCTCGGAATGCCCCCTTTATTTTATTTTTTCACTTCCCTTTTAATTTTCTGGTTTCAACCTTCTAGCCCACACTTGATATTTTAAGTCACAATTGAAGCATGGTCATGGCTATGTCAGTCATGTAAACCAGGTTTCCTATCAAACAGTAAAACCTTGTATCAACTACGAAGAAATACACTTGCATAAAACTTTTGCACAGAAATACAAAGACCTGATCGTGATTTGTACTCGTATTTATAATGTCATCAGATTGTTCTTAGGATAATCAACAGCTGGGCATTTGTATTAGGATCTTGATTCTTGGAAGAGAAGATCGATCAGATATTGTCACGGGTGATCTTTTATATTAGGGGCAGATCCTGCAGAATTTGAAATGCGTTAATCAAAAGATAAACTAACGACTTGAATTTCGACCAACAAAAGGAAACTATAGGCTGCAAATAATCCCTGACATAGACATCTATAACCTTATAACGTAAAATAACCGTAATACTTTGTTGGATATTAATTATATTGCACTTAAATTATTTCAAAATTTAATGTTGTTCAGTAGAACAAAATACTCAGAACTCCAATTAAAAGAAAAATAGAACCCCACTGAGTTCAAATGCTTTTTTCCTCCCCACATAGACACAAGTAAATAAATGTGTATTAATTATCAGTTCTAGCAAAATTTCAAGTGTTATCTCACATCTCACAGGGACCGATAGACCAAACTCTACTCCATAATTACTCCTAACAAATCAAGGAGTATTTGCAAAACTAAAACAAAGTGACAACACACAACAAATGCCATCTTAGATAAATCTTGTGAGGATTATCCACATTTTTTGTACCTAATAGATTGAAATACTAACTCAAGCCATAAGTTAATGATGCAACAAATACAATTAGCATTTATGAAATAGCATTTGATCCCGAGTTGAATCTGCAAATGCCTTCTACAAAAAAAGATCACTTTAATCTATCAGCATCAAAGAAGCTATGTAAAGTAACAAATTTGTGAGAGTTTGAATGTTGTAAAAAGTATTACTACAATATTAGTATCTATAATGGGTCTCAGAGTTAAGGTTCCAGCCATATTTCTACCCTGGTTTTGAAATTAAGAATCCCTTATTGAAAATTGCTAGTCGATTGAACATCTAAGTCGTCTCCTCAACATTCAAAGATGGGAAACTTCTAATGAGGATGCAATCCTTGATAAGCCACTATTGAACTTTCAAAGGTTTCCTTATTTTACCTTTTCCAAATCACCCAAGTCAACTATCAATAGGCACACCTATTCAACATCGCAAACAGACATCAATCACCCATAATTGGGCATTTGGTCTAGTGGTATGATTCTCGCTTTGGGTGCGAGAGGTCCCGAGTTCGATTCTCGGAATGCCCCTTTTTTTTTTGGATCATCTACTTTCAGTAGTGAAATATATATCCTTGTTCATTTCTCTCTCTTAATTTTGTCTACTTCATTGCAATGAACATTCATTTAACAGGCCAATCTCATCACAAATATTAGCATAATGACAAATACTTATAAAATAGGAAAGAAAACCTAAGCAGGTACGCAATTTATAGCTTAAAATCGCATACATCACAACAGTGCAACTGAACCAGAAAATTTCATTAAAAATAGTTGCCGGAAATATTTACCTTGTTGGGCAGGGAGTTCCGGTGCTTTAACAGGGGGGGAAATGACGGGGTTGAAAGTAATTTTGACGTTTTAGAGAGATAATAATTCGCAAGAAGGAAGGATATGGCGGCAAAAGGAAACTAAGGTACGGTTTTGATTTTCCTTTTTGAGTTTAGCTTTCCCAATTATCTATATAGCAAAGGAAAGCAGCAGTATTGTTAATTCTGGAGTTTTTCCATGTAATTTCTACATTACCATGTACTTATCCCTTATTCTCATAAGTTGAGGTCCTTATTTGTAAATATCATTTATATACCGCCCTGTTGTGTTGACTTATTATTTTTGGCGCCTCTCCGCTTTCTAATTGTACGCTCCATCTCAATTCATTGAATTAAATTCCTCATTTTTCAAGCCGAAATCCCAATTGAACATCAAGAAAACTAGAAAGATTTAACGGAATGGAAAAGGATGCAAAATCAATTTCCGAGAACGATTCCGCGCGGCCATGGCAATCATACAACACTGTGTATACTACCGCGAAAGCGGGTAGTTTTCTTCATTAAACTTTTCAAGATTGACGAATTATTCTACTTTCAGTACATTGATATTTGCTTTCTGAATTTTGAAGATTTTATACCGTTATTTTCGTTGATTTAGTTTCTGGGGTTTTGATTTTACTAGGGATGGAAGGGGTGGACAAGGAAAAAGTGCAGAAAATAGTGTATGAGATGAGCAAAGGTTCCAAATATTTTGAGAATGAGGAAAGGAAAGAAGCGTACATGAATCAGAAAATCGAGAGCATGCGGGTACAGCTTGCCAAGCTTACTGACTTGGATATATCTCATCACCAAAAGGTATATTTTTGTTCTTTTGAGAAATTCCTGATTGATATGCCTTACTATGCCTGTGTCAAGTGTGGATTCGATGATAATTTGGATTACATTATTAGGTTGATCTGGGTTCTTGTGGGTGTGAAGTAGACTGTATAATGAAGTTTGAGGAATGGGAAATGTCAAGAGGAGGAGGAAAGAAATAATAACAATGACCAAAGATGGAAGGAATAAACATCCTTTTCACGTCTGTCCTACTGAGGATAATTAGCTCCAGCTGACATTAAATTATCTTTTACAGATTGCTGATAAAAGGATTGTAGAATTAGAAGCCACACGTGATCTGTCAAGGATTTGGCTACATGTGGATATGGATGCTTTTTATGCGGCTGTTGAAACACTATGCAATCCTTCCCTAAAAGGCAAGCCAATGGCTGTTGGTGGCATGTCCATGATCTCGACAGCTAATTATGCGGTTGGTATGACTGACTGCGTGTAATAATTGATTGGAAGTTTTGGCCTGACCTTATAGTTATATGGTACAACTTGGTGATTGCTATATCTTGGAGGGGACGTGTGTCTTATGTATTGCTTTTGCCTTTGATGAGGCACAAATTGCTTTCTGCAGGCACGCAAGTTTGGGGTTAGAGCTGCAATGCCTGGATTTATTGCACGTAAATTGTGTCCTGAACTGATTTTTGTACCAGTGGACTTCAAGAAATACATTCATTTTAGTGATTTAACAAGAAAAGGTTAAATTCATGCTTTCCTTTAAGCTGTGTTCGATCTGGACTAAATTATATGTTTTGCTGAATTCCATGATTGACTTGTTTGTGTTTAGTTTTCCAGAAGTATGATCCAAACTTCTTAGCTGCAAGTTTGGATGAGGCATACCTAGACATAACAGACTTCTGCAATTGCAATGGAATGACTGGTGGACAAGTATGTTATGAACCTTAACTGATCAGAAATTCATTTATTCTCTTGAATCATTGTTCCTTTTATTTCATCCTTAGTTTCTGGTTTTTCATCTTATCCAAGGACATAATTGTCACTAAAGCTCAGTGAATATTCTTCCTAAGGTGGCTGAAGAACTCAGAGAGGGTGTTCACAAGGAGACTGGACTCACATGTAGTGCGGGTGTGGCATCCAATCGCTTACTTGCAAAGGTTACACATTATTCTGGGACTCTTTATATATTGATTTATTTATTTATTTATTATTATTATTATTATTTTATTATCATTAATTTTTTTATACTTATAGCTGTTACCATTCATACTTTGCTTGTCATAATTGCTATTTGAGTTATCTTTTTGGATGTGTTCTGTATAGACCTTAATTCTCATAATAAGGTTTCCTTCTAAATTGGAAGGGAATCTATACAACTTGACATATCTTGCCTGAAATTGGTTTTAACTTCTAGATTAGTAGTAAAATGACATGATCTTCAGAATTGGTTCTCTTTTGAGGCTATGTCAGATATTGGAAAGTCACTATGTGGAGACTCTGCCGGTAAAACAAAAGATGGATCTTTGATGATTTAAGAATTTGTGTGTCTATCTTGTATCTGGACTCAGGTTCGGCAATTTTTTAAGATTGTACACACTTCCAATTTAGTAATGCTACTGGTCAGAGGTTAGAGGATATGTTCAATTCATTTTAATTTATTATGTCCAGCTGAACTTGGAGTAGAAGTGATTTACTAGATCCTATTCAAAGGTGAAGCCTTAATCTTGTTGCAATTTTATTAACATTTGATTGGGAAACAAAAACAGGTAAATCTGCTCGAGATCTAATCTGATCTCCAGAATTTTTTGATAAAGCTGGTTAGAGCGGGATGATGAGTGACTATGTATATCTGAACCTTTTATTTTTTTTTATTTTTTTATTTTTTTAAATAAGAGTTACGACAAACATTCTATTTTATCTGCTTCTGTACCTACATACTATGTATGACATTTGCTAGCACACTTTAAATTGACTTTGATGTATGTATTTTTATTCCTTGTAAGCAGGTTTGTTCAGACATCAACAAGCCAAACGGCCAGTTTGTGTTGCCAAATGAGCGTGTAGCTGTCATGACATTTATTTCCTCACTACCTATAAGGAAGGTATTAATGCTTATTGGTAATTAATATATATGTAGTTGCATACGTAAGGTGGCTTGTTTTAAAATTCAGAACCATCTATCCTTATGTTGGATAGCTCCATTTGTAGATTGGAGGCATTGGCAAGGTCACTGAAAATATTTTGAAAGGAGTGCTTGGAATCACAACGTGCGAAGAAATGCTGCAGAAAAGTAGTTACATATATGCACTATTTTCCCATGCATCTGCAGGTTTGTGCAACAGTACTTGTAATCTTTTCCAGATATCTTGACCAGTTGGATGTTTTTTGAGAACCTCCCTATATATTGATTTTGCACCTGACGTGGCTTAAAGGGTCTTAAAATGCTACTGTTTCTTAAAGGGCTTGTACAACTTATTTGGAATTAGCTGGGAGTTACCTGCTTATTCATAGTCAGGTGTATTATTATCTTTTAATATATCTGCCCTCACGGAAATATATTACTGTGACTTCCTTTGCAGATTTTTTCTTATCTGTAGGTTTGGGGATTGGGAGGACAGATAAGCCTCTAACAAGCCAGAGAAAAAGTATGAGTACTGAGAGGACTTTTTCACCTACTGAAGATGTGGCATTAATTCACACGAAATTAGGTAAGGTTTTGTATTTACTTGGCATTTCTTATACTTCTTTCCTCCAATCTTCCAAATAATATGTCTGTATATATTGATATATTTCATTTTATGAAGTTTAAAACTTTTTACTTAGTTCACAGTCTTCAAATTTTTATTGTATTTACTATTTATTTAGTTTTTTTGTTCAAACCCGTTAATAAATGTGAAGTAAAGGAGGTGGGCATTTGAATCATTGCCTCCTCCCCAAAGTCTGATAGATGAGGCCAAGTACCATCTCTCATTTCTCTTAGCGATAATTGGTTGGTCTACAGTTTCAATTTAAATTGTTAAGATTCAAAGAGAATTGATGGACATTCAACTTATATATTGCTGCAATGTGGTGATAGCAATTAGGGAATCTAAATTCTGTTTTCTTAATTCAAGAACAAGTGTTTGGTTGGTTGCTATCTATGTTGTCTTCTTGTGGGCTATACATACTCGGGCCCTTTTATGTTGGGTGCCTGTTGGTTTCTAAATTCACGGACATTATTTACTGTTTCGGCCTACAAGTTTTTATCTGTTGGAATGCTAAGAATTTGAAGCTTGCTTTTTGTAATATGGGCTGTCTTTCTCTGGTATCCAGTGCAGGAGTAGTTCTTTTTTTTTTCTTTTTTTTTTTGTGACGATTATATTTTAAATTAATTGAGGACAAAATCTGTTTGCAGTGGATCTTTCAGAAAATCTTTCCTCTGACATGAAGAAAGAAGACCTCCGTGGAAGAACATTAACATTAAAGTTGAAAACATCTAACTTTGAGGTATGATTTGATGCATTATCGAATTTCTTGGGCCTGTGAGCTTTCTTTCTGGAGCTTGTGCTCTACATATTTTTGTGAATATTATTCAATAACATGAAGAAGGCTCTCAAGGACAGGTTGATTAGTTTCTTTTTAAATCAAATCAGACTGGTTCTTACATTAGCTTTGCTGATAATACTTGGAACTTCTTCTTCACTTTTTCACTGTTCATATAATTCTCCCCCATTCTACGGCTGTGGAGGAGATATTTTACCAGTCAGCTTATATACCAAACATGAATACGCCAGGTTCGAACTCGGGCAGTGACTCTACCACAATATATTTGCTCAAGCGAGGATATCCTGAAACATGCCACAAAGCTCCTCAAGGCTGAACTCCCGGTATCTCTACGACTTATGGGTAGGACAGCTAATCTGATCTGTTTTTTCTCTTCCGGAAATTCTTTTGTCATTTAGAACCATAATATAGTGCCATCATGATATGCTCTTGAACATCTGGAGACTGATGGAATTTTTTATATACCAGTTGCTCGTACATTTTATGAACTAACATGTGATTACTGTGTAGTTTTTTATAGGAAATCTGCAACTTCTTAGAAATTCTAGAATGATGTCTTTTCATTGTCGAAAACAAAAAATTGATCACTGTTTTTGCTTTACTGATATTTTTTTTTTCAAATGTGAACAGAAACAATTTTTTTTTTTGGTTGAATATACAGCTAACGTAATTCCTAAGACTGATCTTGAGCATGGAAACATAAGCTTTGGCATGTTATCTGTTTCTAGGACTGCGAATGTCAAATTTCAGTGAAGGCACAAAAGGTGTTGCGGCTGGCCCTAAGCAAAAGACACTTTCTAACTTCATAGTAACAGAGGGTAGTACTTCAGGAAGACGGCTAGGAGATCAAGCTCTTTCAGAGTCCAATACTGATACTTTAGCCACTTGCAGAGAAACTGGTTTCTGTAGTGATATACACAAGCCTTCTGAATCAATCGATTTTGTGGGTGCCTATGAAATCCCAGAGTTTGAACAAACCGATTCAAGGCATTGTCACATAGATGGAGAAACAAGGGAAAGCGTCCATCTCCAGTTTGATTTCATTGACAATGTATGAATGCTTCTTCCTCTGGTTCTTTTGTTGAGCATTGAAACTCAAATAGTTCTTACTGCCTATCTTGACTAGTATGAAAATTAATATTTCTGCTGATAGCCAAAAATAGGCCTAATCACTTAACCTATTCCAACAGAACTTCTTTTGAACTTTTTTGTGTTAGGTTGCTGACCATGATAGATCGGGATGTGCAATGAGTCTTCCTCCAACTGGAGGCGATGAATTAGTCAAAAGAGATTCATCTTCTGCGCTCTGTGGGGAAGGCAGCGTGGATGGATGCAAGACAGAAATAAGGTCCAGCAGGGATGAGGGAGGGTCTTCAGTAAGTTCAAAAGAAGACACCTTTTGGTTGAATGATTATCAGTGCTCTGTGTGTGGCATTGAACTGCCTCCCAGCTTTATAGAGGAGAGACAAGAGCATTTTGATTTCCACCTCGCTGAAAGACTGCAAGATGAGGAGTCGAACAGCTTCAACCGAATTCTCAAGCCCACACAGAGGTGATTCATGTTTAATATTACTTTTCTTTTTTAAATACATATGTTTAAGACCTCACTAATGGTCTAGCGGGAAAATGGGATTTCCAAAAGACACGTGACAACATTTCAATTGTTGGATTACAAAGTGAAATACAATTTCGGAATAGAGGATCATGTGTGAAACCTGCCTATGCTTACAACCTCAAAAACATACAAATTTGTGGCAGGTTTGTCGAGAAGGATCAATTGAGCAACGGTCGACAGAAGAAGAAGCAGAAAACATGTCCTTCACAGGGTAAGCACATCCCAATAGATATGTTCTTTGCAAAATCCAGCCATAACTTGTAATTGATGTTGCATGCTGTAATTATTTTTTTCTTTTTCATCTGATGTGTATTTTTCCTAAACTTGCATTATATTACGAATTATCGTAAAAAATAATTCTAATTATTACTTCATTTTTTTTCTTCAAAAAGAGTTTAGTTTGTATAACTAGCATGAGTCTTTATGGTCTTCTTGTTATATATATATATATATATATATATATATGATTCTCAAATTGAAAGATGTTATACTTTGTATTGCATGTATAACTTCCTTCTCTTTTCTTTCTATATAATTGCAAATATTCAGTCCCTACAGATCCTCGCTTCTATTCTGAAATAAAATGGTAGCCTTAATTGATTTTTGATTAAGAAGAATCGTGCTGGGAATTTTCTGGATTCAAGGAACCTTCTATTACATTAATTTATGCTAATATTAATTACATATAATTAAAATTACTTAATTACGGCAATCACCAATTTTAAAGAAATGGTCGTTGGCGGTTCTCTTGTAAGGGAATTTGACGTAATAAGTCAATTACTTTAGCGGTCTTAGGATGTTTGTGCTAGAATTTAGGTATATACAGCCTATCAAGATGTGAAGATTTCAAAGTAGTGGATTGTTTTAATATTATTTTATTGTGTGAATTGATGTATATAAAGATTGGTTGATTGGATAATTATTAAAATTATTGTTGGAATTTGTGAAGTTAATGATTAGATGATTGATATGAGATGATTTTTATGTTGTTGATTTTGAGTTGTTTTATTATTATTATTATTATTATTATTATTATTATTAATATTATTATTGTGAAAAAAAAAAAAAAGATTGGAGAGATGAAGTGAAAGAAAAAGAAATATCCAAATGATTGAAAAGAAAATAAAATGAAAGTGATGTGCATGGGTGTCTTTGAGGAGGAAAAAAAAGGGGGTGTTGGGTTAGGGTTTGGATCGTCAAATGGGCCCATTCCCATGCCACATGCTATAAACAAAAGTTTTATGAATGGGCCTAGCCCCATTCGGATGGGGAACCCCAGCCCAAACACCCCCTAAACATAAAGGAAAAAAAGTTATATACATTAATATATGGAATAGATTGAATTTTAACTAAAAATTGACAAAAACACACAGATTGTAGTCAATCGGAACCAGATTTGTAAGGATTCGATACTTGTTGTGCACAGATGTTTAGATTTGATATTTTTTTAGAATAAACAATACTTTATGGAATGGTAAAAATAATATTTTTTTAGATTGTTCAAAAAATATTATTTTTTATGATAAAATATTATTTTTTCCTAAAACGGTATTATAATTTTAACTATTTGTAATTGTAATTATGAAAATAATATTTTTATCATGAAAAAATAATACTTTTGTCAATCTAAGAAATTATTACTATTTACCAAAAAAAGAGTCATGTTTTAGGTCAATGTCTTGTTATTTAGTTAAAGTGAAATTTTAATTTTTTTTTTATATTTCACAAACAAGCTATATATTGAAAAGTTTAATTAGTAAGTTGTACGTTTGTCAAATTAACCAAAAATAAAAAAATTATACTCTTGTTAAATAATTTATTTTTTTTGTTAAAAGATGGAAGTAGAACTTCTTTTCAAAAAAATATCATGTTCTGTAGGACAAGTCTGTTATATGCGATGCATTATGACGAACTCATGAGATTTTTAAATTTTGTAGGAGCCCATTGAAATAAAATTAAATTTATGCCTTTGGTGCTACAAGACTATTGAAATTGTTATGTTCGTCATTAGTATTAAGATTTGATTTGATTGATTATTATTATTATTATTATTATTTGTATAGCAAGATTAGTTATTTACTGAGAAATAAATATTTATTATTATACACATTATTTTTCTTTCTTTCTTATTTTTTTCCCAAAATTAATACTTTGAAAACAAAATTTATGTACATACATTCTTTGAACTTACATATAGAATATGAAACAATCAAGTATAGATGCATTTTAGTAAGATTATTAATTGAGTCGACCGTACTCAGTCAAATCGAAAGAAATTATTATACAATCGAGATTATTAGTTTATCGAACATGAAAATTGGATATTAAAAATTAAAAGTAAAAAAGAAGATTGGTTAATGTGAAAGGGTGAGGTTCAGATCAGACGTAGGTGGGGGTTGGAGCAGGGGCGAGTGGCTGGGATTGTTTAGTATAACATCCATAAACACATTGGCAAAAAGTTTGGGTTTTTCCACGAGTCCCGCCTGTTCTGCGACAGTATGCCTCGTACACACGCCTTCCCCCAACAAAGCTCCCGCACAGGTTCAGACACGAGTACTTCACCGACTCCGTACATGGAAACTCCAAGTACAAAGTGCATGTCCCCAATCCCAAACATTCCATACCTAGTTTACATTAATACAATAAATAAATAATAATTTCAAAAATGGATGACGTTATGAAAAGAACAAAAAGAATTATTGTTTCATCTTTTTTAAAGTTAATTAAAATCTTACGATATAGTGTTTTGTTTCTGTTCGTGTCATACTTTATATTTTTGCTTGTCAGAAAATTTAAAATTTTTAAAAAAATTCACATCTTATCATATAGTGTTTTGTTTCTGTTCGTGTCATACTTTATATTTTTGCTTGTCCGAAAATTTAATTTTTTTCTTTAAGAAAATTCATGAGAAAGATGAAAATAATTGTTTTTATTTTTACCAAACATTTTAGACACACCCACCTAAGTGTGTCATTGTGTGTGCATGTGTGGTAGAGGAGATCGAGATTGGGGTTGGGAAATATTTTAAAGGAGTAGCAGAAGAACTTGAAATGAGATTTCATATTCCAAATCATATTTTATCTTTTATTTCGACTCTGTTAATATGTATTAGATATTTGTTTGTAATGTCAACATGATATACTTTTATATGTGTAGCATGTACGGATATAATTCGAATAGGAGATAAAAACACAATCTGAAACAGAATATCTTATTCGGGAAAAAAATATTAATTCAACTAATTTATATTGATTATTTCTGCATAACAATTAAAATTAGAGTGAGAACAAATTATATAAATTTGGTAAAAATATATGGACGCATTTACCAACTATTAAGTAATAGAGATGTACCTGAGAAGAGAGTAAAGAAGAACGTGACAAACAAAAATGAACGCATGAGCATTGCCATTATATATGTGTGTGTGTGTGTGTGTGTGTGTGTATTTGTATAAATATAAAAAATAATATGAAATATGAACTCCAGAAAGAAGTTATTATGAATTTGGAGCAGAATGGGCAGTCGAGCTTTATAGTGCAATGTTAATGAACAAATCCAGATTTAATTTTGGATAATCTGATTTATTATTTTAATTGGTCAAAGATTTATTGGTTACTTAAAGTTAATTTGGTACATATAATAAGATATTATTATGTGATTTATCCAAGATTGTGTGACAAGCTTCATGAAATCTAAATAATTTAATCTTTTTGAAAGAGTATCGGATGACGATTTTGGCCAATCTAATCTAATCTAATCTCATCTCAATCTAGACTAATAACAAAATTAACATGAACAATTATTTAAGGCAACTGAGACACTCTTGCTTTAATATTATTTTAGTTTTTTTTATAATTAGAAACAAAAATTAAAAAAATTAATGAACAAGTGAAGCAACGACAGATTTTTTTTTTTTTTTATCTCGTTAGAATCACAATATTGATTTATATTTTTCTAAAATAATTAATTTAAGTTTCATCACGTGTTGCTAAAAAAATTATAAATTTGTGGTTAACGTAATTATTAGGTATGAATTTATTTAGTTATACTTTTACAAAACTTTTTTATTTATATACAAATCTTTACAATCGTGTGCAATTTACATGTATTTTACTATCGAGTGTGAATTGTACTTGAAAGTTGGAATTACTTGTTTTGATTATATAAAACATTAATAAAGATAAATTTATCAAATAAAAATGAAATAATGTATAATGTTACTATTAAACCATATAAAAACTTGCAATAAAATAAGGTCAAATAAGATCAAAATTGAATTGTTAATACCGAGTCAACACATGGTCAACCCTTTTCCTTGTGACCATCCTTCGTTCTTTTTGCAAAACTAGTATTTCTTCCGTGCGTTGCACGATTTGTAATATTTATAATAATATAATAGTTAGTAAATTATAATTAATAGTAATTTAATTATTACATTTTGCATTTTGTTTTGTATCGCATTATCACATTGTGTGAGATTTTGTTACTTTTATTTAATAAATAAATAAATTTATAAAATAATAATATATTTTTCTAAAATAAAAATTTGTGATATACAAAATATAATTTTATTTTGTATAAAAATCTCACAATTTTATTTATATAAAAATATTTTAAATATCAAATATATTAATTAATCTAAAAAATATTTTATATTTTTAAAAAATTATTTTTATATACTCAATATGGATATCAAATTAAAGATCTTGAAAAAATAAATAATTTGATATATTTTTCATGAAAAAATAAGTTGAGACGTAAAAGTTATAAGCTTTTAAAATTAAGGTAAAAAATTAAAATAAAATAAAAAAGTAAAAAAAGGTTATTGGTCAATCATTTATGCACTATACACTATCCCACGTCCCCACCTCCAATAACATTTAATCTCTTTTTTTTTCAGAAATTAAAAATTAATAAACAATTTTAGCGGGAAAATGGCAAAACTGTAATTTAGCCAAACTGTCTTGCTTTTATATAATTATAGATGAGTATCTTTCAATATAAAATAATAGTATTTTTTTCTATAAGAATTTATATTTTTTCACAAAAAATTATTATTTTTTTAAAGAAGTATTATTTTTTGCTTTCAGGAAAAATAGAAAGCGAATAAAATAGAATAGGCGTCGAATAATGGTTGATGTTAAAACTCTTTAATAGTGTTAATATATTTTCTTCATTTTCAAACTTATTTTTATTTTAGAAGATTAATTTTGTTATATATTAAAAGTTGTTTAAGAAAGTTTTACCACTTTGTCCTAACTTCAACCCTGCTTAATCAAAGATATGGAGACTAATAGTTTGATAATTATAAGGAGAGAGATGAAGATGGATTGATTAGGAATATATATTATCAAATAGTAAAGGATAATTGATTTCTTTTCTTTCAGTTATTCTTTTACCTGTCCTGGTCTATTAATAATCAAACGGATTTTTCCAATGTATAAAATACAAATTCCAATGGCCTTGGCTACTATAACCTTCCCGACCACGATTTTTTCTTTTTTTAGGTATTTTACTGCGAAACAGAAAAGAAATAAGAAAGTTTCTTTTGCTATGTGTCAAAAAAAAAGTCAATAAAAAAAAAAAAATTAAATGGATAAAGAAATAGTGGGTTTCTATGGTTACTTCTTAAATGGCGAGGTCTTCTCTATAAGTCAATATTTTTTATGATTTTTAATTCTCGACACAAACTCTGAAATAATAATTATCTTAATACACATAAAATATTATCTAAAATCTACTTTCCTGAATGTTTGTGTAAGGCCCAATTTTAGTGAAGGACGTTTTTTCATGGACCGTTGGATGTAATAATTTGATGAATTCTATATGTCCCTTATTTGTTTGTCGATTCCCAATTGCAAAAATGTGAATAAATCATAGAAAATTAGAGCAATTTTTCATCAATAATAATGAAATAACAACTTGAAGAAAAAACATTGAACCAGGCTTATTGAGGACTTACTAGCAATTTTATTTCATAATATCCCCAAAACAAATATAATAAGAGCTTAATCCAAAAAAAGAAAAAAAATTAATTATTTTTCAGGCTGATAATTTTTCTGGAATCGACACATTTCAGAAAACATCTACAGTAAGGAACCCCTTCTACGTAGGGTTGTCCTTTTCTGCATTCAGTAGATGTAACTCTTGTAACTCCATATGTATCTCTGCATGTTTTGTCACATGAATTTCCAGAACAGTTATATCCAATCATGTCTATCACACATGTTTTCCCAACCACGACAGAATCTGCATTACAATACAAACAAAGTTAAAAACAATCTTAAAAAACTTGATTAAAACACAGCATAAAGTACTATCGTATTCGACTCGATCTAATTCATTTATATCTGTTTACTACAATGTATTATTAAACTCTACCCGAGAACAGAGCAAAGAAGAATGTGACGAACAATAACGAGGCCAGGAGCTTTCCCATATTTTCTGTATCCAAAGTGGTAAGAATATTAATTTTGGGTTTGTTATGAATTTTAACCAATGGTCGACAAGCATTTATAGTGGTGTGATCATAAACGTGGATGATATGATTATTTATTATGGTAGAAAATATTTCTAAATATCTTCTAATAATTCAAAATAATAAAATCCCAATTCTGAATTTATTTAGAGAGATGTTTCAATCGATGAATTCAAGAGATTCAGTCAAAATTACTGGATTTTGTATTAATATTTCGAAGAGCATGGGCGCTATATTTACACTCATATCGTATGCTTCTCGTGATTTGATGAATATTGACTTATTAACATCCATAAATAAATAAATAAATATATACACACACACATACATATATTGTTTCCTTATTTGTGAGGATCATTACATTGTTTTATATCCGTTAATATATTTATTTAAATTATTTTTTAATTCATGCATTGTATTCATCGTTAACGTTTGGATTTAAATTATTGATTTCTACCTAGTTTTTATGTAGTAATTTTCACGTATGATTGTTATATTATTCTATTTTCTTTGAATCTTACTAAGAAACTATGATAACTAAAGGAACTGTTGTCACGGTTTTTTTGTTAGATTTGCTTGAATTAAAGAGAGAGGTAAATGTTGGGTTTTCTTCTTATTAGAAATCAGAATATAAACATTTGTTGAAGAAATAATTCGTTATTTAATAAATTAAACGGAAATTCAGCAATTTCCATTTTTTTATTTTCGTAAATTACTTTTTAGTGTTCACATTATTAATAATTGTGATACATATAATATAATATAATATAATATTTATTTCCTTTTCAACATTTAATCCCAGTATGTAAAACGGTTGGGTCAATTATTTTTCCAAGGAAAGAATCAAGTTTGAAGTAGTGAAACCGTTGGGACCAAAATAATGTTTTTTGCAGTGACTGTAGAAGGCAACGCTGAATGAGAAATCGAAAAATAAATCAAATATTCAGAGCATTTCTAAAAGAAAACATCTTCTATTTCCCTTAAATTTATAAATAAATAAATTATTATTAACTCGATCAAAAGCATTTTCTGTTCCCACCAAAAGAAAAAGATCATCATAGAGAGATGCAACGAACCAATTTCACAAGACGAATACAAGAAGAGGTCAGTATATAATACAGATGACGGCTTCTAATTTTCCATGCCATTGTAGAGAGAGAGAAAGAGAGTCAATCTGCAGTAAGGAACACCGACAACTTATGGCTTCCGTTTTCTGATCAGTTGCAATCACAGTTAAAGTTCCAAAACATTCAGATCCCATCATGTGTGTGTGAAGTTTTTCCAGGGAAAAAAGAATCTGTAGAACATGAAATTTAAGGTTATTCATCATCAATCCAGATTTCCATTTTGGTAATTCATATTTCACATGTAAAAATGAAAATGCATGTGAAAATCGCCTGGTCTGACCTGAAACATCAAATACGTAGATCTTCAATGTCAGTTAAAAGATCTGAACTAGCATGCGCCTTTTTATCAACTACTAGCTGACCGCAGGCACCACTTATGTCTTGGCCCATTTGCTTACGGATTGTTGTTCGAATGTTGTAAATGCCTCTAAGTATTCTCTGAAATTTAATGACTTTCTCATCATTGCTTGTTCTGTAAGAACTTAGAGAACCAATTGGATTGAATGGAATCAAGTTTATAACCTGTCAGAGATAGCAGGAATGACATTTAAATTGGGTAAGTAGCAAAGAGAGCAAATAATTGTGCAGATTAAAACTTACGGATTGAAATGTCTCTAGCAATTTACCAAGCTGGTGGGCGTGCTGCTCCTCATCATTCACACCATCAAGCATTATGTACTCGATAAATATTTTTTGCTGACTACAGAAAAACCAAATGAGATTTTCCAACCATCTCCGGGGAGGAAGGGAGGGAGCGAGAGAGCGTTCATGAGTGATCCGGGAAACTATAATCTAGACAAATGGTGTGGATTCAATCGAAAGACAAATGAGCAGAGAAATAGAACCTTCTAGTTTGATATTCTCGCAATGCATTCATTAGTCTTTCAAGAGGAAAGGCCCTTGCAGCAGGCATTATTTGACAGCGGATATCTTGTACTGGCGCATGCAGTGACACTGCTAGATTCAAGTTTGGTATGTCTTTCTGCAGCTTGCCAATGGCAGGTATTATGCCAACCTGCATGCACAATGTATGATCAAGCAGATGGTTAATGCCATTAAACATGACAGGACCCAGAAGTAAAAGCTATAACATCTACTTCTTAAATCCCATGTAAGCACAAGTTTCAAAGAACTAACAGGATAGTTAAAGTAAATAAGCAATTTACAGATATGGTATGTGTAAAACAACACAGATAAATAGATAGCATAAGGATACACACCGTTGAGACAGTAATTTTCTTTGGAGACAACTGAAATGGAGGAGCTGTCATGGCTTTGATAGCTTCCACCAATGCCGAGTAGTTATTTAGAGGCTCTCCCATTCCCTGCTCACAATGAATAATCATTAATATTTTTTTAATTCTATAAACACATGCGCTCTCAAGCCATCAAATCCAAATTCATGCCCATGCAGCAATTAAACAGTTACAAATGAGACAATGTCATATGCTTTTTGAAGGACAAGTAAAAAAAAAAAGTAAGAGTTACCCGGCATGGTATTTCCTGTGAGACTTAATATATTTTTTTTCAAAGAAAAATAAACTTTAATATTATTTTAACCCAATGCCAGGAAACTAAAAATTCTTGCTTAACTCAATACAGGATTATTAACCAACCCAGTGCTTTATGAGACCATTCAGAAATGGCACCTGAAGCATGGGTCTGTCTCGGAGATTGTTTACGCATCCAAAATAATTGTATCTTTCATCGGGAAATTTTCTATAAAGCTTTTATAAAGTGTAGAGACAGGCATTGATACCTAGGTAAAAAGAACAGGATATTCCTAAAATGGCCTATTTGCTGAAATAAAATAAATCAACACACACAGTGCTAACAAAAGACGTGAATAGCATATAGTTCTATCAACCCAAAACTGGAAACGGTTTGACATAGACAAAAACCAAAGTACTAAAAATAATTTAATTAAATACTAACACATATGTCATTGAAAGAGGATATAGTTACCATAAATACAACATTGCGAATTTCTGATATACGAGAAGCATGCACTAATTGTTCAAGAATTTCTCCTGAGGAAAGATTATTCTTAAATCCCATGCTTCCTGTTGCACAAAATTTGCAGCCCATCTTGCATCCAACCTAAAGTCAGAAAAAGTATTTACCATTAGTAATTAATATATAGAAGTTTCAGAATGAACTTCAAAGGAAGCCATTTAAATTAGAGATAATGGTTAGAAAATTTAAACAACAAATAAGCGACTCATACCTGAGAGGATATGCACAAGGTTGATCTGGGACCACCAGGTCGAGGCTTTCCATCATATTTACCCAATCGAGTATCATATCTCATTATCACTGCTTCCACAAATTCTCCATTCTAGCAACAAAAATGAAGCCAATAGAATGGCCAGATTAAATATATTACATCATGACCTCATCAACGCAGAGAGAGAGAGAGAGAGAAGAAACAAAAAAAACATTATTTTGCTACAAAAAAGGGGTATCATGTAAATAAAACATAGATGCGTTACCCAAAATACATCCAAAACAATACAATTCGCTATACAAAAGAGTATCGTTGTTTGATTACTGTTCCTTACCCAAAATATATAATATGTTCATTCCTATCCTGATGGTAATTATCAGGATATATGATGTGTCTGACATATAGCACAACAAGATGTTAGCAGAATCGGGAGATGTCCCGGATGAAATCCTCAAACAATAAAACCAATCTTACACCTAATAATACAAAAACTTCAAGAGACAAAAGGAGATATTAGAGAACTCACCTTTTATATAAGATGTAGGCTTTATTTACAATTGGACATCAGAATTACATTGTACCACAACATAATGAGTATATATTACTAGAAGTGTTGGCTGTTGTATCTATATAATAGGAGACAATCATTCTTGCCTTTTTATATTTTTTATTTATGTAAATTACTACAGCTTAAGTGCTAGACAGGGACCACCATATTGCTTCAACTAAGAAAGCTTCCCATTTCCATAGGACCAATTTCTTGGGGATTTTTTAATAAGGGCCCGCTTAAAGAGAGCATGCTTCATACATTTGACATTAATCCACATTCTCAGAGGCATATGCACTATTAAAGATGTCATCTATAGATGAAAATGAATTTCTTGTTTAACAATTACTGTCTCTTAATCTCAATTCTTCAAGAGGCAACCCCAGTGAGGGGCACCAGAATGTCTAGCTAGAAATCAACACTTTCCTCCAGATACAGAGAAATCTTGACACTCCATCCTCACTACTCGTTGGTTTCCATATCTCGAGCATAGGAAAGAAGAAAACAGTAGGGATATTATTGAAACAAGAGGATAGTGAGGAAAAAGTTTACAAGGGGTATGCGGAGAGAAAATGCAGCAATCAAGAACTAAAATATTGCATTTAAAAGCCATCCTGATTAGTTGCTAGGCCACTGAAAGGTGGATGAATAGCACATGCATAAATGTTGTATTATGCCCATGGGTCTGTGGGAAATTGCCTGCATAAGATACATCAGTGCAATGCAACACTCATCTATAACTTCATATATACACTTTATCAATTAACCTCAGGTTAAAATTCATACTTCACTCTACCAAAAAGGAAAGAAATCTCCATATCTCAACCTACTTGTTTGTGTTGTAGGTTGAAATTGGAACCATCTTATATCGCAAAGCTTACAATCATAAAGAACATATTGACTTCAAGCTGACCTTTTCTTTTTTCTTCAACAACATGCGAGCATGAACCCATTTATTAACTTCAACAAACTTCAATTGCATTTACGTAATTTCACTTTTATTTCTGAAGTGAAATCACGGATATTACTTTATGCAATCGCTAAGAAAGTACACACAATAAAAATATTAAAGCCCCAGGACACAAACACAGTGGAAAAGAAAAGGGAAAAGACATTCTAGTTCGATCACTGAAAGAGAGCCGCATGATATATGTTATGCTGCGGCTACAGAATAAAAATATAGCAAAAATTCATATATAAAACTCCGCATTTTCTAAGGCAAGCAGTTCAAACAAAATGAGCAAAAAAACGCACGCCTCAACACTCAGCGCGTAGAATGATGCAATCATAAGAGAATTCCAATTAATAATAAAATATCCTGTTACCTGTAATTTGATGAGCAGCTTGGTGGTGACCTGGTCAGAAGAATCTACGGCGGAATGGAGAGTAGAAGTGCACGGTTTGAACTTGGAATTGAGGAGACGGTAAGCCGCGGCGGGCAAAGACGGGATTTCTTCCCATAGGCAATTAGGGCTTTTCAAAACGTGTTTCCAGATGACGGGGATGAAAATAGGGTTAACTCCGGCGCTCTCCAAATCGGCTTTAACGGCGGAAACATCGAACACCGATTTGTTCGCCATCGGCGGAACTCGGTTAAATTTCGCAGTTTAGAGGGTTCCTTACTTCCTGATTTCTAAATGTTGGTATTCCTGTTTTACCCTCAGGAGCGCGACCACCAGGCAATAGCACTAGTGGAGTAAGCAAGCCGCCGCAGCATTTAATTTTAGGGTACCCAAGTTGGTAAATTTTTGGTAATTGTATTATAATAAATAATAATTAAACCAGTTTAGGAAAATACAAATACACAAGGAATGTAACAAGCTAAATGGAAAGTTTTGAATAATATCTCACGCATATGATGTAATTCAATCACCATCATTATTGATATAAAATAAAATAATTAAAAATCAATTTTATGATAAATATGTTATAGTATGTTGGTATTTATTTTATTAACAGTTTTATATGATATATAAAATATATTATTTTTGTTATTGACCAATAAAATATATGCAACCATAACCTACCCAGAAATTCAAAATTCGTAAAATTGATCTGACCAGTAAAATATATGCACCACTTGCATAACTACGCGTTCAAGAATTTATGATCCAATATTGGATTTTTATTCGCAAAATAAATGATTTATATCGACCAAATTATGAGATTGATTATAAGATGGTACACCAATTTATAATACAAAATTAATGGAAGGGCACGATTGTAACTTAGGTACTCTTTTTGTGAAAAATAAAAATAATATTATAATATATGTTAACAGATAATAAATTTACAGTTAGTTGTCTGCCAAAAAGAATCACAGAACCAATCAAACTGGAAAACATAAAACTTGGTAATCTCTTTCCGGTCTTGCTCCTCATCTGCCCGTGTTAATTCCGGGCAGAAACTTGGTAATGCACGGCGGGAGTGATCCCCCTGCTCCTCAACCCATTTTCATCATTCGGAGGAGAGGCCGCCGGACCCGAAGAGTAACCAACGGGGCCTGCCTGCGGGAAGTCGGAGTGGGTCCGGCGGTGGGAGGACTCCTCAACGGGATCTCCGGCGCGGAGAAGGTGGTAGCTTCGTCCGGTTGAGTTCTCGGAGAGGCAGCGGTAAGCGTTTCGAGGTCTTTGCTTCTTCACGGCGCGGAGGAGGAGCGGGATCAAGCCTTCCATTTTCCGGCAACGGCGATTGATGATTGCTCGGCGAGGTGCAGTTGATTTGTGAATGCAGTGGAGTTAATCTCTGGGCTGATATGAATTTATATAGTGGGAGCGGGGAGGGTAGTTGAGGATCTACAGTCCCTTAATGGAAACAATAATTAAAGAAAATAAGCATTCGGACAACCTTGGATTTTTCTTCTTCTTTCTTCTTCAATTTCGGATAACTAGAAGAAGATAAATGAAGAAAGTTCGAGGAAGAGGAGGGTATCTAGTGATTCTGTCATTTTCGTCGTGAAGTCAAAAATGTTGACTGAAGTTTAATAATCAACTGTAATTAATTGCCCACAGAGAGTCGCGCCCCCAACCAATTATCCTGTTTTTGACGGATGCCGATTACCGCATGCATTCTCGCGACTAACACCAATTTTCATCAACTTAAACTATCATAACTTGTGTGAGATCTCGTGGCGCGTGTGTATAAGTTTTTTTTGTATATTTTTTTTTATTAAAAAAGTATATTATTTAGTTAACTATATTTAATATATTACTTGATATTATTTTTTTGTTATTGAATTAATACTTAATTAATCACTTAATGATATAATTTTTACATATTCGATAATTAAAAAAATCTATTTTTAATATTTTAAGAAATATTAATCTAGTCAATGTTATTAATTATTCACATATTTTTATTAGTTAAATATAATAAATTAAATTATAATTACAATATTAAAGTTAATCATAAAAACAAACAATTTAATTAGTAAAAAAATATATTTAATTCTTTTGAATTTAATAAAATTACTATTTTTATGGATATGATTTATTTTTTTAGTTTTCATATTTAAAACGTTTTTGTTTCCTAATTTTTTATTTGCAGTTTTTTCGCTAGTCATAAAGGTATTTTTATCTAAAACTGTATGTAATATTTATACAAGAAAATAAATATAAAAGATATTATTTTAGTTATATATATATACACACACAGATACACAACCGTACAAAAACCAATAAAAATAGTTGTGTCTGGATATAAATATTTATAATTAACAGTAGATATTTGAAATATAAAAGTGAGATTAAATGATAAAAATTAATATTTTTTATTGAAACATAATAAAACACGATGCATGTCGTGTATTTCAAATCCTTAATTTTAAGTGAGAATATTTAAATTATTTTATTTACGTAAATCAAATTCCCAAAATTTTGGATTAAAAGTTTAGCATCTTATATTAGATATTAAAAATAAATGTAAGTTAATTGAAAGTTTCGTGAGTTCTAGAACGTGCAAACGGTTAAGTAGGTGATTAGGCCATAATTGATCAAACTTTCATGTCATTAAATCAAATTAGTTGACAAATAGCTGAAATTATTTTCTCCAGAATATTCTAGTGAAGCCTTAATTATAATGCCGTTTGCTTTCTAAGCCTTTTACAATAGCTAAAATCATTTTCATCTATGCATCTTTCTAGTTGAAGGTTGATATTAGAATCGATCCAATGGAACTTTTCTTTATGCTATTAGGTAATCTGGATGAGCTTTTTTTAAAATATCTCGTATTTTTTTTAAAAAGGAATCTTTTTTATCTTGTATTGTATTGTTTTCATGCTCGTCACATCTATGCTGATTGTATTATTTGAATAAAACAAAGAGATCAAACTATTGATATTAAAAAGGGAGGAATATTATTGTAGAATTAAAGTAAATACTAAGAGATGGGCGCTGGTCTTTCTATTACGGGTTTTAGTTAGAGGTGTGATTTTGGGTGTGACTTGAATTAGCCATAATTTATAGTAGTTTGGATGGGCTTGGTGGTTCTTTATTATTATTATTTGAGTTAAATATAAAAAAGTTAATATAAAACTGTTATTTGCTTTAAAATGTAAAAAATAAAAAGGTGATGTTTGAAATTGCAAAAATTAAAAAATTATAATTTAAATTTAAATTTTATAAAAGATCATTATTTTGTATGCAATTAATTCATTAAAGATATTATTAATTGCAAAAATTGTGATTATTTGCAGATATTTACATTTTATACATCATTACCTCACAACAAATAAAAAATAAAAATAAATTTGGGGATTATTATCAAAATAAGGTAGATTGAAATAGGAAAATGATTCCTGTAAGAATGAAGTATATGTTCGTATATTATATTTATAATTAAACAATAGAGATGGTGTGATTTATTAAATGCAGGATTTAGCACGTAGTTAAATAAATAAATAATTTCGTTTTTATTTTTTTAAAGAATACGATGAAAATGAGGGTGATTGAGGAAGACACTTACAAAGTCCTGTTTCACGTTGAACAAAATCGTCTGGTTGTTGATTTTGCTGATGGACACGTGGCACGTCATTGTATCTTGTCTGAAGATCCTAGTTTAGCCACATTATTTTATTATATAGATTGTAAATTTATATACAGCACAGGTTTCTGTTGTTTTTATATCATCGCTAAAACGTTTTTGATTATGTAACCACAGCTTTCAATGCACACACAAACAGACAGCTTCCACTTAAAAAATTGTTAAAACTTGTACTGAAAATTTAATCTTCACACAGATTTCCATCGCTTTCAAGTCTTAAGGCTCCAAAACCTCCGGCTAAAGCCCACACCGTGCGTGTTTAGTTCATATGACTTAAAAGGAACTTCAAGAAAGCAAGAAAATAGTCCCAAAAATCTCAACACAATCTGGGTTACTCCTGCTTTCTTCTGAAAATTCAAGCAAATGGGGTGTTGTAAAAGTTCAAAAGGTGTGGTAGTCTTATTGGGATTTTTGCTGCTGTTTTTCGGAGAATTAGTGGTGGGTAGGTTTGTGGTGGAGAAGAATAGTTTGAGAGTAATATCGCCGGAGAGCATAAGAGGAACTTACGACAGTGCCATTGGCAACTTTGGGATTCCGCAGTATGGAGGAAGCATGGCTGGAACCGTGGTGTACCCAAAAGATAATACCAAGGGCTGCAAGAGTTTTGATGATTTTGGGATTTCTTTCAAGGCCAAAGCTGGAGCTTTGCCCAACTTTGTTCTTGTTGATCGTGGAGGTGCAAGCCTCTCTTTCTCTCTCTCTCTCTCGCACACACACACACATTTGAGGTTGTTCATCTAATTCAACTTTGATATTAAGTTTGACGGGTTGGTAGAGGTAATTTAGTTGATCTGATGAGATAATTTCTTGTAAGACGAGTTCGTTAAATTTTCTAGCGGCTGCGAGTAAGCACTTCGGCAATTTCTATATATGGGCTTTATTTTTTTATTTTAAAGGTGGTTTATTTGCATTTGTCAAGCAAATTGTTGCAATTTTGGGACACATGTGGCGCTTTTGTTACATGTGTTTGGAGAAATATTTTGATTTTAAGAAGTTTCCTTGGCTAATCCAGCTTACAGAAACAAAGGGTTTTCAGACTTTTAAAAGATATATTTTGTGTTATGTCTGTCAATTTCTAGGTTATCTGTTTCATAAGTTTGAGCTCGTTCATCTTGTCATCTCATTTAATTTGTGATCTTTCCTCACCTCTGCTATTATTAATTATGGCCGCAATTGCCTTGATATTTCTAGTACTCTTATAACTAATTATGGGTCATGATTAGCTGTTTGAGATGTTGTTATTTGGTGGCAATGTGAACCGTGAGGGCTCTTAAGGCTGACATCTGATTCTGGTTACTTGAGACAACATCTCCTTGGCCTAGTTGAAAATCATGATGTTGTCACTCTTTGTAGCTCTCTTTTGGGTATCCTGATAATTGAAGTTGGAGTGAAAAGCGTTCTTGTAATGATATGTATGTCTTATGCTATCTTTTAGATGATATGCATGACTCCTCCATTTTCGTAATAATAACTTGCACCTCTGCTGCAGATTGCTTTTTTGCCTTAAAGGTTTGGAATGCCCAAAATGCCGGAGCAGCTGCAGTTCTGGTGGCTGATGACCTTGATGAAGCATTGATAACAATGGACTCTCCAGAAGAGGATCGTGCTTCTGCAAAATATATTGCGAATATAACAATACCTTCTGCACTAATCGATAAAAGTTTTGGTGAAAAACTAAAGAGAGCTGTCAGTGGGAGTGATATGGTAAATGTCAATCTTGACTGGAGAGAAGCTGTCCCGCACCCAGATGATCGAGTAGAATACGAACTGTGGACTAACAGCAACGACGAATGTGGGGTCAAGTGTGATATGTTGATGGAGTTTTTGAAAGATTTTAAGGGTGCAGCCCAAGTGCTTGAGAAAGGTGGTTATACTCAATTTACTCCACACTATATAACTTGGTATTGCCCTCAAGCATTCACCGTAAGCAAACAATGCAAGTCTCAATGCCTCAACCATGGAAGATATTGTGCTCCAGACCCTGAACAAGATTTCAGTTCTGGATATGAAGGAAAAGATGTGGTTCTTGAGAACTTGAGGCAGCTATGTGTTTATAGAGTGGCCAGTGAGAACAAAAAGCCATGGGTCTGGTGGGACTATGTTACCGATTTCCAGATTAGATGCCCCATGAAGGACAAGAAATATGGCAAGGCATGTGCTGAGGATGTTATCAAATCTTTAGGTAAGAGGTCCACGTCTTTCATCAGAAACATGTATGTTTATTTTAAAATGACATACTGTATGGTTTCTTGCATAGCAGGGCTTGATCTGAAAAAAATTGAAAGGTGCATGGGTGACCCTGATGCTGATGTAGACAATCCTGTTCTGAAAGAAGAGCAACATGCTCAAGTGAGTACTATAATCCCCCTTCCCCCCTCTCCCACTATCTGTGGAAAACATTATCGTATATTCTTATGTATGTCCTTCTACTAAGTTAATAATGTTATTATCTGTTAATAATCATTTGAAATGCCTAAGATATATATATATATATATGTATATGTTTTTTTTTCTGTAGATTGGAAAAGGATCACGTGGTGATGTAACCATTTTGCCAACCCTTGTCGTGAATAATCGTCAATACCGAGGTCTGTTTGTTATCTTATTCAAAAACATATTGAGTGAATAAAAAAATTGCTTTCTCCTAATATGTCTCTTACAGGAAAATTGGAGAAAGGTGCTGTCTTGAAAGCTATATGTGCTGGTTTTGAGGAAACTACAGAGCCATCAGTTTGTTTGAGTGGAGGTACTGTTTTTCCTTGAGTTGATCCAAAGGTTGAGCGGCATGAGTAAAGAATGATCATGGAGCTAATACTTTCTTCTTTGCTGCAGAGGTAGAAACAAATGAGTGCTTGGAAAATAATGGTGGCTGCTGGCAAGACAAGACAGCAAATATTACAGCTTGCAAGGTGCTTTAATAGAAATACTATTTTTCTTGAACCTTTTCCCGTACTTACAGTTTTTTTGCTCAGGATACATTTCGAGGAAGAGTGTGTGAATGCCCAGTAGTTAATGGTGTGCAATTTAAGGGAGATGGTTACAGATCTTGTTCTGGTATGTAAAAGGTCCTCTTTTCTTCTTTTCTTTTTATTTTTTATTTTTTATTTTTTTTATTTTTATTTTACTACAAGCACATCTTGTTTACATGCCTACATAAATTTACAAGCAGCATCACTCCAACCAGAGTATATGCCTTTCTTTTTTTAAGAATAGATGGAGAAGATGACACACACATTATTTAGTGTATATGTGCCCTTGAAGAATACCCCCTCCCATTTTATTGAGAATAGAAGGAGAACGTGATCTACATCATGTTTTCTTGAATCATATTGCGTAATTACCCTTTTGGGGTAATACTGTTAACTTTTTTTCTGAAATTGAATTCTCTTTGAAAAAGGATTATATACATGTTTCTTTCCTTAATATTAGATACGATGGGTGAGGATCCTCAGCCATATGTTTTGAGGGAAAATGGGAAGTGTGTCACTGAAAATACTTTTTAAGTCACTTATAGCATGTCAATGCTTTAAACGAAAAGTCACTATAACATGCACCAAGTATTCACAGGGAGTTATGTTTGCAATCACTCAAAGCACCTAGCACTGTAACTTGAGTCATTAAATAACTATGGTATTGGCTACGAGTTGCTTCTCAGCTTATCTTATACTAGATGTTCGCTCGTGCAATGCACGGAATATAATCTATATTATTATATTAAGAATTTATAGTAAAATTATATTTATTATTATTATAAAAAGTGTACATAATCTATTATTTATATTTACATAGCTTCACAGCACAAAATATCATTTAGATTCCTTATCATTGTCTTAGCTTGAATGACTGCTTTAATAAGTTGTCCCTTCTTCTAGTTAATTATCTATTAACTTATTCGATAAACATCTCTACATATTGTTATTCGACTATTATTCAATTAAGTCTTTGCGTTGCAGCAAGTGGGCCTGGGCGATGCAGAATAAGCAACGGAGGCTGTTGGCATGAAACAAGAAATGGGGTCACTTTCTCTGCTTGTGTGGTCGGTGATCTATTATAATTTTGATTTAGTCTGTAGCTAAACGTTGGATGAAATTGAAAATGTTAGATATATTTTTAACAGGATAACGAGGATGGTAAATGCACGTGTCCTCCAGGATTTAAAGGTGATGGTGTTAAAAGCTGTGAAGGTATAGAACTTTCTGAATAACATTCTTCTGTCCTCAACTATCCTTGAACATTGCATTGCATTACATTCTTTTGCTGGTCAAATTGTTGAAACTTGAAAGCATCTTTTACGCGTCTTATAATAGCAGTAGTAGAGAAACCACTCACCGTAAGAAATCAAGGTTGAAATAAAGTAGGTGTTGTACTGACTAGTATGTGACCTATTAACAATAGAATTACATATTTTGCATTGAAAAGATGTTAAGTGGAGCCATGAATCAAGCGTTCATTACAGTTTGCTTGTTTAACCTCTGTACCTTCTTGTTTTTCCTTTTGACATACAGATATCAATGAATGTAAGGAGAAGAAAGCATGTCAATGCCCTGAATGCAACTGCAAAGATACATGGGGCAGTTATGAGTGCAGTTGTAGTGGGGACATGTTGTATATCAGGGAGCATGATACCTGCATAAGTTAGTTCACTTGTATTTTTCTTTTTCTACTATGTATCTGTATAAGGTGTGAACCTAATCCTCGATCTATTCTGTTTCTTGTGCAGGTAAGAAAGCTACTGAAGTGAAGTCAGCTTGGACAGCTGTTTGGATTATTTTGATTTTAGTGGGTTTGGCTGCTGGTGGGGCATATATCGTGTACAGACGCAGGCTGAGGGTAAGTAATGCTGTATATCACTGTTACTTTTACAGGTTCATAACTCAATGTTGTCATTTTTATTTTAATACATGCTTGTTGCTCCATCAATTTGGGAGATGGAGTTATTAATGGGTTATAAATGATGTAGTGTATTGCTTTCATGTCTCACAGCCTAGGTCTGTGGTGTGATCATGAAATTTAAGGCTGTACAATTGGAAGGCAAACAGTAATTTGTATGTGTTAATTTTATGATAGGTGAAGATGGTATTGATGTATATCAAATGTGACTTTTCATTTTCCCCGAGGGTGCTTTGTCGGAAGGGAGAAACAAAAACTCTTGCCTGACAATTTTTTTGGTTGGATTGAAAATAAATTTTAGGATGGGTGAATTAAGACAAAAAGAAATAATCCATAAAAAGGAGGAATAATTTCAAAAAACTACATTTGGTTTAGCCTAATTACAAGGAAATCCGTGGAAGTTTGCTTCAGTACAAATTGCACCATTTGAAAAGGTGTTTAAGATAATATGAACCTCAAGGAGTATATTGTATTACTCTTAAGGGTGTTTTATGAGAAAACAAACTTCATGGAGTAAATTTTTTTTTTTTTTAAGTGGACTTTTTGCCTTAGATAATTGCTGGAGAAATTTCTTTCAGTTCCTATATATATATTTTAAAAAGCTTGTGTCCTACAAAAAATTGTTGTCCCTGATTGCATTTTCAGTCATATATGGACTCCGAGATCAGGGCTATAATGGCCCAATACATGCCTCTAGACAGCCAAAATGAAGTCCAAAACCACGTAGATGAAGATCGTGCTTGAAGAGGATGCTCAATGATTGTTATTTTGCAAGCGTGATGTGGTGGCTCGTACAATTGATCACCTGTCTCTATCAAATGTTTTGAAGGTACAATCATACATATTTGAATGATTTGTCGGATGATAGATGAATCAAGTGAATCACCCTGATGTCTTTTAATATGCAACATTTCTGAGTCAGGCACTTAAGTAAAGGGTTATGTCGAAACATGTACATTGTAGCATGTGACAGGTTGTGACCCACTTGATTTGATCGAGAGCGTGTAATGTAGTGCATGTATTTTTTTTATTATCTATCTTCGTCGTGAATGCATGTTTCTTGATTTAGGAAGAGTCAGACATGATTAGTTAGAGCAAGTGTTTGTATTAGTTAATAAGTGAATGGTGTTATAATGTCGACATGCGATGTAGTGTTGTTGGAGCAATCTGGGATCCTTTTTAATAATGTGTGCTACTTGGGATATGATCATGGCTGCATTTTTATTAATATTGTAGCTGACATTTCTAATTTTCTGGAACATTTAATGCATAGATCTCAAGAATTTCTTTAACCCATTATTTGCTATATTGCTGATCAGATTGCATTATTCGAGGTGCCTGATATGCATCTACAGGTTCATTTGTATTTGCCCACATGTGTGTGTGTGTGTGTGTGTACATATATGGAATCAAGAAGTGATTTTTAGAACCATATGAGATTGGGTTATGATTCACTTTGGAATTCAGATTGCTGAGTTTCTCGATTTTGGTGTATTGGTGGTTTGCTGTTGGACTTTCGCTCGTGTTTGAATACATTGCACCATCAGGGCATGATATTTTTGGGGGGGGGGGGGGGGTGTGAGGTTTTGTGGGGGATGTACCTTAATGTTAGGCAATCACCTAGAGTTTGTAAAATGCGATCCGATCAGCCTGATATTTTCAAGTGTGCGGGCAGCGGGTGATACCCATTTGGCCCGGCCCGCCCTCCAATATTTAGTGTGTTTTGAGGGTGTTGGCCCTGATTTGGTTCAATTATTAGCTGATCAATAGGACTTCACGCCGATCTGACTTGGTCATCGATCCATCGGGTTCAGTTGGGTGGCTCGAAATGGGGAGTTGGAATCCATCATTTATGAACTCTCCACATGTATGTATATTGTATGTATATGTGATGTGATTATTTGAAATGTTGCAAATTTGTGACAATGAGTTGGAACTGGGGGGGGGGGGGGGGGGATAAAAGGAATCTTCATTCGATGAGGTTCCAACAGCTTAGAGATTGCATTTCTGGTTAAGAGTGTATTTAGAATATATTTTCAGCAATTCCAAACCCTTCTCCAAATTAAATAAAGTATAATAGAAAAATTAATAAAAGTAAAAGTTAATAAAGAATAGCAAGGAATAGTCTTCTGGTGTAAATTTTAGTTAAAATTAAAGGCGGATAAGGTTTGGCAGTAATGGAATTGGCCCTTGTTCAGCTTGAAAAGGAAAAGAGCCACTCTATTAATTATATCCATATGTGATTGTGTTTAGGGACACAAACTTTATTGTATTATAATTTTCCATTACTTATAAGAATTCGGATTTAGTAACGTTGGACCTTTACAGGCTTTACATGGTTTGGGTCTCATCTAAATATAAAATTAATTGATCTGATTCCTGACAACTCATTCTGAATCTAACTGGAATACTTTTACCTAATCTATATTTAAATCTTCAGGATCAATTAGGATCTAACCCCTGATTGGATCAGGGTTATGTCTTGAACTGCCCCAAAATCTTCAGGGTTATATTAAAAGAACTTTAGTTATTATCTCAGTTACAATTTACAATATGAAGTTACATTACTTGGTTATATATGAAAAATATACACACGTCCAGAACTTGATTAAGGAATACTTTCTTGCTAATAAGAGTTTTGTTTTTCAAGAATTTATTAATTTTACTTATTCAACCTTCTTCTTTTTTGTTTCTACACAAAGGGACTATATTTCATATTTTCTTCTACTTATATCCCCCAGACATGATTAGTTTTGAGATAGCTAGTCAAACACGTATTTTCTAAAGATACCAATTTATAATGATAATATTTTACAAAACATGATATAAAAAACAAGTTATAGTCAATTTTATCATTATAGAATAATTAACTGTACAGTTCAAATCGTGGCACCTTCCCTCAAGGGAGAAAAAAAAAAAAAAAAAAAAAAGTGATCGTGTTCAGACAACAGCCAGTGGAGAAGCTTATTGGCTTCAATTAATAAACAATAATGATTAGTCCTCATCAGATACATAGGCATAGCCCTTTTTTTTTTTTTTTTGGATGGAAAAAAATAAAATAATAAAAAACAGCCATTCAAAAATGGAAAACTATGCATGGTGGGATTGATTTATTCACAGAATCTGTCACCACTAAGCCGCCATCATCATCATCGCCGTCCTCATCATCTTTTTAAATCAAGTCCAATGTCCATTCCGTTGTAGGCAATAGGAGCATACATCCACATGTCATCAGAGCTCAAGAGCTGCATATGAGTATGTGGAAAACCAGAATTAGTTTCTTTTTTAAGAAAATTCACAAATGTACACTTAATTTATCGCACTTCCAATTTGTTTTATCATGCTACATCTAATGAACTACATCAGACACTTCCTGAATATACGTGCACCCACCCACATGTATGTGTGCAATTATACGTATAGACCAAGTACCTTGATCTGAAGTTGCAAAAACTTAACGTACTGAACAGCCTCTTCGAGCATTGTGCTGATATCAACCTGTCAAGACAAGGGAATGCTTTTCAGATTCATTCCCTTATATATTTGTAGAATATTACTGAGTGGCAGTATTGTTCAACCATGCATACCTTAGTTCCATTAGGAACAAGCTTCTGCAAGATTCTCAATCTCTCGTTAATTCTTTCTCTTCTTTTCTGCAACATTGTGAATAGCATGTTAGCTATACATGCATGGGTTTTAAAAAAATAAAACAAGACTTTATCCCAGTATGTGGGGTCGATTATTTGTCTCTCTGGTTAGACGTACCCTAGCATAGAGGCTTTGGGGATCAGTTGCTGAACCCCGATTGGCTCGTGTTTTTCCGGCTAGGTTAAGCGCCCGAGTTCCCTGGGAGCTTGAGCTACAAGTAACTCCATTAAACTCATGTGAAGCATTGGAATCATCTTCTGAACAGCAGCTGCTTGTGTTCTGCCTGTAAACAACTTCATTGTTGTTGTTGTTGTTGTTGTTAGCCTCACTTTCATCAGCCATTGGACACTTGTTTATTCTTACGCTTCGCTTGTTCTTTTGGACCTAAATTTACACAAAACCAAAATAAATAAATAAAAATGGTAAGTATCAAAATGAAAAAGGCGACTGGCGATTAAAACTTTCATACTTACTTCTCCAGGGATACGGGATCTTTTCTTGGACTCCATTTTCTTCCCTTGAAGAACATCTTCAGACATGTTATTGTCAGAATCTATACTATCATTGCTAACCTCCTGGTTTAGCATATCAACTCCTCCCATTACATTGGCACTAGGTATATGAACTAGATAACTATTGTTCTTATCCTCCACTTCCGTTGTCATCAAATCATTTTTAGCGACAAAAACATGATGAGAGACACCAGGGAAGTAGCCTTCGTAGCTACTCCCTTGTGAGAAAGAATACATGCTAGAACTGGTACCATCTGATGCGTACATTGTACTCTGATCAACACCAGAAATGTTCCCATTTGAAAGCCAGAACGAGGACGGTACAGGAAAGTTAGTTTCATTTTGTACCTCGTCTGGAAGTGAACAATTTCCAAGCAATTGTGCCATGAACTCGGCCTCCTCAGAGCACATCCCATTAAAGGAGTTCCATTCCCCTCCAGAAATTGCTCCCACATGTTCCATTTTTTCTGTTCTTTTTTTTTTTATTTTTTTCAGATTTTAAAGGCCTAAAGAGAGGGAAGGTTCTGGTTTCAACTGCTAAAGAGAGAGCTCAACCTGCCTGATTCCAGAGACGTTCTAGACATATTTATACTCTTAGCTAAATTAATTAATAATGCCATTGATTGGCAAGGTATGGATAGAAATATTTTAATAATCTTAATAACAACAATTTACATGAAAAAAGGGTCCTACTTCTCTAATTTATTGTATAAAAATAATAAGCTGGGACCTACACAACTCATAGCAGACCAATTCAGGCAATAATGAGCAAGATTATGCAACCCTTCGGCACGCTTAAACAACAGATTAAGCCTAAACAGAAATAATTATGACTATTTTATAAAGCTATTATACAAATCTGACTCATCAGGTCAAATAACTGCCATCAGTTAAATGCTAATATCTTCAACCATAATAATATGTTAGGATTTGGAGAAGGGGAGAACCGGGAATGACACCTGGCAATGTACAGTACGTGGAGGTCCTTTTCAAATTATTGGACACTGTTTACTCGAATAAAATTATGAAAATGACATCATCTATTATAAAAGTGATCATGGAGGTTTGTCTGATATTATTAAAGAACTATCTGGAAATCTCCATCAGACATTATCTTTTCCAACTTGGCTCCTGTCTCCAAACCTCCAAACCTCAATAAAAGAATCACCTAAAACCAGCACTCCTTGTGCATTTCATCAACTTTTAAAGGCTAAATGAATCGAGTATCCTGCCAGCAAGCGAGAGAGATACTTAATTTTTACATACAACAGAAAAGAACTAACCAGATTAGATGCAGTTTCAAGAAAGATGGGAAATTTAAAGCAAGAACTTGAGAATTTACAGCACAGTAGTTCAAACTTCAAAGTACATTGAAACCTGTGAGAAGAGACTACGGCATGGGTTTAAGAACATGGCATCACTAGTTAATCATTTGTTTATACATAATCATCAGCAAGACATCTTTATAATATATATATATATATATATATATATAGGCCCTAACTCCTTGGTGTGCAAAACAATGTGTTGCTGTACCTATGCTTGTCATAAGAGTTTTTTTGAATCCTATTCAATTAACTAAAATTCAGGAAGCAAGAATAGAAGAGAAAGAGACTACTTACATAAAAGACCAAAGTATTAATTTTGATAAAATTAAAACTCCAGTTATTATTTTGTGAAGAATTTTAAGGCTAGAAAATAGTAATGGATTGACATGAGCTGTCAAATAGGATAATTAAGAATTTTTTTTAACATAAAATGGTTTGTTTATTGGTCATATTTGAGACATTATCAACGAATATACACAACAACCTGTCTTTTTCTCCCAAAAAATGATGCATAAAGTAAATGAACAAGCATTTGCACCAAGACATATATTCATTCTACCAAACAAACCATACATAAATTTAGATACAAATACACACTCTAGTTGTGGGCGTAGAATGTAGGGATTCTAACAAGAATATTAATGGAGAGACTTGCAAGCACAAATTTCAGACAAACGATTCTGAATCTGCATCTGGTTATGCTTTTACCTCCAATATGTTCCCATTGTATCATCTATATAAATAAGTTATACGATTATTCAAAGCTATCTTAATTCTTATATCTCCTACCAATATCATCACCACCTCAAAAACTCAAGAATTGGGACTTTTCATCTTCTCTAAGACCCACTTGTTCATGGCCCGTTTGATGAGCCTGGTCGAGACGAATCAGATTACTACATTAACTTGTCAATAGTCATTACAAGTTTACAACTCCAGACATGATATATAAGCCTAAATTGTCAAAGCAGTATGCAACCAACCAAAATTCTTGAAAAATATTGTAACATGTTACACATATTTCAATGAAAATGGTTTATATAATAACTCACTTGAAATTCTACGTTTAGGCATTTCAATGTATACGACAAATTCCAATAAAAACAAAGTTCTAACATCAAGAGTGTGCCCTTCGCATTTTGATCGTCCATTTCAAATCAAGGATTATTCGTTCGCTGTTCAATATAAAATATCAGACCCAAGTCAACCATATAGTAAAACGAACATTAACTTGCTCAACAGCTCAAGACTAATAACAACAGCACAAAAACATAAACAAATCACACTGGTTGAGTGGAGGAACACATTTATGTAGTTGAAACTCATCCATCATCTATGTTCCTTAAAAACACAACAAAGACCTTCTATTACACTGACAAGGAAAGGGAATAAGACAAAAATTAAAAAAGGAAAGAAAAACAGAACCACGATGGTTCCCGCCAGAGTGTAGGCCCTTTCATGAGTATCAATGTACCTTGAAGAATGTGTAGGGTCGCAGCCGCAGATTCAATTGCCCAAAGATTTCGCCGATGTTCGTGGTTCAAATACGCGTCGAGTCGCCATCACTCAAATACCCCAATTCTCTACTTCATCTACTTAGTTTATTTTCTGTTTTGTTTAATACTACCAAATTCATATCGCTATCGCAGAGGCATTTGCAATTATTATTATTATTATTATTATTTAGAGTAAGGATATAGGATTTAGGTCACTCTTAATTCAAATATTTTGTTGAATGTTATATTTAATTAGTATTATCCAATATATTTTTTAATTATATTATAATATTAACATCCCTAATTATTATTATTTTTATAGATTATATATTATTATAATGTAATTATCTTTTTAGACCAAAATGCTAATCTAATCATTCCAAATATTTATTAACTATTTTTTTAATCCTTGTGAAACAACTTAAACTACAATTTAAAATGGAATAGATGAAATAATAAATATTCAAATCTTACAATATATAACAACAAAGCTACCTATATATGTACAAAATTCCCGTCCAATTTCAATTTCTAAATTTTTTTTTAATATTTCTGGAAAATAATATTTTAATCTTTGATTACCTCTTTTTTTTTTTTTTAAACACAAATACTTTTCTTTATAATATCAAATTAATTTTTTTCTCAATCTTTTATTTAAAACTCATATATTAAAACGAGATATTATATTCAAAAAATATAATTATTTAATTGAGTATATGGGTTATATTAAAATATTAATCGAACATTGAAAACAAATATAACTAACATCTTTTTATAAACAAATATTAAACTTTTTTTATGATTAGTTTAATATTTTACGCGAAACTATATTTTTAAATTATAAATTCAAAATTTTTATAAAATATTTTGTTTGATTAATAAAAGAGATATGTACTAATCAAGAATAATCAACTAATAATCAAACATATTAACACGTATTCATAATACATAGATAATCATTCAGGTATTATTAAAAATGACAATTTAATTTGCATATCTAAAAAATTTAGGATTAAATATGGAAAATATATGTCGCAAGAGCATCAGAGCGACGCACGATCTGGAATAAACTAAGATTAAAGAACATGCATAATGCATCATAAAAGAAGAGGCAAATTGCAATAATTAAAAGGAATAAAATGAAACCCTAGATTTTGGGGGAAATAAAATTGATGACGTAAGAAAATCAGATTGGGTTGTTGTTGGGCGTGGGGAATAATACTCTACACTGCCCTGCACGTTTGCCCTTCCCACTTCTATTATTACCTACCTAACCCTACAAACATTTTATTCAATTCCCTCCAAAATAATAAATTAATAATTAAATAAAATTTCGTCTAAAAAGAAGTCTTGTTAAATATGAACACAACTTTATATATTTTTTAGTCGATGGTACAACTTTTTAATAATCATAAATACGTATTATCACAATACTTTTTTATTTGTTGATTAAAGTATTCAGTTATGTACAACTTGTATGTTATTATGATTGATAAAACGAGATCTTAACTTTCGAAATTTTTTTCTTCTTTTTTTTGCAATGAAGAATATATCATCTTTACTAATTGGTTTGTGTATATGGATGGGTTGAAAATTTTATCAAATTAATACACAGAAAAAATGTTGTTATTATCTATAATTATATAAAAGCAAGACAGTTTGATTAAATTACAGTTTTGCCATTTTTCCGTCAAAACTGTTTACTAATTTTTTATTTAGGTACCCCATTCATAAAACATCGTAAAATGTGCTTGCAGGTGCCATTACAAAAATTTTGGTAGTTTGTTCAGCTATCAATAAAAAATTAATACATCTATTATTTTATTTGTAGTCTATTTTTAAGTATTCCTGTAAAACTTAAATTAATAATAAATATTTTTTTTATTTTTAGTAATATTTTCTAATTCTCTTACATTTTGATTTATTTATTAAATTCTGGAGAAAAAAAAAGAGAAATTGGATGTTATTGGACGTGGGGATGTGGGATAGTGCATAAATAGTTGACCAATAACTTTCTTTTACTTTTTTATTTTATTTTAATTTTTTACCTTAATTTTAAAAGCTTATAACTTTTACATCTCAACTTATTTTTTCATGAGAAATATATCAAATAATTTTTTTCAAGATCTTTAATTTGATATCTATATTGTGTATATAAAATTAAGTTTTTAAAAATATAAAATATTTTTTAGATTAATTGTAATATATTTGATATTTAAAATATTTTTATATAAATAAAATTGTGAGATTTTTATACAAAATAAAATTATATTTTGTATATCATGATTTTTTATTTAAAAAAAATATATTGTTATTTTATAAATTTATTTATTTATTACATAAAAGTAACAAAATCTCACACAATGTGATAATGCGAAACAAAACAAAATGCAAAATGTAATAATTAAATTACTATTAATTATAATTTACTAACTATTTTATTATTATAAATATTACAAATCGTGCAACGCACGGGAGAAATACTAGTTATTATTATATCACTTGTGATATTTAAATGTGATATTAGTGGAGTATATATTAATCTCACAAGATATATTTGTTTTAAGTTTGGTGCGGAAGGATTTTGAATGTTAAAATACTTTATTAAATTTTACAATCTAATAAAATTCTACCGTAACACTTATTCTGTATCTATATCCCTGTTTTACTTTGTTCTTTTTTCTTTTTTAACTTCTTTCTCTTTAGCAACACAACATAATACTATTCAAAGCTAATCACAATCCTAAAATTTTAAAATCGAGATTTTTCATAATACTCTTAATGTCTTTCTCTAGTCGTGGGAACATCTTAATTTAAAATCATATATTTTACTTAAGAATGTTAATTAATTGCATTAAGTGAAGTTGGTAGGGTAAAACCGAGTAGGGATGTTAAATAGAGCATAATATGCATTTAATTAAAATTTTAAATTTAAATATATAATTTGACTATTTTGACTCATAGCCCGATTAGTCCGAAAACTGCTAGGGTTAGGGTTAGGTTCGCCATAATCAAACCCGTTTAAATTGACCCGATTAAATTAAGGTCCGATTAACTCGAAACCCGCTAGGGCTAGCCCAAAACCGACAGGGCTAGCCCGTTTAACATGTCTAAAAATGAGGGTATCCGATAATAGAGTCTACTGTATTGGTTATTAAAATTAATTAATAATCAATTTGCCACTGTGTGTGGAGACTTTCAAATAGTAACTATATATTTTAAATTAAAAAATTATATAAAATATCTCTGTATTATTATTTAATTAACACAGCAACATAAATCTATAGTAAATGCATGGAAAAAGTGTACATATTTACTTCTATTTTTCCTAACTAAAATCTTTATATAATTTATTAACATTTAAATTATAAGTTTTATAAATGCAATTTCTGAATCATTCATAGAACTTGTTTGGATAATGGTGTGAATATAATTAAGTTTTACATTATAATTATCCAATTAAATTACAGAAATAAATTATTAATTATTAATGCAGTGCACTTAATTATGTTAGAAGAATATTATGCTTGTTGACTTTGTAATAAAAAGTTAATTCGTTATTTCCAATAGATATAAAAATTGTTCCATTACAGCATATTCTGAGATATGCCTTTAATTTATCCTTAATTTATATTGTAAAATAATTAAAATAAAAATGGAACTGTGGGTTGTCTTTGGACTTTTAAAGCAAATGGTTTAGAGTAGGCATATTCTATACACACCACCAAAATTTCTAAACACACCACATTTACTAAACACACCACATAAAATTACATTTAAAAATTCAAAATTACTAAACACACCACAAAAATACCTATTATACCCTTAAACCCTTAAAAAAAAAAAAAAAAAGAACTACCCAAACCCAAACCCTACCTCCCGAACCCACCGCAAGGCCGAACAGCTTCCCCCCCAACCCACCGCAAGAGCCGAACACATCCCCATCCCCAAACCCACCGCGCCGAACTACTCTCTCCCCCTCCACCATCGAACCCTTCGAAGGACGTGGACGCCGAACGCGAAAGTAACGTGACTCCAGGTAATTTCTGTCGCCCTCTTTTTCCATAAAATCGCAATGCGTTCGGCGCTGGTTCACCGAACAGCCTGCAGGGCGTTCGGTGAGAACAGGCCGAACGTAGCAAACAAAGTTCGGCCTGCACTGGCCGAACAGACTGCGAGACGTTCGGCCTGCACTGGCCGAACAGCCTGACAGTGTGCCTGTATTATTTTATTTTTAAAGTTTGTATGTTAACCCACTGGAATATTCTTCACCCACTGGTTCGCATGTGGACAGCCCATGATCCGCAGCTATCGATGGATTACGTGATGCCTAGAGTCGAGGAGGCTACAAGAATACTCGAGGGTCTCACGGTGGATGAGGGGGGTGACTCCGATGAGTAGAGTAGTGATTTTGTAAACATATATGTATGACATTAAAATTTTCTACATTTGAATGTTAAATTATTATTTTATTCGGTGTCCATAATATTTTTAAATTATAATTTTAATGTTTGCTCGATACTCTGTTTGCCTACACTAAGCTTGATTTTTGCATTAGTTGAAAAAAAAACTTAACGTACAAAATACATAACCCGAAAAAAACAGAAACCCGAAAAAACAGAATGTATAACACGAAGTTCAGGGCATTCGGCCAACACTGGCCGAACGGATCACAATACGTTCGGCCAGTGCTGGCCGAACATGGTATAGTGCGTTCGGCCAGCACTGGCCGAACATGGTATAGTGCGTTCGGCCAGCACTGGCCGAACGTATTGTGATCCGTTCGGCCAGTGTTGGCCGAACGCCCTGAGGGTTATTTTGGTAATTTTGTTAATGTCCTTTTTTGTCATTTTTGGTGGTGTGGTGTGTTTAGCATTTTTTGTGGTGTGTATAGCAGCTCCCTTTAGAGTATTATATGTTTCCAAATTTCAGACAGACTATCCACATTGGAATTTGGAACAGTCTATACATATTGACTTTTGCATGATTGAGTATTTTGTCTTTTTTTCTTTTCTTTCTATATTTACAAATTTATAACTTTTTAAATATTTTTTAATAAAAAAATCGTTTATTCTTAATGATTTTTGTTAGAACTCGTTGTTAGGGTATATTGTTGTCTTCTCAGGCCCCATTTACTTCGGGTGATAAATCTAGATTTGAAAAAATAGTCCACAGTTATCCAGTATTTACTTCGTTGGATATTTTCCCGGGTCAATCCAGCCAAATCGGGATAAAAGATAAAATTCGGGATAATTCGACGGATACTAATCATACCTAAACCCCTGGGATAAAAATTATCCGATGGGATAAGAAATAAAAATTTACTGTTTTACCCTTATGCACAAACTTAATTAAAAAAATGTCATCATATATAAATCATGTAATAAGGGCAATTTTGTAATTTCCGCATTATCCTATCCAATCCCACGAAGTAAACGTTGGATAGTATAAAATTATTTTTCTCTATCCTAATGTTATCCTACGAAGTAAACGTAGTATAAAAATTTCGAACTTATTCCTATCCCGAGTTTAATCCCAATTTCTGTCATATCCTGTCCAATCCTAACTAGGAAAGTAAACATAGCCTCATTAGATTAAAGCCATCTAGTTCTTAGTTAAAATAAATACTGCTCTAATAACATAGAAAATGATCTTTTTCGTCTATTTTTTATGGTCTAGCTATATAGTCTCATCACGGTGAATATTAAAAGTTTAAATTTCAATTTTTCCATTCTCATTTAAAAGAAATAAGTAGGAGAAATATATTTTGGTTCGTTGCTTCTTTGTCTATATTCAAAATCAAATTGCTAAAATATTAAGTATATACTTTTATGACATATAAGATAGATGTTCTCGTACAATATAAATTAACCAAATATATATTTCTATAATTTTGTGGCAATCCATTGCATCGTTATAACCCTTCGATGCTACTATTTTATCATATACTATAAATTAATTTATTTCTTATTTTAAAATTTAATCCATTAAAAATATATTTATATTTACTAAAAATGAATAAAGTATTATTATTGTCGTTGTTGAACAAAATTCAGTTGTATAATGCAAGATAAATTTACTTTAGTAAGATTAAGTCATATATACACGGTTGTAAGACTAAAATAAATAATATTAAAATAAGTAACTATGATTTGTATAGTATAAATTAATTAATTGTTTAATAAAATTATTAAAATGACTCACATGATCATGATTAGCACTAATATGACAATCCAATAAGAAATCTCACTTTCCTTAAACTAATTGAGGCTCCGTGTTTGCCTCGTGACAAAATTTAAATTAAGGACAAAATAATTGCGGCCTACATCTACCATACAGAACAACAGAGCCGGAAACAAATTATTTATTTTCCATAATATTTAAATTTCTTATTCCATTATTTATTAAAAAAAATTAAATAAATGCATTGAGGTCCTCGAATTCTACTCGACTCTTAATATCCCAACAGCAACACCTCACATATAGTATATTTGTTTTATTTCGGTCCGTTTAGATGAGAATATGTCGATTTAATTTTTACACTATAGTTTAGTTTTTGGGTCGAGAATATTATCTATAGTCTTAAAAAATTTGTCACCCGCTACTTTTCTTTTCTTCGTTCCCTCTCTCTTTCTCACCCAATTATTTTACAAATGTCAACAACGTCTTCATGCATATTAATATAAAAAAAATATCATAATTTGACATAAATTGTACAGATAATACGTTATTTCAATTTCATAACAAACACAAGATATACACTATTTATTTGAACTCACACAACCTAAGATTTCTGGGTCAGACACCCCAACAACGTTATAAACAAATATAGCCACAGTGTCTCGAATTTGATCCAAACTTCCCAAATTAAATTTCCATGCACATATATATTTTTCCTTTTTTTTTTTTTGGGCTCTTATGAAACTAAACAGGTCAGCCCTTCTATTAATCCCTACAATTAACGAACATTATTTTAATCTCACTTTGACAAATGAAAAATCTTTTAATATTATATGGATAATAAAAAAATGTATATAATTAATTTTATAAACATTTAGTTATTCAGAATGTCCACATCCCAAATTTGCAGCAGCTACTTAAATCTCCAAAGAAATATACCCACAATATAATACATAAACATCCACTTTTTATCTCACATCTATGGGAATATAATAGAGTTGAGATCATTGGTCGTCAATAGTGTGTAGTCTCGTTACCGTTACAAAGGAGGCGGCCGCCACATCTATTAAAGGATACCATGTATGTTTGGGAATCCACCCCTACCATTTTGTAGATTATTCTTACATATTCTTCCTCCAGTCCTCTTCTTCTTCCTTTTTTTTTTTTTTTTTTTTCGGGTGTTTTATAAAATAAATAATTATTTTTGTTGATATATTCCTTCTTGGATCTTGAATTTTCAAGATGAATTTTTATTTGAAATATATTTAGGTTTCTCTAATTTTTGGTTTCGGATATTATCCCGAGAAATACTTGATTATGTATAAAAAAAAAAATCATATTTTGCAACTATGCCTACAAGGTAAAACAATTTGGAAAAATTATGCCCGTATTAAAAAATCACTCCTTAAAATTAAGATTAGTATAGGAATATGTCAATACAAATAAATAATTGTTTCATAAAACATAATAAGTTCATAGAAATATTGAGAGAGAGAGAGAGAGACTGAGATTAAATATCACAACAGGGAATTCAATGTCAGTTAAAGAGGGAAAAAAAGATTTAAAATGACAAAATTAAATATTTAAAAAAGCGAAAATGGAGAAAAGTGCTCGGTGCCTTTGAAAAGCGGATCCATACAAGGAAGGGCAAGAGAAATGGAGCAAAAGAATCTTAAACATGTAACATGTTCCTATTGCTAGAGATTTTCATATATATCTTCTACAACCAAAAAGGCATTATCAAGACATTAGAGTTACCCAGACAAAACCGGGGTTGAACACACCCATCAAGAAAGGAAAAAACTTGATAACGAAACTTGCCGAACACAAGAACAAGCATCCAGAAAGAACAATCATGGTGAACTGTACCAGTACGACTTTTATCACTGTGCCTCTTCTTCAGGCAGATCTTCACCTAGACCACGTTGTGCGATTCTGTAATACAGAATACCCATTGTTGCCATGCAGGCCCTGTGTTGAAGACCAAACACAGTTATGTGAATTTGAGCTCCTAATAAGAGAGTGTTGATTTTTATGTTTCTTACAAGTACCCCCCTCCTTAAGTGGTGCGATTTGTAAAATACAAGCAAATGCTAAGGGAGCTATTTATAATTTTCACAAACTTGACTGGGTTTACTGTCAATTAGGTCAAACTTCAATGGTAGTTTCTGTATTTATTCACTTATTTTCTGGTGATAACAAACAAACAGCATTAAAACGAAACAGCTCTGTAACCAAGCAGCATATGGTAGCATCAACTGCAATTTGAAATTTGTAGCACAGCTTAATGTTCAAGAAAAGAGTTCACTTACATGATAGCTATAATCAAGAGGAGTTTCCTTGGGTCCATTCGTGATGACTTAGGATGCCTTACACGACCTTCAGCGGCATCATCTGCACGTGACGCATCTTTCCTAGGAGGTGCTGTCACTGGTAGAGTTGGCAATGCACTCGACCAGAAAGGCAGCAATGACCTAAGGAACTTGTGACGAAATGTACCTGCAATAAAATGGCAATCGGCAATCTTTTGCGTGTGAAACGATACACACACATGCATGTATTTATGTGCACACATGTCTAGAAGAGTGACAATTGACATGGAGTTTGCGATCTTAAGACAAATGGCTAATTAAACCAAATTATTACAAAAGTATGGATGTCACCCACCTCTCCGCGAGTACTTCTTCCTGTTCGCATCTTCATCATCAGCATAATATGGGACATCAGAGTTTTGCCTTTCAACTTGCATTGCATTCTTTCTTGTAGTTGCACCAGGCTGAGCAACAAAAGATGTGAGAAATCATCAAGACGATATTCAGAAAGAAGCACAGAAGATATGAAAGTAAACATTTCAATACAGAAAAGTAAATATAAGCCTTCTTACACCAACAGGACTTGTGGTTTTCATGAAGTTGGGTTCATGATTGGGCAAAGATGATGTTTCTGAGCTAGGTCCATCAATCTCCACTATATCCAAACTCGAAGGTCTTGTAAAGCCTGTTGCAGTAGAAGCAGGATCTTTTCCGAGAGATGGTTGCAGTGGCTCTGAGGCAAATGCAGGTGGGGGACTTCGAGGTTCTGTTCCAAATGAAACTGGATGATTACCAAACAAGTTCTTCTCCAAACCAGTCTGCAGAAACAGTAAATCACCCAATATAAGATGTAAAAGGAACAGCTGACACAAATTTTCTGCACAACATGTCATCAAACATGGTCTGACCTAAAATACAGCAGAATAATTCTGATGTTTGTAGTCACTTTAAGAAGTCAATATTTAAAAAAATAATTGTGTTTTATAGCAAATTACAATCATAACAGAACTAGCAATCCCAAAACAGATAAATGGCTTATGGAGTTAAAAGAGAACCAGCCATCAGCTGTAAGTTAACATCCCTAAAACAATCAAGAAACACATGAAACCGTTCTATCTACAACCTTGACATCCATGACCAAGAAAGAGAAAAACAGGGACCTGTCTGCTGTTACAGCCTTTTGCACTTGTATACAACTGCTTGACAGTTCCCACAACAATTAGACAACCATTAACACTTTTCACATTCAACTCTCAGAATCATCTCCAATGGATTGATGAGTCCTTAGTTTTTATGTTATTTAAACCTCAATAAAAACCAGTACAGATTATACTTTCCAGGTTCAATTCTACAACAAGTAAAACACAGTCATTAAATAAGGCTACAGCCTAGATCATATTACAGGGCAATGTCCATTCATGTAGGCCATGAAACATAGGCGCGTTAAGCAAACAACCAAATAAAAGGGCCTGGAAAGACATTGTCTAGATTATTGTTGCTACCAGAGATTATTTGGCCTTCAAGGAAAAGATAATTAGAATTAACAACCCAATATTTTACAAGTACAAACGTGCTATGTGAATTTCAAAGAATGGAGGTGAAAAACTCGTTAAGGTGCGAAGTATCTAAAACTTGTGGAAATGACAATCTTGGCACTGCTTTCTGCTCTTGTGATACCACCAAATCTTCCTAGTGAGGGAAAAGCATATGAAACCTTGAAAATTTCTGAGTCTTAATTAAAAATGAAAAAATAATAAAATATTTAAAAACAACTCCTGCGTTATCATTGCCAGATAATTAATTCAAGAATCACTAGATGATCTCCATATATGAGATTTGCCCAAAATAATTTTTTATCTTAACAGAAATATGACCATTACAATTTCCAAAACAAGTCTTGTTGGAAGAGTGTCGGAAATAATGTAGAAAATATGAAAAAAAAATTATTCCCATATCCACTGGGAGACCTTAGCACCACTGATGAGACTGAATTGTGTAACTAAGGTTCCCATCATACCTATAATTAAGAACTATTATTACCTGCATTATTGCTTCTTTCAGCTTTGAATGAAGACGTGACCCTGAATCTTTGACACTTTTTGGAGGCCAAATCTGCATCAAGTCGAATGATCACCAGAAGATTAAAACATAAACCAGCAGAATAGGAGAAGGCTTTTTAATGCAATCAAAGCTCTTGATATAGGACAAAATATTCGTGAAATATTTAAACCTCATATTTTGTTTTAAAGACAAGCACTAGAACACTTTAGGTCCAAGGTAACTATGTTTATAAACCTTATCAATTTATTGACATATTTCTAAGTAGATGTTCTATAATGTGACTTGTTTGCTGAACTGAAAGCTTGAGATACTAACAACTTGAAAGGAGTAAAAGCTAAGGCCCACATCTGATATAGTATGGTCATGAGGTATAAGAGGCTCACTGTTCCAACTATAAAGGAGATTAACTCTTACTGAAGCATAGTGCATCACTGAAATATGTCAAATGAAATGTCAAGATAACTATACACAAGACAAAACATGCAAACAATCTTGGATTTGTATTGACCAGATTTGTTCCAATGATATACGTTAAGGTGCTAAGAAAAATGGTAAAGGCATTACAAACATTTTGACATTTCTACAAATTCCATCTAAGGATGAAAAAATGGCAATCAAGAGTCTCGTGGACACAATTACTTGAAGTGTTGGATCAAGATATTCAACATTTAATTTATATATGTTAAGCAAGGAAAGAAGACACTTATTCCAGCAAAAATACGCAAACATTGTCTCAGAGTACTACAGTGCTTAAAACCCTAATAAGAATTGCAAAAACTCATATTAGCACATCCCAGAATCCAATGGTATGAGAATTTCAGTACAACTTCCTTAACAACCTTGTGCAACCTGATTTCAACTCAATCATGTATACTATACTGCCGGAGGAGGTTCAGATTCATCACACAAAAGTAACACAAAGTACAAGAACTGAAAGACTATGCGAGCACAGGACATACCGAAGTTGAACAGGTTGGGCAGACATATCCAGCAGGAGCCGTATGGGGAGGAAAACTTTTAATGTGTGACACTAAGCAACTAGTATGAATGACATCTGTGAAATGAAATCATGTTCAAAGCAGCATAAGGCAAAATGAATATATATAAAATTAAATTAATGAGAAAGGAATAAATTTGATGAAGCAGAGGCAGTCAGACATACGCAAACAACCCAAACGTGTGGTTTGAGGGTCTGTTCCCTCTTCAAGCACAGCTTGACAATGGCAGCATTTAGGAGGCCAATCATACTCCCCATCAATTACCCACTCAGAATATGTACGCACCTAAAAAAAAACGATTAATAACACTTTTTAAACAATCATGGGCAATAAATATATAAGCAATGAGGCATGAAGGAAAGAAACCATACCACACAAATTTGGTGCTCTGAAAAGCATATACATTCTCCACAAACAGGCACCTTGTGGACGAAGCAATACAACTTAGTCGCCTAAAAACCAAATTATACAGGAGCTCATCAGCCATTATCACCATTTAAAATTGTAAATGAATCCACGGCCAAATAGATCAAATCAACTGCCTACCACTACCACTAGAAAAGATGATTAAAACAAAAGCCCAATTCTTAAAAAAATCAGCTCATCACAAATCAACTAAAGCTGATAAATCCACCTCAATTAAAAACTAAACTCAAATCAAAAGATCTCAGGGTTACAAAATTCCGAGCTCGATCCGATCTAAAATTGAAGAAATGCAGGTCAAACTGAAAATCAAATCAATTACTTAAAATCCAAAAAAGAAAAAAGAAAAAAAAAAAAAAAAAGAACAATCGCTACTTCCAATTTTTCTAGATATCGGCGCGAGTGTAGATTTATGCAGTACCTTGCGGCATTTACAGACCACCATTGCAATGGCTGGGTTGAATATCTACAAAACAGCCAATTCGATACCGAGAGTTCCCAGGAAAATAAACAGGACCCAATTCAGGGAAATTCAATTCATAGGGTTTTAGCTAATTTAAGGAGAAATTTATTGATTGGTGAAAGTGTGGTTATCGTGATATTAACAAGTAGATCGAATTTGAGTAGCAGATTTATGCGTAATTATCAGTATTTCCTTTTCCTCTTCTTGTTTTTCCGTCTTAAGGCAGCATCGGTGTTTTTACTATTTTAGTGCGCTCTCTCTCTCTTACGGGCCCCACGTCTACGTTTTTAAATGGGCTGTTTCCGTTGTGGAAGGTAAGTTCACATGAGTTTGCATGTTCGAAACCCATTTGTGTTCTTAAATGGGCTCTCTGTGAGGCCCAACGACCTTTTCTAATGGGCTGTTTCCCCAATGAAGTTCATATGAGTATTGCATAATTCAGGCCCATTTGTTTTCTTGAATGCGGGTCTCTTTCTGTCTGACAAGTCAATGAACGTTTTTAAATGGGCTTTCTCTGTAATGGATGAGTAACATAATTTGAACGCTAAATAATTGATCTCGATTATATTGGATTACATTTTTCGATAGTATTAACAAAATTAAGGAATCTATGATAATTGTATATATATATATACATATATATATATATATTTTTTTTTTTTTTTAAACTCCCAAAACAGAATACAATAATCTATAAAGTATAAAATAAAAACATTAAACACAAAGTAAAATTATATAATATTTAATATAAAAAATATGCAAAAGAACTTTGGTATATGGCACCAACTTTCACACTTGTATAGACTTATACAATAGGGCTAGTTTGTCTGGAATAATGTTTGATATATAATATTAGGAAGTATTATATTTGTTATGCAAAATTATAATATATGTATCCTATATTAATATGTAATATGATATTTGGTTCTATATATATATATATATATATATTGATTATTAAACTCACTAACAATTTTAATAATTTACATACTTTACTCATATATTTATTTAAATAAAAAAATAAAAGTTCACAATTTTTTTTACACTTGTATTATATTTAAAAAACCGAGCAAATTCATGAGGTCTTTGCAAATTTTATGTATGATAATTTGTAAATTTTTTAAATATTTATCATGAGGTTCTTAATTTTAAAATTTATTTGGATACTTTAAAAGTAAAGTTTGTATGGAAGATGTAAATATAATAAAAATAATACTTGATATGATTTAAGATAAAATTGTGGTGTTCTAGTGGATTTTTATTCTATGAAAAATTAGTAAAGTTTTAATAAGGGATTTTTATTATTATTTAACTTGTGCTTAATCCAATATGTGTTTTAATTTTACGATTTCTTTTTTTCATTTTCTAAATATCAATTTTGGTTTGATTTTCACTAGAGTTTCAACTTCTTTTCATGAATTTCTGACATGTTAGCCGATTTAGTTATGTGGCCCACTGTTGAATATTTGTAAAAAGGTAGAAAATATGGGAGAAAATTTACACATCATTAAAGAAAAGAATTTTTTAAAATTATAAAAAAAAACTAGAAATTAGGAAATTATATTTTGAATTCATAAAAATTCACAAAAACTAAAATTCAAAAAATTAGAAATGCATATGTTGCAAAATCAAATAAAAATCTGAAAATTATAATTTTCATGTTTCTAGTTTTTGTTATGAAGTTATAATTTTTAGGAATATTGTTTTTTGGTGTGGTATGAGCTAAGCTTGGAGTTCGTTTTAATAATAATTATCTCTTTTATTTTCAAATTTTTAGTTATTTAGATAATTCGTTGTAATTTTAAATTTTAATTTCCAAATTTTTATTTTTCATATTTTTCTGATTTTCATTTTTAATATAATTTTCAAATTTTATAATAATATTCTTTTGTATATTAAAATATAATATTTATTTTTTGTGTTTGTATATTTTTAAAAATTTTATTTTTAGAAAATTATTTAAATTTTTAAAAATTAATCTATATCTCCATTTTTTAAAACCAAATTTCCATTTTTTATTTGAAGTTTTTAGATTTTATGATTTCATAATGCCCGTTTTATTTATTTATAAATATTCATATTTTTAGACTTTCTAGGATTATTATTTGTAATTTAAAAATATTTTTATAATAAGAAATATTTTTAAAATATTAATAAATTTTGACATATCTCGTGTGTTAATTAATTTTATATAATTATTTGATTACTATAATATGTAAATGTTCCATATTTTTTATTTTATAATTTAAAATAATTAAAGGTAGATTTGGGATTTTATTAGCTAATTCATGTGGTATTAGTTGATGGAATTCACAATCTTGTGTAAGAAAGATAATACATACGAGGTCAACTCATTTACCAAATTTTACTGATTATTAATATTGCAAAACAAACATGAGATAAACGAATACAATATATGTCAAGCCCTCACCCGGTGAAAACGGTGATGCCTTTATTAAAAGGAAAATGAAAATTCCGGAATATCAGGAATAAATCTTTTTGAAATTTCGAAATTGTGTTTACTCATATACGCTTATGCAATTATAAAAAATGGTGATGCATTTATTAAAAGGGAAAACAAAAAATCCTGCATATCAGAAATAAATCTTTTAATTTTAAGATTGTGCTTACTCAACTATATATCTATATATAATAATAAAATAAATGTTTTTATTTTAATTTTTCCTCTCAAATGTGGATTCTATTTTTGTATATATAATAATTTATTAACTTTCTTCGATAAAATTTAAATTTATACTAAATATATTTTGAAGATCTAAATTTTTTCAAATTATAAAATAATATATATTTACAACAAATTTGTTGTTTTACTCACACACTTCTAGTTTATATTTTTTTAATTAACTTCGTCTGTGATTTTTTTAAACACATTTATAAGATCTCTATAAATTAGAAGGATTTTTATTTTTAAAACATTATATTTATATAAAAGTAGGATATTTTGACAAATTTATAAAAATGTCATTTTCTGTAAAAATTATTATTTTATTAAGAAATTTTGAAAAAAATAAAAGAAAAAAGAAAAGAAAAAGAGATTGGTGGTTGTTATTGAATGTAGGGATGTGAGATTGTGTATAAATTGTTGGCGAATCATCTTTTTTACTTTTTTATTTTATTTTACTTTTTCATCTCAAATTTTAAACTCTTATAAATTTTACGTCTCAAATTAATTTTTATGAAAAGTATATCAAATAAATTATGTTTTCAATATCTTTAATTTGATATCTTTATTGCATATATAAAAATAATTGTTAAAAAATATAAAATATATTTTAGATTAATTGTAATGTATTTTGATATTTAAAATATTTTTGAATAAATAAAATTATATTAAAAATATTTTATATATTATGAATTTTTATTTTCGAAAAATATATTATTATTTTATAAAATCATTTATTTATTATATAAAAGTAACAAAATCTCACACGATATGATAATGAGATACAAAGCAAAATGTGAAATTTAATAATTAAATTAATGTTAATTATAATTTACTAACTATTATATTATTACAAATATTACAAATCGTGGCTGGATAAATACTAGTTTTAATTATTAATATAATAGTGTAAACTGAGATATGACAAGTTGTCTGGGCTCTTCAACTTCCTTAGAAGATAAAATAAAATTTCCATAATTATATAATACAAAAAATATTTAAGTAATAAAATGATATTAAAAATCAAATAAAATAAAAATTATAGAATAATTATATTAAAAACCAAATAAAATAAAAGTATTATATAATTATATAATACAAAATTATTGAAGTAATTTTTTGTAGAGCTCAAATACAATATAAATAGTTTATTTTATAATAAATAATTAAATATAACTCAAATAACGAACAAATAAACAATTGCCAATTTTTAGTCTAATATTTAATTTTAATACTTGCAATAAAGATATCAAATTAAAAAATATATTAAAATTAATTTGATATATTATATGTAAAAAAATAATGTGCATTTTATGAAACTGAAAAAAGTTAAAATGGAAAACTTTCAAATATGAAAATACAAAATTTTAATTTTTAAATACAAAATTTAAATGCCAAAAAAATATTCAAATTCATAATTGAGAAATTATTTTTTAAATAGTATTTTCTCATGTTAGCCTTCATTTTACTTTATTATATACATAGATACAAGAGTTAGGTGGAAACAACCAAAAATAAACCGATTTGCAGTTGTTAGTGCAGAAAATAAAATATATAGGGGCGCAAGTCCAAATTAAAAAACGTGCAGGGCAAAATATGAAATTTCCCTAAAATTAAATCTGTAAATTGAGAACGGAGACTTGTATAAATAGGTTTCGAATGAACGGAATTACCGTTGATTGTTTTGAATTTGAATTGAGAGAGCAGATACCACTCCTCTGTCAAAGATCCACGCACAATCTCTATCGCTTCTCCATCTGAAACCCTAGTCAGTTAAATTTACAACACTGCCTACCGACGATCATGACGGCGGCGCTACCACCACCATCAACCGGCCGTGAGCTGTCGAACCCTCCCACAGACGGCATCTCCAACCTCCGTTTCTCTAACCACAGCGACCACCTACTCGTTTCTTCCTGGGACAAGGTTTTGCTCACACATTTATTTGATACTGATGCGTTTGGTTTGTCATATATGGATCATCGATTTGAGTTTCCACTTTTGCTGTTTGTTAGAGTGTTCGACTGTACGATGCGAGCTCCAATACTTTAAGGGGAGAATTTATGCACGGAGGCGCGGTACTGGATTGCTGCTTCCACGACGAGTCGTCGGGATTCAGTGCTTCTGCTGATCACACTGTTCGAAGGTAATTTATAATTCATATTTGCTCCTTTTCTAAATTAATGTAAAGCAATTATGGTGATTACCTGTTTAGTTTCAAAGGTTCAAGGTGATTAGATTTTAAATTTCATTTTAGGGGGATTTCACATCATTATTGTGTTCCGTGATGTTTTCTGGTTTTGATTGACTATTTCCTGTACTGATTTTTGTGGACGACCTAATTGTCTTGTAGGAGGACAGCAATTTCGTACTTAAATCGACTGATTATGATTAGGGATTTTATATTACAGGCTTGTGTTCAACTCCAGCAGTGAAGATATTCTGGGGAAGCATGATGCCCCTGTTCGCTGCATTGAATACTCATATGCCACCGGTGAGTTTTCTGTCTCAAATTGTTTGTTTTCCATGGATCTCTTTGAACCTCATATTGATCAATCCTACGTAGTTAATCAGTGTGTATTTTAATACTTATCAGGATAATTAGGAAAATGGTTCTATTTACTGGCATGTGTGAGACATTTGCTTCCCTCATCAATTTTTCCTGTGGCCACACATTTTCATTTGGAAACATTAATTTTCTGCATATTTTTTGAGAATTTTTCTATTATTCCCAACATAGTTTCTATTTTTAAGCACTTCTTTATTCTCATAAAGGAATGAGCTGTCAATAATTTCTTCCAAATAATTAATAATTTTCCGCTCAAGTCTCGTGTATTTTGCAGCTTTTGCTTCTCTTTTCAACATCAAGTTGGCTCTAAACTCGCTGCGACTTTTGGATTCATGCACTTGATTATTTTGGGTTTAGGACTTTCTCCAAATGTTACCATGCAGCATTACCGTTTGCATCTAGGATTTTGATTTTGCTGATGCCAAACTTGGCATCAAATGTTGACACTAGACGTTTTGATAATCATTAATGTCATGCAGTTAACATTTTTAGTATAAATGTGAATTTTCTGGCAGAAACACTTCAGGCTTTCTATGCATGGAAACCCAGCATATTATTTTACTAAAAACTTATGAAAACTTGTGCACTTAACCTTAGTGATATCTTTGTCCCAGCACGATCTAGTATGCACTATATTTTCTTTATATTCTTTTAACCTTCTTGACCTTACCTCAGGCCAAGTTATTAGTGGTAGTTGGGACAAAACCTTAAAGTGTTGGGACCCAAGGGGTGCAAATGGTCAGGAACATGCTCTTGTCGGGACATATATTCAGCCAGAGCGTGTTTATTCAATGTCCGTTGTTGGCTATCATTTGGTGGTTGCAACTGCTGGAAGACATGTAAACGTGTACGATCTCCGAAACATGTCACAGCCTGAACAACGAAGGGATTCCTCTTTGAAATATCAAACGAGATGTGTCCGATGTTATCCTAATGGGACAGGTGCTGTCTTCTCATCATATTATCAATTTTATGGGTTGAATTTTATTTTTTTTGTAAATTATATCATATAATCACGTACATGAGTTGTCTTTGTCATTTGCGTGTGTTTCCTTTCTCATTGCAACCATGACTTACAGGTTATGCTCTTAGTTCTGTGGAAGGAAGAGTCGCTATGGAGTTTTTCGATCTTTCTGAAGCTGGCCAAACAAAAAAGTACGTATAAACTTATACTTTACATTAAGAAAAGTATGTTTTAAATCGTTTACTGAACAAAAAATGTCATATGACTTGGTAATAGGTGACAAATTTAGTCTTAGAATTGTCTTAATCTTTCCATTGATTTCCACCTTACTGATAGGTTTTTGGATTTTCTTAACTGATATGAGAAAAACTGACCACATCGGCACTGATTACCTGCAAGTCAATTATTGGTTTGATTTATTTAAAAATGATATTCGATCTCAACACCCTTTTGCCATGTTACCATAGATATTTATGATACAATAGTCTTCAACAGGGATGCTAGGTGCATTTGTGTGTGCATTTGTTTGTAATCCTTTTTTTAAAAGGTTGATTTACCTGACGAAGTTGACCATTTCTTCCTTACCATGTTCTTATGTGCAGGTATGCATTCAAATGCCACCGGAACTCAGATATTATATACTCTGTGAATACAATTGCGTTTCATCCTATGTAAGTTGTGCTGCATTTTTCATCTTTTGCTTTTAGATCTCTATATGCCAGACTGGAGGAATTTTTATTTGACCATGTAGATGAGAGTAACACATTTTCTGCAATAACGAGACATCCTTCTAAATGAGATTTAACTTGAGATTAATCGGACTTGGAACATGCTATGAAACAACATAGCAACTAGTACTACGGATTCATAAGTTGGAAAATCACCAGGAGATAGTAATGCAAGGAATTCATAATCCAGGGTGGTCTTGTCTTTTTGGGAGTTGTTGTGCATTTGCTTATAGTATTAAAAAATTGACGCATTATTAAAAGATATCTTCATCTATCTCTTTAAAATTTGAAAACTCTGCGTGTAGCTATGGAACATTTACTACTGGAGGTTGTGATGGCTATGTCAACGTCTGGGATGGATATAATAAGAAGAGGCTTTATCAGGTAACATATTCTTGGAAGTGCTCGTTTAAATTTCATTCATCTTTGTTTGAAAATATATAATATTCTGTTAGAGGTTCTCTCTTATTGTGCTGCATTTTGGTGAATGTGAAGTACACAAAGTATCCGACAAGTATTGCAGCTTTGTCATTCAACCGAGATGGCAGACTGTTGGCTGTTGCATCTAGCTATACATATGAAGAAGGAGATAAAGCGTAAGAATATAATGATCTCTCTTCTCCTCCCTCCCTCTCTCTCTCTCTCTCTATAACTTCACTGGTTTGTGCAGCCATGAGCCAGATGCTATATTTGTCCGTGGTGTGAATGAAGTAGAGGTGAAGCCAAAGCCAAGAGAGTTGCTAACTCCTGCTGCATGAAAAAGGTAATGAAAAATAGTAGACTTATGCAAGCATTATTATCTTTGTAATATATGTGAAGTTTTCGTGCCTCTGCAACTGCAAACTCCGGATTGGTTGTTATGATAATCATTTTCTCATTGATTACTTTGATTATTGTTATCAGACTTAAAAACATTTAATTTTTGTTCTTTTCTTTTTCCTTTTCAATTACAGCTCAATTTCAAAATAAGATTGACACATGCATATCCTGTCAAGTTAGACATCTTTATGCATTACTTTATTGATGCTTTCCTATGGACTCCATTCTCTGCCCAAATCCTATCCAGCTCAGATTTTCTAGGGGCCTAAGTTGTCTTTTATTACCAATCATGCCAAACTAGACTCGGCCCATGGACACTCCCATCCTTCAAACTCAAAAGCCTCTTTGGATTTACTGCTTATTAATATTTTATTTTATTTTCTAGCCCAAACAGTTTGTAATATATTATGAACCACAATTATATATACAATTAAAATGTTTTACAAATTAAGAAGCCTTTTAATTTATAAAGCTCTAATTTAAAAGCCTTTTTATTTTTTAAAAATAGTTGATATGATTATTTTAAAAAGAGTTAATACTAATAAAGGTCTTCTTGAGCAGTGTTTCCAGTTAGGATACATCCAAATTATTAGACTGAACTAATTGGCTGAAATTATACGATAATTTTTTTCTGATTACCAAGTAATTTCATTTGACATTAACTAACTCTGCACATTAAGGAATGTCGCAGCATGTCACATTACGTGTTTCTCAAGAGTCATTTGAGTCGCTATCTTTTTGGATACCCTGCTTTGTCTACTTGCAAGAATTTCAAATTATGCTCATTAAACATCAATTTTTCACAATTATAATCTTATATAATATTTGGATTATTTTTATTTTAATATAAGTCCATGATAGAAATCTTAATTGTGACTTCTCGATGTTCAGACTTACATGTTACATCAAACAAAATTTCGGACCCTCTCCATATTTATTCATATCATATTCACAAATAATATTTTTCTCTTTTTTTCCATCATATTTATTTTCTTTCTCGATAAATTAATGGAGAAAGTTTTATGCTACACTGATTCTTCTTCGTATATTCTCGTTATTATCAGTTTTATATGAAAAAATATATTCAAACTATAGCAATACTTCACAGTTCATATCTAACGAAGACCCATATAAATTTAATTGTATAAAAATGGCAACACCCACGAATCAAATTAACTCCACTGTAATATAGGATAATTTGGTAAGAATATTTTATTGGAAAAAAAATAAAAATAAACAGTGGTAAACTGCCGTGAGGTTTATAAAATAAAAGAACCAAAATAATTTTTTTTATCTTTTTTTAAAAAAAATTACTTGTTTATAGAGTATATGTTAGGCAATTAAATTCTCTTTTTATCTCAAATCTATTTATATGCATGTCAAACTAACTTTCTTTTTACGATCTTCAATTTGGGATTCATATTGCATATATATACAAATTAAATCTTAATTTTTTTATATTAATTGTAGTATATTTTAATATATAAAGTATTTATATATAAAATAGAATTGTAAGATATTTTTATTTAAAATAAAATACTATAAAAATGTAATTTATGTATTTACATATTTTATTTTTAAAAAATTATATTATTTGTTAATAATAATCAGCACCGAAAATACTAGTTTGACTAAAAAATGCCTAAGATTGTTGTTTGGCACAAAGTCAGTAACCCGCCACGTATTATTGCGGTTAACACGGACAATCCAGTCTAGACTCTCCACGTGTCCCTATGTCAAGAAGTCCCAACCTCCACATATTTGGATGGAATTGGATTTCAAAGAAAAGAAGCCGACTCACCACGTCTTGCCTGCGAACTTTATTTATTTCTTTCGAAAATCCCACTTCTATTATTAATATTAATAAAAAAAGATATCTTGACCACTTGTGGTTATACAATAAAATATTAAAAAAAAAAAATTCAAACAACCTAATAAGTAATATCTGAATAAAGGTTCCCATTCAAAAAAATAAAATTAAGTCGTAGGGTTGATTTAATGATTTACCAAATAATAACCTCCTTCCTAATTGTAAGTGTGGGGGAGAGGTTAACGTATCCAGTGAGTCATTTGTTAGGACAAAGTCACTCTCAACCATTTTTGGAAACTTTAATTAATCCCGCAATTTAATTTATGTATTAATTAATTTGATTCCCCAGTCTGGTTTGTATTTAAGTATGATTAATTAATTTAATTGCTTATCAACTGTGAGTGGGCCCCTTTCATTGTTGTCATCCCAATCATACTTCATTAAGCAGCTGCTTTTAACAGATAAGCTTCGATTATATTTATAAAGACCGACTTTGATTTCCGATAAAGAAATAAATATATTAATTAATCCTACAATTATCTTTGTTTCTGCAACAACGTAAATAAAAATATAGATCAAATCTTTCTTGGCTAAATTTATGAAATGAAAATCAAACGAAGCTACTCGATTTGAAATTATACGTTAAAATTTGTTTGAAATATAATTAAACAGTTTTGCACATAAATTATAATTAAACAAACTAAAATATAATTAATATTACAATTCAATTACCTTTTTAAATAAATTTTAATAATAATACATTCAACACGACACAACTTAATTACAATTATAACTAAATGATAAGAGAGCAACTGTCATTTTAAATAATTTATTTCATTGATTATTTATAATTCCTAGAATTAGCAATATACATTGAAAAATATGCATTTAAAAATTATTAACAATGAAGCTCCAATATGCAATATAATTTGAATATTCAGATGTAATTGAATTAATTCATTGACTTTTCAATTTCAAAGATTGATATTATTTAAAATATAGTTTGAAATTAATGTTTAATATTTATTGTTTACACTATCGTTAGTTGGATCATTCTAACTGAAACTTTCACTAAAATATTTTTAAAAAATACTTGTAATTTAAAAATATCAAAATTTAATTTATTAACTGTAATAAAGATAAACCACTTATGATATTAAAATTTGTCATTAATTTTCTACATTTATATATATACATATTCTAATTAATATATTTTAAAATTCTTTCAGATCAATTACATAATAAATAATAAATAAAACACACAAGTTAAAGTACAATATTTTAGTCATAAGCACTGCTATTTCATAATAATAAGAATAATTCTGTATTTAAAAATAATAAAAATAATATTAATTGAAAATAGAATGTGAATCCAGATTGAAGTTTTCCACTTCCAGACTCCCATTCGTTTTTACTTGTCCCATACTGCACTAAGCGGCTCGCCGAACTCAAGCTAAATATGTCACGTGTTCTCTTTAATTCCCTTGGAATAATCAAGATGTCCACGTGTCGCGCGTTTCAGCAACCTATGCCGGAGCAACAACATTTCACTTGCCTTAATTCAAAAGGTATTCCTAATTAAATTATTTTCAACAATATCCAATTTATTTATAATTGGTTCTTATAATTAAAAAAAATTAATTGTTTTTATAAGTAAAAATATTTTCTACAAAATACAACTACCAAGAAAATAAAATATTTGATTCGTTACTTTTATTTTTTAATCAATTAAGTTCTGTATAAATATCATTGATTGTCTATATTTGAGATAGTTGTCCGTTTCATTTTTTTTACTACACTTTAATTAATAAAATCCTAGATTTAATCAATTAAATTAAGTATTATTTAAAGAAGATATTATAATATATTGCAGAAATAATCGAAGGACTATCATTGGTTTACTTATTTGGTTTAAAGTTAACTTTGATTATTTAATGACAGAGGAGAGTAACAAATTATGTGTTATGTGGAACCTAAAGGGCCGGGCCGGGCCTTCCACCAAAAGTAAAAATAAAATTAAAGGGACAACTATATAATTAATTTAAAAATAAATTAAATGAATTCATATATAATTACTAAGAATTTATTTAATCTCAATTCAATCTTGACTTTCTTTAAGAAGAAACAAAATATAAACAGAGAGATTGAAATCCTTAGATTAAAAGCTGATACCACTTGTAATCACATGCACCCAATATTAATTAGTTAAAAAAAAAAAAAAAGAGACAGTAATCTACTAATTTGAAATAAAAAAAAATAGAAAATACAACTAAAATAACTACACGTGGGGATGACCCACAGCGAGACACGTGGCGATTGGGGGGGGGGGGATGTAGTTAGCCAACCAAAATGAAGTTCCAACTCGGCTGCGCCGGACTGGTCTTTCATGTTTAAAAATAAATAAATAAAACTTTAAAGTTAACCCTAATCCGATAAATTAGTAATTAGTAGTATAAACACTAATATGCATTGCTTTAAAATTGTTTTTTTTTGGCGATATAGTTTATTATAATATAATTAAAATTAGAATTTAATTGTAATTATTAAAAAATTCTAAATATAAATATTTAAAATTAGAACACACATTTTACATTGAAGTTTATGTTTAAATTCATAGTGAAAATTTTGAAACATTAGGTAAATTGTAAGCTAATTAAATATTGAATCTCTAAAATTGTAATAATGATATTCGACTTCATGTATTTGATCATTTTTAATAGCATTCTTTTGTCTAAAAAAAAATTGTTCGAGGATTAAAGTTACAACTTAATTTCTTTTTGGTTGTAAATAAATAAAATTACCTCAAATTTCAATAATTTATCGTCGCTGTCACACCATTATACGGTGAATGTTAAGAGCACGAGACACAAGTCTCCCATCTCTTATTAAAATCAATATTGAAAAAAATTATTTGTATATTATCTTGGTATTCATTAAAAAAAATTATTGAAGGTTAGTTATCGACTTTAACAGGTTAATCATGAACTCAAAAATATAATCGAGTGAAGCTCGAGTTTGACACTAGATTTGTTATAATGCAAGTTGACTCATGAGCCGATTTATGAGCTCTATTTTGGCACTTTTTAAATGTTCATGGACTCGAGTTGAAGAGTCTACAAACTTACTCACGAGCTAGCTTGTTTATATATTTGTGATTTCATTAGTATACGGTAGCTCGAGTATAACTCATTTATAAAATTATACTTCATAACATAAATAAATAACTTAATAATTTAATTAAATGATTATCAGCACATTTGGAAGTCGGAACGATCTTTTGGATATAAAAGTCCATTCATGAGATTTTTAAGTATTTGATGAATACATGACTTATCTAAAAGGCCATTTACAAAAAGTGCACAAAGTTGTGGGTATTGGAATTCCTTTCTTTCACTTTTAGGAATATGTATTAAAACCTAATTTTTTATCAAACATCTTTATATATATATATATATGTCACCTTTTTATAAATTCATATATAAAAAGTCCATCTTGGAGATGAACTTTATTATATAATCTTGTTTTTCTAATATTATTTTCGAATTCACGTGGTTGATTATATATTTCGAGTAGGGAGAGTAGCGTTGACTTTTGAAAAAAGAAAAAAAAACAATTTATAGCACAGAGAAATTATATAATAACAATAATAATATAATAATAACAATTTACAAAATCAAATTATATTAATTGATAATACTTATACGAAAGAATGATAGAATAGCCGCTAAAACCAAAAATTACCCAAAATTAGAAACGTTTAAGTAACCAAGAAGAAGACTTTGGAACCCTAGTATTTATTTATGCATTTATTAAATTAAATAAATGCATTTTATACTTTTCAAGGAAATTCATTATTACAAAAGCTACTTTTCCTTATTCCTTTGCCTATTTTCACAAGGAAATATGTAATAACTAAAAGTAGTTTTCCTTATTATTAAACACATAAAACTATTTTTGAAAAAAAAAACGTAATTTAAAAGAAATAGATATTAATTTAAATAAAGAATTTAATAGATTTATAATATTGTATTAATTAAATGAAGATCTTGAATAAAAAGTAGGCAGTGTGGATATGTTTGAAGAAAATCCGTTAATTAATTAAAGCGGTGAGGGTGAGGCCATAGGTTTTAAAAGGAGATATTTGCATTTACTTCTTTAGCCCCAAGAAACAAAACAAGATCAGGAATAAAGTAACTCCTGAAAATTACTGCGGTAAATTCCAACATTAACTGTTCCACCTTTAACCCCATGTATTCATCTGTCTGGTAAATCAAAGTATCCTTGTTTTTGTTTCGACTTGGAAACTGTCATCTCTGGAATCCCATATTGCTTGTCCGAAGTTGGTCAGCGGTCATCACCCCCCTTCTCTCTCTTACACATACTAGTCATCCTCTCACTCTACTTCTCTCTCTCTCTCTCTTGCCTTAAAGAAAGAAAAAAAAAAGGCGTCCGCATGAACAGCTCAGTTGGTTCCTGGGTGGCAGATTGCCCCAAGGACGCAGGATCGAGTCCTGGCACTCCCTCCAATGTCGGGGATGGCTCCTTGTGGGCACCAGGCACTGGTCCTCCCACCTAATGGGCCGCTGAGTTACCATGATTTAACTCCTCCACCAATCTCTGTCGGACCGGGGGTGGAGGCCCGGGGGCGAGGGATTTCGCCTTTTTCTCTGTCTAAGTCAGCCGTGGCCACCTCTCTGGCCATTAACTTAACAAATTACAAATGTTGCCCTTGCTCCCACTCTCACTCAACTTTGACCTCAAATTATTCTTTTTTCTTTTTCCACCAACTCAAAACTCAAAGACGTGTGATCTTGCGTTACTCGTCTGAATTGACTGTGTATTAATTCTAACTTTCCATTCTTGATGTATTTAATCATAATCTTTAGAGAATTAGATAAAATTATTGTTATAATTGTTTCTCTCTCTACACTATTTATGTATATACACGTATATATAATCCTATACAACTCCTCCACCGCCACTCCCCACGCAACTGCCAACCTCCAAACTCTTCTACTCCACTTAATATATAAATTCCCTCCTTCCAAACTTTCCTTCACTTTCTTCACTCTCCAACTTTAAACCCTTCAACAAAATCTTTTCAACTTCTTTCGCCCTTCGCAACAATGGCTTTGGAAGCTTTGAATTCTCCATCAGCTGCGGCGCGGCTCAATCTCTCCCGTCGGTTCGACGACGTCGAGCCTCGTGGTATAGACTCATGGCACAAATCCAAACGCTCGAAAAGATCTCGCCGGGATCAATCGGAAGAGGAGTATCTCGCCGTCTGTCTGGTCATGCTCGCCCACAGCGGAGGTGGTGGCCATCCCTCCGCCGCTGAAGACAACCAGAACACTGTTGCCGTAACCACCTCTCCTTCCACCGCTTCACCCAAAGCTGACGTCAGAAAGGAGCAAGAACCCTCTACTGCTTCGCCTCCAACTGCGGCCGCCACCTCCTACAGATGCAGCGTTTGTGATAAAGCTTTCTCTTCATACCAAGCACTAGGCGGACACAAAGCCAGCCACCGCGTCAGGCCTCCAACCGCGGCTGCGTCAGAAGAAAGCAACCCCTCCGCCGCCATTCCAACCGCGTCGAATCACATCTCCGCACTCAACCCTAGCGGCCGCCTCCACGAGTGCTCTATCTGCCACATGACTTTCCCGTCCGGCCAGGCCTTGGGCGGACACAAGCGGAGGCATTATGAAGGAGTAATCGGCGGCGGTGCTGCTAAGAGCCGCACCACTTCCTCCAACGGCGGGGCAGCCAGTGATCAGATGACCGTCGCCGCCGCCGCCGCCCGGAATATTGACTTAAACCTCCCCCCATCTCCAGAATTGCAGTGTGATGAAGAAGTAGAAAGTGCTGTGCCGCCTTCATTCGAATAAACAATTTAGTCGATTAGAACTAGTCTTTTTACATACTTTAAAAACATATATTTTTAGAAAAAAACATATTGTGTTATTATTCGATACATATATTTTAGGTGATGTATAGGAAAAATTATATCTGAATTCTTTTATGAATTCTTTTATTCTTTGATTAAATAGAAATCTTTCTTGTTTTATTACTAATTTTCTTTCGGATTCTGCAACCCTAAAGAGTTGTCATTGTCTGAAAGTTGTTCACAAGGACCCGTTTTTGGGTTCAACTGGAACAAAATTTATTTAATTTTAAATATCGCTGTAATAATTGAAGTCACATGCAGTGATTATGTCTAAACTGAAACACAGTGAAGTGTGTGTCTGTCCAAATACAATGAATTCCATTAAATTTAAGTACAAGGATGATATAGATTAAGATGAAGAATAAATAATTATTTAGAAGAGAATAATGGGTAATTTAATTTGATAAGATAATAATAAAATTAGAGCTTACACGTCTCTGGAAAGAAAGAAGAGGTTATGTGTGGAAGATGCTAAAATTTTGTGGGTGATAGGACGAAACCCCACGTGGTGCAATGCCTAATATCGCACCATGTCCCATTTTGTATGGCTGCCAATTCTAGAGTTAGGACGCCACATCTATGTATGTAAATTCTAACTTTTTTTTTAATTAATTTATTCAATATATATATATGCATATATTATTTTAATAATATAATAAAATGGGGTGTAATTTCCAACTGTGTTACTTGGGAAGAAATTAAGGGGAAGTCGTTACGCGGTCTCCAAGGTTTGTGCTGATCATATGGGATTTGGCAAATAAGTGTTATCATCTGTCGTTCACACCTACAATGGGAGTTGGCCAGCTCAGAATGACGAACCCTAACCACTTCTAATCAAGGAACCAATTTCCTTCGACTCTTTTTTTTTTTTTTTTTTTGGGTGACGATAATTGGATGGAATCTATTGGAAAATCATAGGAAATTCATTATTTCGTGATCTACTTTTCATATTTTATTTAATTGATTCATGATTTAAGTATATACCAAAATATTTAATGGCTGCCCATTAGAATTTCATCTCTAATAACATTTAACAGTAAAATATTTTTGTGGTAGGATCTGTTGTTATGAAACCATAGCAAATTTTACTTATGGATGAAGATTAGAATATCCGTTGCTTTTTTTTTTTTTTCCTTGTCGGGATAATAACAATATTTATTCAACTACGCACACAACGATGTTAATGAAATAAAATAGAAGTTCTTTATTATTATTTGTTTTATTGTGGAGATTAGAGATTCATTTGAATTCAGAAAAAAAAAAAAAGAAAAAAAAAGAAGGTGAGTTCAAAGAACTCTAACAAAATCAAACACGATTCTCCATCTAATTGTGGGGAAAGAATATGCCAAATGGATAAAATCTTGTAGCTATATACGCTAGTGTTTTTTCTCTTATTTTTCTGATATGCACAACTCATATGTGAAATTAATATATTTTATTATATTTGATTTGACTTAGAACTCGTTTGATCCCTCAAAATCCATTTATTTATAGCAAAAATGCATTATATTATTAATATCTAAGAATCTAGCATCATGTAAAATGATATAAACTTCACTATTATGAGCCCATCTGGACCAATTCCTCTTAATTAAAGAAAATAATGTGTTCTTGGTTATATGGCATTGGATAGGAGTCCGTCGACGAGCCCGGCCGGGAGGCAGGATTACTTGACGGGCGAATCGGTGTTGATTTTTGCATTCTCGCTCACCAACAGATCGCTCAAAAAATATAAAGCTAGTTGTTAGTTAAAATTTTAATAATAATGGAAACTAATGACTTGTGTAAAGTTTGAATTAGGATCAAGTTTGAATGTTCAAAGTTAGAAAACAATTTCGAATATTCTTTTCGTAGAGCTGAGCTTCGGATGGCTTTCCGATCTCTATATTAACTCATTATTTAAATATTCGCATTGAAATAGATAGAAATAAAGGGTAAAAATGTTATTTCACACCAATGGTTATTTTTTGGATTTTATAATCAAGATTTATTGTTAGATGTGGATATCTGTGTCATTCGAATTCTGTAAAATATATCTCCAGTAGAATATTCTAGAATAAATGATGAAGTATAAAAAGAATAAATAATATTCAGGAGGGAAAAGACCGACCATACGTAGGCTTCACATGGTACGAATCTTAAACCGAATATTTTACCGCAATCTGTTTTTAGATGGTAACAAAATAATAATAATAATTATTATGATATTTGGACGGTTATCTTACCATATATTATAACAAATTAGTTTTTAAATAAAACTATTTTGTTTATTTTTATTTTTTAAAAGTTAAAGTTTTTTTGTAAAAATAATGTGTCAGTTTTTTTATTGATAAAACTTTTTTTTCTTAATTTTTTTTCAATATACTAAAATACAAATAACTATTTCTTTTCTAATATATTCTTAATGTATAATATATTAAATTAATAATTTTTTATAGTTTTTAATTTAACATCTATATCATATATATATATATATGATTTTCTTGCAATCAGGGTGTTGGACAAGGCTAGCTTCCTTCTGATGATCGCATCGTTGATCACAAGGTTTCGCCGGTCATGATAGATAATGTGTAGTTGGCTCAGTAAAGCCCTAAATGCACCCCGATGAATGCGCTTGATCAATCTCCTCATTGAGGCGATTGCTGAGATTCGCGTGGGAACATCCACTTTGAATTTTAAAGAGAAGGTTTGAAAACATATTTATTCTGACTCCGACGGAGAAATGCACTGGAGTACAGAAGTGTATCATGCACCCGATTTAAAAAAAAAATACAATAGTTTCTTAAGATTGACCTTGTACCAATACCACCCCTCAAATTAGATCTTAAATTATTTTTTTATTCATAGACCCTTAAAAATAGGCTAAATAAGCCTCTAACATTTTGAATGCACAATAAAATAGGGCTTCTCTAAATATAAAATTAACTAAATAAAATAAAAGAATATTCAATAAATTTAAAAATCAAAGAATTAAATCACCAATATATTTATTCAAATAATTATATATATATTTGATATTACAAACTGTGTATTTAAAAGGAAGGAACAAATAGTAGTACCTAATAGTAATCGAAAAACAAAAAAGTCCGATGCTTAGAATGATAATAGAGATAGAGCAGGCCCACCAAAAGCTAAAACGAACAATGAAAGCCCAATTGAATTTAGTGATCCACTAATTTTATGCTATATGGGCCGTCAGGTTTTGGATATTTAGTTGGGCCATCTTTGTATAAGGCCCAAATGTACAGCCACACATATCCACCTCAATTTGATATTGTTGAGCACAAGAGGTGATGATGCGTTTAGTTTTGAACCTGGACCCACCTTGTGCTAATAAATAAATTATTATGGAATTATTTTCATTTTTATTTGACAGAAAAATATTATATTAAATGGCTTTTCATTTGGGCACAACGATCATTTTCTTTCTTTCTGCTTTCCCCCCTTTATATATATATATATATATATATATATATATATATATATAAATATATAGAGGTGTTTTATTTATATATATTAAAAAAGAAAAAAAAACTAGTCATGATATAAAACTGCAATTTATATTATATATGGTATAGAACGTCATACAAAAGAATGATATAAATATATATATATATATATATATATAATGTTAGTCCGAAGCAACAATTTATCAGGAACAATGGATCAAACACAGAAATCAAACAAGAACGTAAACACACCAAAGGATTTAAGTGGTTCGACTTTTTCAAGTCTACATCTACTGTGAACGAGAGAGATAAATTTTATTAATGATGAAAACACAATCTATGGATTACAGTGTATCACTCACTCTATTTGTGATAATCTTCTTACAAATTTAACTGTAAAACTCTATGAACAAAGATGAACACAGAGCAACTGACTTCTCTCTTATTTCTCTTTTCTCACTCGACTTCTCTCTTTTTTCTGAAACTGCTGAATGAATCAATATAGATTTTCTTTTGAACACTCCCTTATTCTAGCTAGTAACTGCTATAAGCATTTTGCGCCAAGTGTAAAAAATCTAGCTCAAGATGCCTCCCTTCCACAACTCACTAACTAACTCATAACTAAATCAAGTGGCTGACTTGAGTGAGTAGCTAATCTTCTGATTCTCGATTCTATGCTCCAAAAGTGATCAAGCTAAAATGACTTTGACATCTAACCGTTGCTTCATGATTGATCTTTGAGCTACACTGGACTCTCAGATAACATATATATATATACACACACAATTTATGTAGTTGCTAAATAAAATATCTAAAATTATTTAGAAATAAAATCTGCAAATCATTAATCATTTACTGGTTTACATAATTTATGAAAATATCTAATACAACCTTCGTAATATATTTTCTTTTAATTAGGAAATTTAATTTTCTTAAAATATCATTATACACAGTGTAAAATCAACCCAGAATGATGATGACATTAATCTGTATGGTTTATGTTGGCCCTTTCTTTTGCAGCCATACATAATAAGTCAACTACTATTCTTGTTTTTTTCTATTTATCTGCACAAACACTGTCTTATTCGTTGTGTTTCTGTTTCTTCATTTATTTATTTATTAATTATTGTTTTTTTTGCCTTGTCTTTTTATGTAATTATCTGGACAGACATCATTTATACCAATAAAAATTAAATATCTTTCAGTGGGCTGTGCTCCACCTTCCACTTTGCAATAAATTAAAAATTATGATGATATATAGTTTTTATATTTAAAAAAAAAAAAAAAAGAGGCAATTCTCCCGTATATTAGTTGTACGTATTTTAGAATTCGTGATATTATGATTGATCTAAAAATTTAGAATTTATGAATATAATCTGAATTCGTTTTAAGGTGGATTTTAAAAAAATATAAAATTATTATTTTTTTCTTTTTCGCGTCTAGTCATTTACAGCAAGCGCCCAACAATTTTGAGTTCTCTTTATATATAAATAATATTTTTATAAAATTAGTAATTATTATAAGTAAATAAGTTCTCTTTATTCATATTCGATTCACTGGTACAAAATATTTGTATTACATAAAATTACAATATAACATATAGTATTTATTAATTGGTAAAATATGCATTGCAAAAGGAATTCAACTACTACATAGTCAATGCTCCATCAATTCTCATATATGACGTCATTTAATTATTTAATTAGGGAAAAAAAAAAAAAGATAAACCAAGTGTCACATTTTGCATTAATTTACATTCTATATTTATAATATAACAAGTACATAGTATATACATGGAATTATGATGGGTTATACCGTTTTAATTAGATTTAATTCAAATATTTGTTTAATAATAATGATCACACAATGTATAAACTCTTTTATCCACTTGAATATTTTAAGAAATGATTTGTCAGTTGTTGGTAAGTTGATTTTATTTTCTTCTATTTTAAAATATAAAATACTTTATATCACATATACTAAAAATATAATTTTTTTATTTATGATTTAAATTAAATCATATTTATTGTGTATTGGCTATGAACTACAAATAAATATTAACTAATAATTTTTTTTAAAAATTACTAAATTAATTTAACTTTAACAATCAATTAGTTATTATAGGAAACATGATCTTTATTCGGGGACTTGAATATATTTTTATACATAATTATATATTGCATACAATTTTATCAATAAAATAAGAAAATACTTTAAGTATTCTAAAATATAAATTTACGCAAAATATATTACTAAATATTTTATTTTATTTTACTAAATAAAATATTAAATAAATAATACAACTCGAAATAAATGGGAGTTTATAATGAAGTGGTCATGGATACATGTGAGGACAATAGATTAGCTATGTTCTGTATAATTGCATGCCTACCTGCCACCTCCCCCATTTCTTCATCTCTTCAAAATCAACTCTCATACCTATTTTGGTCAATTTCCCACAAAAATCAACCAAAGGTTTCCATTTTCTTTTTGTGAAATTCATATAAAGTTATCAATTTAGAACTTCTCCAATAAGAAGTTACTTTGGCAATTGGCGTCATTATTCACTCTCGAGCAGTATTCCACTCTCTGCACCAATTTGAAGTTTTTTTGAAATTTTTGCACTACTTTAAGCGCAGATTTTTTATTGCACTACTTTTTTTTCTTTTATTTTTTATATGATTGTATCTTTTTTTTAATATTTAATGTTGTAATTTTTTTATCTTAATTATCCAAATTGAAATTAAATCAAGTTTTTAAAATCATATTATATGTAATTTAAATAATAATAAAAATATAATTTAAATAAGTATATGAGATTTTAAATATTATATACATATTTAAATAGAATTACATAACACTACCCGACATTCAATTTACATATATATTTTTTGAATATAATAGTTTAAGAATATAAGTAAAATAAATATTATCTCAAAATTTAATGTTAAATAAAATTACACATATAATATTTTTAACAAATATTTAGTAATCAAAATAAATATTAAAAATAAAGAAAATAAAGATTATTGTGTAATATTATTTTATAGTGAAGAAAGTAGTTCAAACTGTTGGAGAAAGTATGTATATTTTACAGTAAAGTAGTGCATAATTTGCACAAGAATAATGAACACTCGAGACCTTAAATATGTTATATCATAATTATATGATTATGTGTTTTAGACATTATAATTTTACGGGTCAACAGATTGGACACATGCAGCGTACATTACTGTATAATACGTGTAATAGACAAAAATACCCCGCCACACCTACAATATATACGACAAATGTCAAGTAGAAAGCATGAAGTCAACAGCTCTGAGAAAAAAACAATTTCCAGTTTTATTTAAAAAAATGAAATACACGAACAAATCAATTTTTTATTGTACGCAACAAATAAAAAAAATCTAATTCTCTTAATCAAACACAATGATACCCATGCATTAAATCCAACTATTTGTAAACACCACACATGAATCACTTGCAAACATGCTGATTCCTGCTCGTAAATGAAATTAAGTACTATTAATGGTAACCATGACCGCCGCCATGCGCTCCGCTTATTTCTCCCCCTTCGTGAGACGTGGCAGCACCGCCACCTTCTCCTCCGTAATGTGCAGCTGCTGCCGGGACCATGACAGGCTTCTTCTTCTTCTTGGCCAAGCAAAACAGGCCAACTGCGAGGAATGCGAGGAAGAACAACCCACCTAATGAAACGCACACCGCGATGATGGTGGTGTGGTTGTTGCCGCCGCCACCGCCGCCTCCAGGCGGCGTAACAATGGTGTCTGATGGAGGTGAAAACGGCGAGAGGGGGCCGGGGGTTGACGGAGTGTGTGGGGATGGACCTAGTGGGTGAGGAGGGTATGCAGGGGAGCCTGGCTTTGTTGAGGGTGGTTGTGGATAATACGGCGGATAAGCCGGTGTTCCTGGCTTAGGTGGCTTTTCTGGGACGCTGGGTTTTGGTGGATAAGCCGGTGTTCCCGGCTTAGGTGGCTTTTCCGGGGCGCTGGGTTTTGGTGGGTAAGCTGGTGTTCCCGGCTTGGGTGGGTATTGAGGTGGCTGTGACGGTGGTGATGCGCCGGGTGGTTTGTAGTAACCACAGCTGTTTTTGTCGTGGCAGGGGGGAGGAGGAGGAGGAGGGGACGGAGGTGGAGGTGGTGGTGGTGGTGGCGGAGGTGGAGGAGGAGAATGGTAAGCATAAGCAACCTTCTTGATACTCTTGACTGAAGGCATATTTCCCCTTCAACTTCTGGAATTAATCAGTTTTGTAGTTGTGAGGAATGAATGCTATCCGGTAATATATATACACCCAAAGCATTAAATTAAAAAAGGGACATATGTAAGCTGTCTGCTTTTATGCTTGCCAATGGTAATATTAAAATTGCAAGAGGGAATGCTTAGGTTTTTATTTAACTTAATTTTCCTACCAAATATGGTTGCATACACAATCAAGTGGAGCTTAGTAAATGTTCCTTAATTATTTAGATTAATAAGATTATTAGTATAAAAGTTGAAGCCGCCTGCTATTTTTTGAGTTTGAATCTAAATGTCAAAGTTTGTTTGAAATTCCAATTAAGCTTATGAAATTATGTGTTTGAATTTCTTAAATGTTCAAATTCAAGAAAATTTAAATTGGGTCAAATATATGGTTGTGGCCCTTATTATTTTTAAATCTTCTATTTTATTCTATGTTTTATTTTAAAATTTATTATTTTTTAATATATGTTATGTGTTAATTAATGGTTTTAATAAATAAACGTAATATGTGGTGATTATTTTAAATATAAAATGAAACATGAAATTGAATGAAAGATTCAAACCCATTTTTGTTAGAGTTGCTAACATAGTTCCTAAATATTGCTAAAAATAATTCTTGATATTTTTTAAAAAAAGTTTATAATATTTTATTTATTGATTTTTTGGGTTTTAAAAATATTTTCACAATTAAGATATTCAGGTTTCATATATATTATTTATAGATATTTAAATTTCTCAAATAATTTTCTGAATCTCGCAGAAATCTTAAACAATTTAAAGATTAGTTTAACAAGTGTAATCTTCAATCAATCTCCATATTTTTAAAATTTTATTTTTTATATTTTTAAATTAATTTGTAAAAATTTTGAAATAGATTTACTGTTTATTTCAAGTAACTTCCATATTATATGGTAATTTGTGGGCTTTTTTAAATGTTTTTTGCATTTCATTACAATTTCAGTTTTTTTTTTTATTTAATGTTGTTCATATTTCTCAATCAATTTATAGGGTTCCACATTTGATTAATTGATTTTAGATTTTTAAATGAAACAATTTTCTTATTATTTCAAGTAATTTTTAGGAATATGTGGTAATATTTTAATTTTGTTATATTATATATTGATATTTAGAGTTTCGCAAAAATAATTGTGCATCGGATGCATTGTCCAACCTGATATATAATATCACTTATTTAACTAAAAAATATTACATGCCACTTGGCAAATATTACTAGTGATTTGTTACCTTAGAAAAAAATAATACCTAGTAAACAAGTAATATTTTTTCTTAAAATAAGTAATAATATTGATTAGATACACGGTGCACCTGATGTACTTTACTATATTTTAATTTGGTATAATAATTTCCATAATTCCGTAACTTTTTTGTTTACTATACACTTTTTGTAATTTAATTAATTGTATTTGGAAATAAAACAAAATTGTATAAATCTAATTGTCATTAACATTTCAGGCTAGTCAACAAAATAGTGGTAGTTACCTGTTGGTCATTGGGATATAAAATATAAAAGTGAAATAAAAAATGATGAAATTCAAAACAAAATTATAAAACATTGGAAACCGGATTTATTTTAATGAAACCAAAAAAGACATCCCATTATATTGATATTGCTTTAAAAGAAATGCAGCATTCAGAAAAATAGAATGTAGAATTAGGAACTAAACGAATATCCAATTCGCTTTTTAATTAAATAAGCTAGCTATGTCTCACGGACTTGTTCCCTCAATAATGAACCGTGCGACCTTATCTTATTTCGTGACATATGACACTCCCTATTATTATATTATACAAATTTATGTTATCACAAATTTTTGGGTTCGATTTTTTTTTTGTATTTTAAAGGATCAATATATATAATAATATTACTAATTAATTATAAAATAAATTAAAAAAATATTAAATTTTGAGATAGCATGGAGTCAACAGCTAGAAAAGAATAGTCTTTAATAATAAGAATTCCGAGAACAAATCAATTATTTATTAGAATGCAACAAATAAAAAATCTAATTCTCTTAATCAAACACCACTATACGCATGCATTCAATTCAACGAACACCACACACATTCACACTTGCAAGCACACCGATCCCTGCCCATAATTGAAATTAACTATTAATGGTAACCATGACCGCCGCCGCCGCCGCCATGCATTCCTCCGCCGGCTCCGCTTATTTCTCCGCCTTCGTGTGACGCGGCTGCGCCGCCGCCTTCTCCTCCATAATGTGCAGCTGCTGCCGGGACCATGACAGGCTTCTTCTTTTTCTTGGCCAAGCAAAACAGGCCAACTGCGAGGAATGCGAGGAAGAACAATCCACCTAGTGACACGCACACCGCGATGATGGTGGTGTGGTTGTTGCCGCCGCCTCCAGGCGGCGTAACGATGGTGTTCGACGGCGGTGAAAAAGGGGTGAGGGGACCGGGGGCTGAGGGAGTGTTTGGGGATGGAGCTAATGGGTGAGGAGGATATGCAGGGGAGCCTGGCTTTGTTGATGGTGGTTGTGGATAATACGGTGGATAAGCCGGTGTTCCTGGCTTGGGTGGCTTTTCCGGGACGCTGGGTTTTGGTGGATAAGCTGGTGTTCCTGGCGTAGGTGGCTTTTCCGGCGCGCTGGGTTTGGGTGGATAAGCTGGGGTTCCAGGCTTAGGTGGCTTTTCCGGGGCACTGGGTTTTGGAGGGTAAGCAGGTGTTCCTGGCTTAGGTGGCTTTTCCGGGGCGCTGGGTTTTGGTGGGTAAGCTGGTGTTCCTGGCTGAGGAGGATTTTCCGGTGCAATGGGTTTTGGTGGGTAAGCTGGTGTTCCAGGCTTCGGTGGCTTTTCCGGTGCACTGGGTTTTGGTGGGTAAGCTGGTGTTCCAGGCTTCGGTGGCTTTTCCGGTGCACTGGGTTTTGGTGGATAAGCTGGTGTCCCAGGCTTGGGTGGGTATTGAGGTGGCTGTGACGGTGGTGATGCGCCGGGTGGTTTGTAGTGACCACAGTGTTTCTTGTCGTGGCATGGGGGAGGGGGAGGGGGAGGAGGTGGTGGTGGTGGTGGGCAAAGAGGAGGAGGTGGTGGGGGCGGAGGAGGAGGGTTGCATGGTGGGGGTGGAGGAGGAGGAGATGGTGGTGGAGGGGAACTGTATACATAAGCCACCCTCTTTATGCTCTTCACCGAAGGCATTGTTCCTCCGTGATTAAGTTTCCAATAAGCTGAAATTAATCACTTTTGCACTTGTGGATTATGCACTGTGATAATGAATGTCATCCCCCATATATATAAATTAAAGGCTGGACCAAATAATAAAAAAAAAAAGCACTTACGTAAGCTGTCTGCTTTTCTTGCTCGCAAATGGTAATATTAAATTTGTTAGAGGCAATGCTTAGTTTATTTAGTTCCTTTTCCCACCAAAAAATCGTTGCATGAGCTGTACTCACAATCAAGTGGAACTTAATAAACTCTTCTCCACCCTTTACTCTCAATAACATTATTCCTATACAAATTCGAGCCACCCTGAGGTATAGATCTTAATTCGATGTTCAAATTCTGACAAATTTTAGTTCAGTCAAATATGTTGTTCTAAGCTTGTATTGTTAAATTAATCGAAGCTACCTTTTGGATTATGTATAGATATGTTTTAAGTTGAGCGATCCATATCGAAATTTGTGATTTGGTTTTAAATTCTTGCTGCAGTGAGTATAGTTTTTAAATGAATTAGGTTAAGTAGTGCTTTGTGATATGATTGTAATAATGACAGTGACAGCAGATTAAAAAAAAATTCAGAAAATAAATAAAATATTGGGTTGGTATATTAGGGCCCGCTGGAGGCTGGAGCTAGGGGTTAGTGTAACGTGTTCACGTGCTAAAAAGAAATGGGTAGATGGGGGGGGGGGGGGGGGGGGGGGGCTCATTTTAATTTGAAGTTGCAGTCAGTCAAATGTAATGATTTGAAAGTGGGGGGTGAAAGCTGGAAGAAGGTTCGTGCTTGTTTTTATCCACTAAGTTGGTTTTTGTGACCTTTTTCCCCGTCAATCTTGACTTCTAACAAACTTTGGATAACATAAGATAACCTTAAAATGCATGCACCTACAAATGTGTGCAGATACAATTTTAATGTATATCATAATAATGTTTGCTTAATTTTTAAGTAATAAGAAATTTCAAGAAAAGTTCTATATTATATTTAATTTTTTGTATTTTGTACTCGTATATGAAATAGTTTCTCAGCAACACTCTAACCCAAATTGCTATTTTCGTAATCAATTCGAGCCGATGAGTTCAACAAGTTAAACAAAGAATCGGAGTTTAGACTGATCCAAAATATTTTTAAATTTACTTTTTGTTTGAAGCAAAATCGGTATAATGTGTCAAAATCAGTTCAATCCAATTTATTTTTCTAAAGAAATTTTAGAACTTAAGAAAGAGAAAAACTATGTTATGATGTATGAATATCAATAATGTAGTTAAAAAAATACGTTATATATATAATACTTATATTTTTTTAGATTTCCTTGTGTTCGAGTGATTTACACTCTTCATAAGTATAAAGATTATAATGTAGGCTACGAAATGAGAATTGTACGCAATTTAGAATATTATTTGTTTAACTAAAAAATATTTATTGATTTATTATCTTTAAAAAAGTTGTAATGTATTTTAATTTATTAAGTAATACTTTTCAATTAAATAAATATTATTGTAGATTGAATGCAATAAGACACTCGCTTAAATAAAATTAAAAATAAAAAAAGGAATAGAAAAAGAAATTATCCACTATACACATAGATAGAGTGATAATTTATAGTGGGTGCTTGTCAACTACATACAATGAATCAATGAATATTAATGCCAGAGTTTAGAGCCCCCACTCCACCTTCAAACTGAAAAATGAAAACGCTTTTCTTCTTCTCCTTTTCAATTTGACAACTTTTAATTTTGAGCACTGTAGAAGAAACATATTTCACTAATTGCAGCAAAGGCCATAAATTCTTCTGCCAGAAATTGAATCATTTGCACGCACCATTAGATACACGCAACGTATGCACAATAATATCATTATGACATCATAATTAAATATTTCCTCAATTTAATAATCAAAACATGCTTCAAAAATAGTTTTGTATATATATAAAAAAAATGTCATGTTTCAATTAAATTCTCGTTTTATTAGTTATTATAAAAATTAAACTTTTTCATTTCACAAATTAGTTATTAGTTATTAATTATATATGTCATATCAACAAATTAATAAAAAAAATTGCATCAATGTAAATTTATAATTTTTAGAAAGTTGGTGATTAAAAACAAAAAATATAATACTCATACAAAACATAAAAATAAAGAGAATATTTAATATATTTTGAGTAAAATTAAAATACCAAACAAAATACGTTTCAAATAAAGGGTCTCATTTACTAATTGTAATATATATACCAACATATGGTCTCTATCGCATCAAAAATTTTAATCGACAATAATAATACAGTTAAATTTTTGTAACTTACATTAAATCATTATATATATATAATAATCTATATAAATGTCACACTCTAACAAAATTAATAATAACAAGAGAGATCTAATAAATTGATATTTATTAAAATTAATATTTATTTTGAGTTGGTGTGAACAACAATGCACGTGGTATTATTCTTATATATATAAAAGGGATGTTTGGATTAGGACGGAGGCCTCCATAGCACAACCTTTTGTGGGTTGTAAGGTTGTGTCACAATCAAATGCATAATAAAATGTAGTGTTTGTTTTGGGTTGTGATAAGGTAGATTGTTATTGATATGTCAAATTAATAGGTTTAGTAGAGTTTTGTTTGTATTATTATATTATGAGAGATAAATATTTGTGAATTTAATAATTGGTGATGGATTGTTATATATATGTTAAATGGATGTCAAAATAAAGATCTTAAGAAGATAATTAATATGATATAATTTTTATAAAAAATAGATTTGAAATAAAAAATTTAAAAAAATTTTGGGTGAAAAAATATATATTGAATAGTTTTCTTGGGAATGATGAGAGAAGAGGAGAAAAAAGAAGTGTAGAGTGGGTAGGGTTGTGGATGGAACAACCACAACCCACAACCTCGTAAACAAACACGGGTTGGGTTGTGGCACAACTCACAACTCACAACCGATTGTGCAAAGGCGTGCCCAAATATACTTAAGTGATGCAATAAAAATGTGACATTACTTATATGACACATAACAAAAAGTCCACAGTCAAGAATGCCTGATTTCCACTTGTTTAGTTTTTTGGCCAACATGTTCAATATGCATTTCAATATTCTGCTGTAAGGAAATAATAATTGAAGTCGTCGATATATATATATATGTGTGTGTGTGTGTGTGTGTGTGTGTAAATTTAGAGGTAGATGCATTGGTTATTTCCTTGTGATTGAACATAAAATAAACAGTAAAGATGCGTCAATATTATGATGCTCATGGCTAGCGCAGCCGCAGCCCACATGGGCTGGGCTGGTGGGCCCATGCAATTTATATATTATTACAACAACCACTCCTGGAACTGGAATTCGTTTTTGTGGGGGAGAGAGGATGCCATTAATCATTGATCAGTTGCTCTACTGGAAATTACTTTCTTTTTCAAACATTGCAAATGCAAATATAAACAGTGTTATATGTTTCCAGCGTTGATAAGTCCATTTCAGGGCACGCATTATCAGACAATGGACCTTGGAACAAATTTATCCCTTCATCACTATCTTTTACCTAAAAATAAAATTATCACCTCAAGTAATTAGCATAAAAATCTCCAAGTAGATCAAATGTGGACTGAATTTGGTTTTATTTTTAGGTCTAAGAGATTGAATTTGCAGATTGTGTATGAATGACGTCTTGGACCACAACTATATGTAATTATAATTACATATTGGAAGTTATGAAATTATAATTATTGGCTGCCAAGATAATCCCTTCCACGGTAAACGATGAGCTTCGGGAACTGGAAATTAAGCAACCATTTCTCCAATTTTACCATTGGACTTTGAGGTTTATGCCATAAAAAATAGGGATGTTAAAAGGGCCGTGGCCCGACGGGTTGGCCCGTTTAGTTCGAAAAATTTTAGGGTTAGGGCTTGGTTTTATTAGCATGTTTAAAAATCAGCCCGTTTAACCTGAGCTCGATTAGCCCGAAGCCCTATAGGGCTAGTCCGCTTAGGGTTAGGGCTAGCCCGATAGCCTGAACTTTTCTTCTTATTTGTCTTTTTCTTAATATCGAATTAATAATAAACACCATTTTTTATTATTTTTCATATACTATATTTGATTTTTAGTAGATGATTTTAAAATTTAATATTTAATTACTAAAAAATTATAAATACTGTCATTTAAATTTAGAACTTAAATGTAATATGATTCAAATTTTAGGACAGTGAATGCTCTTAAAGCTATAATTGAGAACATGAAATAACATATATGACTTAAATGTTTGAATCTTTAAATTTTGTATAGTAATATAAAATTTCTAAAATATATAATATTTTAATGTTATCTAAAATTGTATTTTAAATAGAACATAATATGCATTTAATTAAAATTTTAAATTTAAATATATAATTTGACTATTTTGACTCATAGACCGATAGTGGCCCGATTAGCTTGAAAATCGGTAGGGTTAGGGTTAGGGTTAGGTTCACCATAATCAAGCCCGTTTAAATTAACCCGATTAATTCAAAATTCATTAGAACTAGCCCAAAACCGACAGAACTAGCCCGTTTAACATCTCTAATGAAAAACGAATGACTTTTTTATTTTATTTTTTTGGGATGAAAGTCAATAATAAAGAAAAGAAGACGACAAAGGGCCGGCCCAATAATTATTGTTTACAAGTATTTTTGGGCCAAAAATTACTGTTCTATAAATGATATTGGGCCCATGCATACAGGGCTTCATTACTTAAGCCCAAGAATTATTGTTCACGAGTCTTTTGGGCCAGTAGTTACTGTTCTATCATTGGGAATTTCCATTTTCCTATTATTATTTTTTTGGTAATATTTTTTTTTTTTTTTTTGTGGAAATTCTATTTTTGTAAAGTTATATTTATACGGATCAAAATTTGAAGGCGCATATTTGTACGAAATACTCGCATACATTAATTTTTACTTTTTTTGTTTTTTAATTGATCATTTTCTTCAGAGATTGCCCATTTGTTAAAGGGTAGTATCGTCTTTCTGGGCACCGTTCCAGTACTCGCCTATATAATACTTCAACTACAAAATATAGGGTATAAAAACCCCCCAGTTCTCCTCCCTCTCTTTCTCTCTCTACTCGTTCTGTCTCTCTGCCTCTCCGCGCTCCCAGAACCCATCTAGACTGTGGACTCCAATAACAATCGATAGGGCGTGCCCCCGAATTAATCTCTGTATGCTTAATTGATTACTTTCTTTAATTTTAATTTTCTTGGATGAGTGATTATGATCTTAATTTTTCGAGTTTAGTTACTTTAATTAAGCATTTTGTGTAGGTCCGTGCTGTAATTAGACAAAATGGCGACTTTCGAGCTGTACAGGAGATCCACAATCGGAATGTGTCTGACAGAAACGCTGGATCAGATGGTTTCTTGTGGAACTCTCAGCCCAGAACTCGCCATTCAAGTTCTTATTCAATTCGACAAGGTTATATTTTTCTTTACTATCATTATCTGAATTTCTGCCTTGGTTCGATCTCAACAAAAATCCCGATGATTAAATTAAAAAAAAAAAGTTGAAATTGGAGAATCATAGATGGACTGTTGAATGGTTGAATTAGAACTAACAACTAGAGGTCGGAAAAAGAAAATATATCATTCATTAGTATGTTCATTTCTAATACATTAAGCACTCTTTTAGGTAAGATTGGACCAGAAATTTAACATTATAGAAAAGGCATAGTTTAGTGACAAACTGTGTGGTTAAGTTTAAAGTGAATTTTATCCAAAACCCAAAGGAAAATGTTTTACGAATAACCTCCTTCAAATCTCAGAGTAGGCAAGAGTGCAGATTGTATTAGATGAAAAATGGTGGTATGTTGGATTGTGGAATAGGCTTAAAAATTGATGGTTAATGTTTTTGATAAAGTTGCAACCTACGCTTGTCTAAATAATGGCCATATATTGTGCTGAATCTGTCGGTGCAAGCATCTATTTACACATCTCATGCGTGTAATGTACTAAATTTTTATATTTTGCTTCCGTCATTGCAGTCAATGACTGAAGCTCTGGAAACTGATGTGAAGAGCAAGGTCTCCATTAAGGTAGACAAGTTGGAAAAAGGGTTTGTCAAGTCTTTCTTATGTTTGTGCCTGTGTGATTGTGAAGCGTATGTGTAAATAAAGCTGGGTTATTTGACTTATTGTCTGGAGTAGTTGGTTTTGTGTCCATGCCTTTATGTTTCTGCATGTGTTTCGTAATCTATCACCGCGTCAGTCAAGAGGCAACGAATCTTTGATCTGTCAGACCATCATTGTTATCCTCTATTTTCAGAAGCTAAATATTCAGTGTAATGTTTTTCTGGAGTCTTTCCTATTTACCACTATATTTATTTGATTGTTCATGAAAGGTCGTATTAACAGTACATAGCTGTTTAGGGGATCATAAGGATAAATCAGGATTTATAGTCAGTAATTTTGTGAGATCATGTGATAAAATATTTCTGCTTGCTTTTAAATATGAAAGGAGAAAATTCAATTTGTAGACCTCCTAGCCGGGTAGGCAACTGTGCTGTAATGTTTCACCATTCAGTCTCTGGGTCAAGAAGACAGGCTTCGTTGTCAATTTTGTCATCACCTTGTTATTGTCTTATATTGGACTGTTGGAGGCCAAAAACTCCTGAATTTCCTAGCAGAGTTGATAAAAACTTGTTGATCAAGAGGAATGGTGTTTCAAGTCTGTCTAAAGTTGAGGTCAAGGTCCCAAAAGTACAATAGCAAGCATAAAGAGCAAAACAACTAACACTAACATGTAAAAATAGACCAATAGCTGAGTTTGGATGGGGTAAATGTAAATAGCAATGTATACAGTCTCTTGAAATAGTTAATTTATCTGGGACCCTCTCATGAAGACCAGTCTTGGGGGAATTATCAAGTTAATTTATGTTCCATGAGAGCTTTGCTTCATAGATGTTGCTTTGCATGACATTTCACTTTTGTTTGGATTCTTCAATTCAGCAGAATTGCAAATATTGGTAATTTATGTGTGGAATAAATGAGAATTTCTTATGTTACTTTGGGCAAAGAAATGAACCGAAACTAGTTGACCTAGGTATGGCTCTAAAATACTTATAATGGTTTCTAAAAAGTTCAGGTGTGGCCCTAGGTGTGTTGAGGTGCACCAGTATGTCTAGCACCTTAATCTCACGTGCTTTAACAAGGACTGCTGAACTTTCCCTGATAAGTTTCAAATCTTTTTCTCCGTGACGAATTTTTGCATCTTGCTGGGGTTTCCAGTATAAGACGAAAACCATCAGCTGAAAACCTCGCAATTCTGTCATCTTTGTACAATTTTCATGGGTAGTTATTCTTTCAATAAGTACCAGAAGCCCACGTTAGTTGTTAACCTTGTCCCAACTAAAGTATCGTAATGAAAATTCTCCCTCATTTGGTTGGTTATCATTCTTTTTACCTGTTAGCAGCGTGATCCTATTTTTGTAGGGACCCTGAATCAGGTGGTCAAATCATATTTTCCTAACATATGTGCTCTTAGTCAGTATGTAGCCTTCTGTTTGCATCTTGATCTTTTTTCCTTGGATAACATCATCGTGTTTGTTACAGGGACATCTTCATACCTACAGATCCTGCGACAATGTTTGGACATTTATCTTGCAAAATGCTCAGATCAAAAGTGAGGATGGTCAGGAAACTGTCGAGTCTATTAAGATAGTCGCATGCGATTCGAAGTTGCTGACTCAGTGATACGACGAGGAATGGAATATTAAATTTGGCTTTCTATAATTTATCTGCAATTAGCGGAGTAGATGGGGCAGAAGAAGAGAGAAGTTGAGAAAATCTTAAGAGTTGCATCCGCTAGCAATTTTGTGGAGGTAGAGAATGGGCTGTAATATTTTCGTAACTATTAGCCATACTAGTATAATGCTATGCTATTGTAATGGCTTCTGCCTTGTAATAACTGTGTTGAACCCATCTTTTTGTATCTCCTTCCCTCACTTGGGGCAAAAGGCGAAATCCCTCGCCCCCAGGGCCCCCACCCCTCGGTCCGACAGAGATTGGTGGAGGAATTAAATTATGGTAACTCAGCGGCCCACTAGGTGGGAGGAACAGTGTCTGGTGCCCACAAGGAGCTATCCCCCACATTGGAGGGATAAACTCCCAATCTCCTTCCATCACTGGTGAGGGCAATCTTTACTTTCTGTACGTTTGTTTATTTTCCCATAATTTTTAATCCCATTATCCATAATAAAATAAAGGGTGTTTTTATTTACACCACAATAACCTCTTTTCACACTACAAATATTTTTTAAACAAAAATAATTTTATATTAAATGTCTAATTTATCCTTCTTCTCAAATCAGGAGAATTCTCTATTTTTTCATTAACCTTCTTCTTTACCCAGGGACTTTTTTTCATTAACAAATTTGCTGTTAACATCACCTTCACCAATTCATGAAATTACGAAATCTCACCTTTGAACAAACAAAAAAAGTCGAAATAATTTCTTCTATTAAAAACTCATTTGCTCCCAAATTTTAACTTGTGAATCTGGATTTCTTTTCTTTTATTATTTGTTGTTAAGAATTTTCAAATTCATATATTTAGCATGAGATAAAAGAACGAAGAAGAAGAATCGCAGATAATATATCTTAAATATGATTTTGAATACTTTTGAATTTGCAGAAAAAGAAGGAAGAAGAAGAACCGCAGAAAATTTATGATAACTTTTTGTTAAGAGTTGTTCGTAATTTCATGGATTGGTGAAGGTGATGTTGGCAGCAAATTTGTGCGAAAGTAGATTGAGAAAACAAATATAGAACAGTCCCTGGGTAAAGAAGTGATTTGAGAAGAAGGATAAATTAGACATTTAATATAAGATTATTTTTACTTAAAAAATATTTGTGGTGTGAAAAGAGATTATAGTGGTGTAAATAAAAACACCCTAAAATAAATCATGATGAGCCCGACCCACCACCCAGACCAGCCTTTAAAATAATGTTAACAACTCAGGGCCCAAGTCCACTAACAAGACTATTAGCCCAAATTGATTTAGTTTCTGGATTTAGAAGCCCACCCAAATACTACATAAATTTTTTACTATTTTAAAACATTATTGGAAAATACTGCATAGCCAAAACATTTCCCTCCTTGTATTATTCTACAGTTCCTGCTATCTGAAAAAATTAAATTCTATTTTTTTTAATCTGAAATTATAATTTAATAATATATTTACAAAATAAAAAAATAAAAAAAAGTAGGGCCAAGTTTAGGGTGGGGATAGGTGTGATTATTAGAGTTTAAAGTAAAAGTAAAAGTAAAATAATGATGATGAAGATGATGAATTTGTATTGTGCTGTTGTGGTTGCAGGTGCGAGTGCCAGGATGATCAGAAGCTACTTAGTTGTAGAGGCCTCCCTCCTCTTACAACACCCTTTTTATTAAATGTCTCTGAAACTTCATCTACTTCTATTTAATTGTCTGTCAAAAAGGGCACTACCAATCATTGTTCTTCTTTTCATTATTATAATTAAATAAATATCCATCATACAATACATAACATAAATATAATACATTTTATCCATCATACAATACATAACATAAATATAATACATTTTATTATATTAATAGTTTATAATATAAATAAATTTATTATTATTATGGCTATTATTTATATCAATTAAATATTGTTCACTTTTAAATATATTTCGTTATATTATATTATGTTTATATTTATTTAAAGTTATATTTTTAATAATAAATTGTATGATATTTTAAGGTAATTTTTAATTATCGTGTAAACCAATATTTTAATTTATTAAAATTATTGGGTTTAAACAATGAACTATAATATTATATAAATTTAATATTATAATATTATGTTTTTATACAAAGTAATAAATATATCTTTGCTTAAATTCATTTAAATTTTGGATATATTATTTATTCAAATTCATCATATATATCAAAATTTAATATATAATAATTTAATTCGTAAGAAATATTATATTTCATACTTTAAATATAATTACTTATTTCAATATATACAATATTTATGTCAAATTAAATATTATAAAAAAATTAATTTACTATATCATATGTTGAAAATAAATTTAAAATAAAAAAGATATTTTGAATTTCAAAATTTTTGTAAAAAAAAAAAAGAGGAAAGGAGAAAATTATTCAAATGATTCTTTTTTATATTATAGAAGGAATTTCTCTAAAAAAAATTATTTCATTAAAAAAAGGCATTATTTTATGAATATTGTATTTTCAACTATTTAAGAGTTAAAATTATTTTTTACATAAATTTATATATCACATATGTACAGTAATTTCATACAATAAATTTTATTTCAAAATGATAAAATGGCACAGATTCTAGTGGATCCAATTTGAATTCATACAAAAATGTGTTATTTGAACATGATATATTTTTCCAAAATATTATATTTGCTAAAAAATATTTTATAATTAGTCAAATAACAATAATTAATTTTTTAAAAACTATCTTACCTTAAAAAATATTTCATAAAATTGAATAAAAATACAAAATTCGGTCAATATTAAATATTTATTCCTTCTACTTTAATTTCCGTCCTCATCCATGATTTTCAGCTCTTTTATATTATAAATAAGATTTCAAATAAAATTATTAAAAATCACTTATTTATCTTTAAAAATTTAAAGTTATTTAATAATCAAAGTATGCATAAAAAAAAGACAAATTTGACAAAAATTTAAATGTGATTAAAATAAATTTAAAAATATCATTAAAACCTAAAACTTATTCAAATAAACTACACGGACTAAATTGTTCGAAATCAACCGAAGGGACATAATGATAATTTAGTGAGTCTCATGTGCACCGAGTGCACCGTGCACTCGAATTACACTTTTGCTTATTTAACTAAAAAAATATTATTTATTCACTTTAAAAACATTATTATTTTTTTAAAGATAACAAGTCAGTATTAATATTTTTTAAATAAATAAATAAGATTGTACGGTGCACCCCAATGTCCACAAGTTTTTATAATAATTTTGATTTAAATTTGTCAAATCGAAGTACAATGACTCAATATATTTATATTTACAGAGATCCAAAATGCATTTTTTCAATTAATTTAACATAAAATAATATTTCATAAAAACTAGTGTTTCTATTTTGAGGAGGCATATGGTTTAGGCATTAGAAGTTATTAATAATCATTCATGTGACCGTCACCCTAACAGCGTGCCACCGCCAAACACCAGTAATTTAATGCTAATTTTTTGATACTAAACTTAATTAATTAAGGTAATCCTTGTGATTAGAGAAAAAGGAATGGGATTAAGGTAATATAGATATGATTAGTCGAGATGGTACGTACCCCATATGAAGGCATGTGCTTCCAACGAATTTTAGTAATTTAAGGAACCAGTTAGTGTAATAATTGAGGCTGTACTAATCTCATTTATATATTCATTCCATTTCAGCCCAAAAGCCATTTTGCCACAACTCTCATCAATTTAGTACAACATTATATAATCAACCGCACATCTTTTTATATTTTAAATTATGATTTTAATATATTTTTGCTATAATGTTCGTCCTTCGTTAACTGAAGTGTAACGGATTTAGTTTGTTGGATTTGAGGTTCGATGTATTTTGATTGTTCTAAAAGTATATTTGAATAAATCGAACACTATATTATTTTTGCGCTTGATTTTTTTTTGAAATAGAAAAAGTAAGTAAAAATAAAATAAATAGTAGTATATATATATGTATATATAACATTTTTTATAGAAATGTTTGATTTAATTGATTACTCTTTTGACAATTGCTCAAAGTTATTGTTAACATCATTTCTCATAAGATATTATATATAAATGTATGGAAAGTATATACTTATAAAATGTTGACATACATTTATAAATAGGATTTTTAATATATTATTTTCACTACTGCTTGTTTTAAGTTAATCGAGTTTTTGAAGTCTTGAGTTTTGAATTTGAGAATGGTGAGAGTATAAGTAGGATTGATCAACGAGTGATCTTGCAAGAAGAAACGACATACTTGCTATGAGGGTCTTAACAAAAATTTTCCTTTAATTATCAAATTATGTTGAGGCAGTGGAGGGTGAAATTAGAATTTAAGACAAACACTAAAAATGGTAGTTTAATTAGACGATACAAATATTACTATTGAATAAAATGTGACAAAAATATTATATATAGATCGTTGAAGAGTATGTAGAGATGATCGTCAGTAATTCGTAATCAAAACTAAAATTTTATGATCAAAAGACGGATCTTATATTATTATTAGTAATTGAAAGATAAAGATGAATTAACTTTTGTTTTGAAAATCTGAATGGCATAATTTACGAAGAAGCTGAGAATTTGACATATGGATGTGATGAATCCGTTGACTCGACCTTATGTCAAAATCCATCCAACAATTATTTTACTAATATAAAGTAAAAAAGAAAAAAGCTACTTTTTGCTTTTTTCAAACTTATTAAAAAAAAAAAAGTAGAAATTGCATCACCTTTCCCAATATTATTATTATTATTATTATCATCATTATCATTATTATCACTACTATTATTACTATTATTATTATTATTATCTATTTATTTAAGTATTATTATTATTATTAATACTAAGAAGGACCCGACTGGACTCTCTGCAAATGATGTGTCAATGCCTACCTAGTTCATGTAAATCTATGTAAATAAATAATAATTAAGATAAATTAGTATTTTTCTTATGTGTTGTATGATTTATAATACAACAATGTAACAATTTATTATAAAAATAGTATATAATTTAAAAAAATAAAATGTATAATTATAAAAAATATAATTTAAAGAAATTGTTTAAAATAAAATACCTTTTAATATAGAAATGCATTAAATATTAAAATATACCAAAATATAAATATGAAATTGAAGATCACGAAAAATAATTAATTTGATATATTATTCATTAAAAATGGAATTGAGATTAAAAACTTATAAAACTTAAAAATTAACCAGAAACCAAAGAAACTTTCTAAAAATGAAAAGATCATTAGTGACGAAAATGACAATCAAGTATTCCGCTTTTATTTAGTTATGATTTTTTTTTATTATATATTACGTTACTACTTTTTTTATTCATACACCTATTAATATATATATATATATTTTTTCTTTTATTTTTTTGGGCTGAGATTGTACGTCTTCAAATAATATATTTTGATTAAATTGGCAGGGAACCTTGTACTGATTTTTTTGCTTATTTATTTGAGTTTGTCCCATAAGGTATGGATTCAATCGGATTTCTTTATTTAGTTTAACGCTTGCTATGTAAGTCTTTCATAAGATCCTCCAAATATATTCTATTTTATTTTTTTCATAATTTTATATTAATTTAAGAAATTATATTCTCAGTATTATAGTTTATCCATATTATTAATTTAAAAGTAAAAATTATAATGATTTCACAGTAGGTCTACACTATATTTATAGGGCCATGAATGATTTTGATTTTGATAAATACATAAAAGGCATAAAAATATTTAAGAAACGATCATTTCCCCCCAAAAAAATGTAAATCTAAATATTTAATAATAAATATAAGTAATTAAATAAAAATAAGGGAGTCAAAGTACTTAGAAGTAGAATGAAGCATAATTTATTTTAGCCATAAATGTAGTTGCCGGTCCTTGACTTTGAGATCAATTGTTCTCAATTTAATAAATATATTGTAGAAGAAGTATTGATAAGGTGTATGTATATCTGATGTTGACCTTTTAGATTCGTATCTTTTATTTTTTAAACATTCATCTATAGAATAAGAGGAACATCCCTACGTTACTATGCTTTATTACTTTTATTTTCTTGTGGCTGCGCTTACTTTTCTTGTGAGAATTAGACAGGATATGACAGAAATTGGGATTAAACTGAGAACAGATATACTTTTAAAATTTTTATCCTACGTTTGCTTCGTAGGATAACATTAGGATAGAGAAAAATAATTTATACTATCGAACGTTTACTTCGTGGGTTTAGCTCGGATAATGCAGAAATTACAAAATTGCCCTTAATACATAATTGAATCTTAAAAATGTGATTTATATATGAGGACATTTTTGTAATTAAGAATGTGTATAAGGGTAAAACAGTCAATTTTCATTTCTTATACAATGAGATAATTTTTATCCCAGGGGTCATGGAGGGATTACTACCCGATGGAATAATTTTTATCCCAGGGGTCATGGAGGGATTACTATCTGGCGATTTATCACGGTTTCTATCATTTATCCCGAGTCGACTGGATTGACCCGGAAAAATATCCAAGCAAGTAAACGCTGGATAACTCTTAACTATTTTCCCTAATCCAGGACCTATATCTAAAACTTTATTATTTATTTTTACGGTGAAATATTATTTAGAATATAATCGAGAGATAAAAAATAATGCAGTGAAAATTTTTATGTTTTTATTCGTATTCATAGTATTTGTAATAAACATTATTTGAGAACTGTGAATTATATATTATATATATATATAAATTATACATTGAACCCACCCGCAGGCTCAAGAAATATTCGGAGACACAGAGTTACAGAGAAATGGGCCAATTCAGTACTTAACGTTGAATCGAGGGAGCAAGAAAGTTGAGTGTCAGTGTGGCGTGCTTCACATAACAAATTGCTTGTCTTAATCTCAATCACTCCTAAAAACTTATTACAACCTTAACTGCACTTCAATTTCTCATTAGAAACGAAATAACTCTTAAAAAAAAAGTAAAAGTAATTGATTTTGATGGGTTTTCACCTTTAACTTTTATTTTTGCTAAGAAAAGGAAAAGGGGAAATCTGGGTCGGAAAAATAGAATTGCACATTCTAGCAAAACGGTAAGCACATAGCTGCAAATCTTGGCTTTTGAGTTAGCATTTTGTTGTCCATTCTGCAATAGTATCAGAACAAAACCCATTTTTTTGATTCCTTCCCTTTGTTGGTTTCTGTGCAACAGGATTTTCTATTTTGCCTAGAACTCTGTTATATGCATGCGTGTTCCCTTATTTCTCCCCATATTTGTTAATCCTCAAATATATTTTTCCCAAGAAAAAAGAAAAAGAAAAAGAAAAAAGAGAAAGTTCTGGAATGAGGCCCGGCCTCACATTTCGTGTGTGTATGTTTAAGGTGGATTTCTTGTGTTTCTACAATCTGTAAACTCAATTAGTAAGTTTTGGGTTTTTGTTGGGGTTTACATGGAGAGTGGCTTTTGGGTTGTGTCTGTTGACTAAATTCTTGAACCAAATTCTGATTTTCCTTTAATTTTTTTTTGGGATTCTTGCTTGATTTTTACAGCACATGGTGATGGTCCTTTTCCTCATATTTTTATCAGTGCCCTGATTTTTTCAGTTTTCTTTATATGATTCCTTTTCTGCTGCTCAGATTTTGTTGGTCATTGATGTTTGATTTATCAGTAATATTTATTATGCATTTTACAAAAACAAATCTGTGTACTAACCGATCTTCTCTTTTATTATTACAGGCTTAGCATTAGCAAAGATATACGGAGAGATGCTCATTGTCTACCGTTTTGGTGGTTGATTCATCTGATACCGAGATGCTGTTTTCCGTTGCAGGTCCTTCAATCTTGAACTGCCCTAAGTAATTATAGTGCACATGTTTGATGTTTTACTGATTTCTTTATTTGATTTGGAACTTGAAGCCTTTAAGACCACTAGGATCCCTTTTTTCCTTTCTTCCGTGAATCTTTATGTTATATAATATAGTTAAAGAAACAGAGCAGAGAGAGAGAGAGAGAGAGCCAGATTGGGTGTTAGTGGTAGCTAATCTCTGGTTTTGGGGAATAATTTAGTGTGGAAGCCTGTTGGTGATGTCTCCTTTGCTGACTAGGTGGTTCCGGACTCCGTGGGCTTTGCCGCCGACCAAGGAAACAATTTCCTCTCTGGCTCTCTTCCCACTTAAGTGAACCATTTCTTTAGAACCTCAAAAAAATCTGTATAAAACTCTCCATTCCCTCTCTCTCTCTCTCTCCCCCCTCCCTTCCCTTTCTTTCTCTCTCTTTCTAAAGTGAAAATTGCTTCTCCTTGTTTGGTGTCAAGATTCGGTCATACGAAGCATATATCCTTTCACCTCTTTTAGATCCCATCACTTTTTTCTCTGGAGTTCAAGAAATTGGCCATATTGAGAAAACTGGTCCCCACTCATTGGCCCTCTAAACTTTGCCATTTCAGGGGTTCTCTCCTCGATCCAAGCCCGGTCGGATCATTGGGGATGCCCGAAAGCCTATCCAGTTTACTGCATTTTGGGGGGGGCTTTGTTCAGTTGAGTAGTGTGGAAGCATAGTTTTGAAGATATCTGAAGAGAGAGAGAGAGAGAGATCTTTGAGTTAGACAGGATGAAGTTTATGAAGCTTGGATCCAAGCCGGATTCTTTTCAGACTGATGGGAACAACATAAGGTTAGATCTTCTCTATTAATCATCTTACAAGGATTTTAATTAATATTTGTATTCTTTCCTTGCTCTCTTTAATTAATATTTACTCTTTAATGCCTTCCACTTTCTTTAATCCGAAACATGGTTACTGTACTTGTCCAATCTTAATCCTTTTAATTTTTTTGGTTTACTTTTGCTTCTCTTTGTTGGTTACTGTTGTAATCTTTTACCCCTTTTTGTTTGGGTTCTCTTGTCGAATCAGGAGTCACTATCATACGGATAATAATTCTCAAAAAAAAAAAAAAAAAAAATTCGTTCATTTTCATCTGAAATAAACCTCTCAGTGGGAACTCAACTATTTTTCCCCTGTAAGACACACACAAATTTGCTCGAATCCATATGCTTGCTCGAGGAGGCTTTCTTCTTCTTTTTGGCATATTACTAATATTAACTTGGGAAATAATTAGTTACTGCTGATTTTGTGTTTCAAACGCTTTTAGGACAAGAATATAGCTTTTCAACTCTTTCTGTCCAGCTACAAAAGATTTGCACATTTGATTAAATTATTAAATTTGTTAAGAACATAGCTTTTCAACGCTTTTTGGGCTATAAATATGGTGATGCCCGTAACAGTTCAAGGTTTCCATAATCATACAAATTTGATTTCGAGCTAACATAATTGTTAAAAGTGCCATTTTCCTCCACTGCAACCTAGATTATTCAATCGATTTCCCTATATATCCATGTGTTTTTTATTAAGTTCGTTTTTAGAATTTGTTAAGGAGAACTTTTTAGCCGTGTATTTTTGGTGCCCAAGAATTTCCTGAAGTGGAAACTTTTATTTGCAGATATGTGGCTAGTGATTTGGCAACGGATGTTGTTGTGAACGTTGGTGATGTGAAATTCTATTTACACAAGGTATTATTATCTTCAGATCGCATGTTTTTAACAATCAGTACTCCCCTATCCTCTCAGAACATAGTCCTTGTACAAATTTCAAGCAGTTTCTTTTTTGTTCTCCCATGTTAATATTCCTATAAAATGAAACCTGCAGTTCCCACTTCTCTCTAAAAGTGCACGCCTACAGAAGTTAGTTTCTTCATCCAACGAAGGAAACGGGGATGAGATCAGTATTCATGACATCCCGGGAGGTGCAAGTGCATTCGAAGTATGCGCCAAGTTCTGTTATGGAATGACCGTTACCCTAAATGCATACAATGTTGTTTCCACACGCTGTGCTGCTGAGTACCTTGAAATGCACGAAACCATCGAGAAAGGCAACCTCATCTACAAGGTTGATGTTTTCCTCAACGCAAGCATTTTCCGGAGCTGGAAAGACTCGATTATTGTCCTTCAAACTACGAAATCCACGTTGCCTTTGTCCGAGGAGATGAAAATAATCAGCCGCTGCATTGAGGCTATTGCTTCCAAGGCCTCGGTTGATGTGTCGAAGGTTGATTGGTCGTACACCTACAATCGGAAAAAGATTGCCGAAGAAAATGGAAATGATCCCAGCTGGAACGCAATCAGAAGCCGAACTGTACCAAATGATTGGTGGGTCGAGGATTTGTGTGATCTTGAAATCGATTTGTTTAAGCGCGTTGTTGTGACTATTAAAAATAAAGAAGCTATATCGAATGAAGTGATTGGAGAGGCCTTGAAAGCATACGCTTATCGGAAGTTACCAGGGTCCGGCAAGAATGTGATCCCACATAACGACGTTGCTAAGTTCCGCTCGATTTTGGATACGATAGTGTGGCTTTTACCATCTGAAAAGGGATGTGTCTCTTGTAGTTTCTTGTTTAAGTTGTTGAAAGCTGCCATATCAGCTAATTCGGGAGAAACGGTTAAAATGGAGCTTGTTGATAAAATAGGGCATCAGTTGGAAGAGGCTTCAGTTAGTGATCTGTTGATTCGAGCACGTGATGGTGAAGAAATGATGTACGACGTTGGTATAGTCCAGAAGATCCTTGAAGAATTCTTGACTCAAGATCGAAATGCTGAGAAGGAAATGGAAAATGGTGGTGAAATTCAGGAGATTCGAGGGCCTGGGATTTTATCTGAAGCTTCAAAACTGATGGTGGCGAAGCTCGTTGATGGTTACCTTGCAGAAATTGCGAAGGATCCCAATCTACCTCTTTCTTTGTTCATTGGAATTGCAGAGATGGTGTCGAGCTACTCCCGACCTGCGCACGACGGTCTGTATCGTGCCATCGATACATATCTCAAGGTAAATTCCAGTACACATACATAATGTGGTTCTTTTTTTCTGTAAATTGGCCGAACCTCAAGGGCAGTCTTGGTAAATTACCCTTTCCCAAAATTGTTGTGCATCAACTGATCTGTGATTTTGATGTAGGAGCATCCCGGGATAAGCAAGAGCGAGAGGAAGAGAATCAGCAGGTTAATGGACTGCAAGAAGCTCTCAGCTGATGCGTGCATGCATGCAGTCCAAAATGAGCGCCTCCCCTTGCGTGTAGTCGTCCAGGTCCTCTTTTTCGAGCAAGTTCGAGCCGCAGCTTCATCGGGCAGCAGCACACCGGACCTGCCCAAAGCCATCAAAGACCTCAACTGTAACTCTTATGGGAGCTCACGATCAGCCACCACCAACACCGACGAGGATTGGGACGCTGTTGCCTCTGCTGAAGAACTCAGAGCCCTTAGAGGAGAGCTAGCTGCTTTGAGGTTAGGCAATGGAGTTGTGCCAGATAGGAATGGTGGAGAAAATAGGGTTAGTAATTCTGATAGGGCTGCTATCAGTAAGATGAAGGGTTTGATCATGTCGAAGAGGATCTTTTCAAAGATCTGGTCAAGCAAAGCGGGCCCGGGTGATAATAGTGGGTCCGACTCGTCGGAGAGCCTCGGCTCGACCAATCACGATGAGGTGAAGTCGACGCCTTCGAGGAGAGGGAGGCATTCTGTGTCTTAGCTTCTGTAGGGTTGGTTTCACTTGTGTCTTTGGGTTTGATGGATGTTATTACAAGATTAGTTTGCTTTTACTTGATCTCCAGAATTTAGCGTATAGTCTGTCTAGGGGAGTAAATGACTGTCTATTATTAAAAGAAACCAGGGTATCTATCTATTATCATGTTAGCAGTCAGATAGTTGTGTTCATCAGGATGATGTAAAAATGGCTTCCTTGGCACTAATTTATTTTCCGTCTGTTGGCCCCACCACAGGGTGGATGCTAGAAAAAGAAAGAAATTGTGTTCGATTAGTACAGATCGAACACATGTATGAAAATGTTTGATAAATAATGATCGAACATTTTTTATTAATGTGGAGCTTGTAATACAATTTATGGACTGCATTTTGAAGCACTCTATGTATAATTCTGGCAAATTATTGTTTGGTTCTAAATTATTTTGGGACTAAATCAGGAAGGTTATAATTTATGATATTATCTGACAATCTAGTATGAATATATTAAATTATAGTTGATTTTTAACAAATTCGAATAAAAAGTGAATTAGAACTAAATGATACGAACAAAAAAAAAAAGTCCGAAGAATTAAATTCTTACAATTGTGATTATGTATGAAAAACTATGTCTAATGCTACTATAAATTATTAATTTTGTCTATTATTTTACTTTGACATATATTATAATTTATTTATTTTACATGTTTTTATATAATTTTATAATAATTTCTTGTTATTCTGCCCAATTAATTCTGATTGGGATTATATTCGAAGAATTAAATTCTTACAAAATTTATAGTAACAATATCTGAACCCGCAAGCATATGAGTAAATAAATGGTTCTGTTTTGAAATAGTCAAACAAAATCTGTAGCCTGTAGCCTGTAGGTCTGTTGTATTTAAATGAAAAGAATAAAAAGAAAGATCAAATTGGAGTTGGGGTAGGCCCACATATTTGTAATTTAGATTAACAATAAAATGTAGAATTGTGTACCATTTATCCTGAAATCCATTCAGCCCAATTGTACACCTGGCTATAATTATCCATATTTAATTATCAAGAATTTTAATTTCCTTATTTAAAATCTAAAATATGTTCTTGATTCTTTCCACATATGTTGTTGATTGTTGATTGTTCGTTCCAAAAAAAAAAAAAAAATCTAAAACGTAACGGCTACGGTGCAATTTGGAAGAAGACAAAAGCAGAATCAGAATCACAGCATCATAATTGAAATTTACAGTTTTACTCCGACCTCGGTCAAAAAAACTGTTCCTGTTCTTCATGCGCAACGGTCGTAAAAGAATCCACGTAATCTCCTCCTGGGGCATTTGTTGAACTTGCCGGAAACTCAATTTTTGAATGTCAAACGGCTTTTCCCTTTGGGGACATCACATAAATTGTTAGCAGTTATACCAACTTAATTTCTTTGCATCATTATTTGATTTGAAATTAATTTGGTACCTTCCCTCCTCTGAAGCTCCGCCGTTCCACCCCGCCGACGCCGGCCGTCGAGGTCAGTTATTCGTTTGCTTTTAGTGTTTAGTTTATCTTTAAAAAAAGTGATTCTGACTTTGACCGGTAGTTTTCTGCTGTATTGGAGTCGGAAAGGTTTATATTGTAAAGATAATTCATCATCTTTCTCTGGATTGATCGCTGTCTCTTTCATAGGGCTTATTAGTTAGTGGTTCCCTATTCAAATTTGATGTTCTTATTTTACTTTTATCTTAGATGAAAGAGACTAAAGATGGTACAAGGTCTGGTAAATATTCAAAATCTCCAACAAATGATTCTTATCCAAATATTTTGAACATTGACGACTTTAAGGTAAGCCCTCCAGTGTGTTTTTTTTGGGCTGTGTGTGTTCTCCAGCACCTCTAAATGAATTGTACCCATGCAGCTAATTGTGCCTCTCTTTGCTTATCTGTATAATGTAGGGTGACTTTTCATATGACGCGCTGTTTGGAAGCTTAGTTAATGAGCTGTTGCCCTCTTATTTAGAAGAAGAAACAGACGCCTTTGAAGGACCTGGTATGCATGATGCAATGCCAAGTGATCATTTCCGAAGTCATTCTGATGCGGGAAAATTCTCACAAGGAATGTCAAGCCCATTGTTTCCTGAAGTAGATGCTCTGTTATCTCTGTTTAAGAATTCATGTATACAGTTGGTTGATCTGAGGAAGCAGGTAAAAAAGCACAACTGTCGTGAATTTACTGGTTTTGTTTCTACCTGATCACTTTTCTAATGCACAATGTCCAAAGATTGATGGGAAGCTCAACAATCTCAAAAAGGAAGTTTCCAATCAAGATGCTAAGCACCGCAAGACACTTTCTGAGGTTAGTAACTGAGGCTGTGTAAATATTCCTTTGTATGTATAATGCATGTTGTTTTCTGAGGAGTTCTGAGGAGTGATAAGTATTGACATTTTTTGCTTAGTTTTAATTCATGATTACAAGTATAAATCTGCTAATTGTCTTTGTTTCTTTTTCTACGTGACATGAAGCTGGAGAAAGGTGTTGTTGGCCTTTTTGACAGTTTTGCAAGGTTAGATTCGCGCATATCAAGTGTTGGCCAAACTGCTGCTAAGATAGGGGACCATCTGCAGGTGAAACTTGTGGAATGCTTGAATTTCCTGATTTAAAAAAAAATATTGTTTTGTTATTTTATTGATGATTATTTCTTGAATGTGAAAGTGGATTAGTCTCCACAAGCTAATCTAACACTTCATACTGCTGCTTCTCTAGCTATTTTACTTACTGTGTTGCTCATATATTAATCGGCCAAGTTCTTGGTTGCTTTAGAAACTCATGTTTGATTCTTATGATTCTTTATCTTCAGAACGCAGATGCCCAGAGAGAAACTGCGAGTCAAACTATAGATCTTATAAAGGTTAACTTTTGATAAGATGCTTCAAAAAGTGCCTATAAGTCTCTGCTTATGATGATCTGCTTGTAGCAATGTATGATACCTTTTCAGTATTGTTAAGTAGATTTTATCCTGCAGTATCTGATGGAGTTCAACAGCAGTCCTGGTGACCTAATGGAACTCTCACCCCTGTTTTCGGATGATAAACGGGTAGCTGAGGCTGCTTCAATTGCACAAAAATTGAGTAAGATGACCCCCTTTTATGACATTGAAAATTGTAAGGTTTCAGTATAATTATGTGTTATTTTCTAAACTATAGAGCATCTCCTTACTTCTTTTCCCCCCCTGTATTCAATCTCTCGATATGATGAGTCCTCGTGACTGTTGTCGCATTGAAAGCTTAAAAATAATTTCCCACTGATTCGTGTCTCAATTAGACATTTGTAATATATAGCTAATTTGGAGACATTTTCGTTAATAAACAATTTTTGGACCAGGGACTAGGATTAACCTCTCTAACTTCTAGTTCTGTCTTGATTGCCTACGTTTGCGAAGTTGAATAACACCTGTGAATATAGGAATGTTTGCTGAGCAAGATCCTGGAAGGCAGGGAATGGCTGTTCCTTCAGCTGTGGGAAATACAACAGCAAGCAGAGGATTGGAAGTTGCAGTTGCTAATCTTCAGGAATATTGTAACGGTATGATATGCCTTATTTATTATTGCCTTACCTAACAGTTAAAAATAGAGCAGTGGAAGAAACCATATGGCGTGTGTTGTTTGGGTGTTTTGGGGAAATATATTGAGGAATTGTATTGCATGAGTCAGATTAGGAAATATGTGGGATTGGGTGTGCTATAGAAAGACTACTTCAGACTGACATTAGTATTTGAATGATCCTACATGATGATCAATTCAAAGATCAACAGCAAGGCTGTGGCATAGTGTCGATGGTTTTGTGCCGCATATGATCAGCATTAGCTCTGTTATCACATTTGAAAAAAGTGTTGATTTGGTGATTGTTTTCTTTTAATAAAAATAAATAAATAAATAAATAAATAAATAAAAATTCATGAGATTTTATCATGCAGTTAGCCCTCATACCACTGCACCTGTCCTGCCCCAGGCACACACCATTAGTTCATATCACGTTGGTATATGTTTTAAGGCACATTGTTAGCATTCTTTAGTCAAGTTTCTAGGAATATTTTGACACATATCACTGGCTTAGCTATTTGAGGATGAAAATATCTTTGACCAAATAAGGTGTGTTCTCCGAAACAATTTATGAGCTCCAACCCTCCAGCCCCCACTCCAGTTATTTACCATGCACTTAGCAGTAACCTTTTTGAGTGTAAGAAAGTGAAAGTATCTCCGACAACTGTGTTTCAGGATCTGACTGAATCAAATGTTTGCTTCTTTCATTGATGTACTTATAATGTAGAATTTGGATAATATCTTTTGGAATTCTTTTTTCTTGTTATCATGATTTTTTGTAATTATTTTTTATTTATTTATGGAAAACACTGGTTAAATATTTACCTATCTAAATGGTGCTTGTTAACCTGAAACCCTCTCTCTCTCTCTCTGAGGGAATTAGATTTTGGGTAAGTTGTACCCAGCTTTTTGCACGTCATATGCTTTCTTTACCTAAGTATGAATGTTGTTTTCATTGCTAATAACAGTTGATTTTGTTTGAAACGTTTTTGCAGAACTGGAAAACAAATTGTTGACCAGATTTGATGCAGCCTCGCAGAGAAGGGACTTGACATCAATGGCAGAATGTGCAAAAATTTTGTCACAGGTAAATTGGTTTGATCAATCCAGCTGAATGTGTAGCTGCAGTGGAGAGCTTTATCCATTATTCATGCCAAGGAACTAGATCTTGTTTCTGAATTATGAAAAAAAGTAGGAGACTACTTATTTGTTCAAAAGATGTAACAATTAATCCATTTACCGTTACTTTTCCCTTACTGGTGATTTTTTTTCCTCTTTCCTTTGGGTTTATTCTTTGGGGTTGGAGTGATTATTTGATTGCTGACTTACGATATTTACCTCTACGCATGTGTTTGTCCTAGGAAGCAATGATGAAAACCTTTTCCTCATTCATTTCACAATTAGATTTGAAATGCAGTTCAACAGGGGTACCAGTGTTATGCAACACTACGTGGGGTTACGTCCAATGTTCGATTTGGAGGTCATGAATGCTGATGCCCAGGTGGTTCTTGGGGACCCTGGTTCTCAACCTAATCCTAGCAATGTTGGGTATGGACTCTCTTCATTGTACACTGAAATTACAGGTAATGAAAATTCCACATCATCATGGAAAGAATTGATTTTGAAGTGCTCCTTTTGATTCGTTGCAATTGCCTTGCAGATACTGTAAGGAAAGAGGCTGCTACAATAACAGCAGTATTTCCTTCCCCTAATGATGTCATGTCGATATTGGTTCAGGTATTCAAGCTTTGCTGTTTTTTTAGCTATTTAGGTCACTGATACTCTTTATACATATTCTATATGATGTTCTAACTTGTCAAGTATGCCAATTTGAAGTCTTCCTTTTTCTGCTGACTTCTGCCGTATTTTGTTCTGATAGATTTTAGATAATAGGAAATAGTGGCTGTTTTGCTATCTTATTGATTTTGATATTTCATTTGACATTAAGCGCGTGCTGGAAGACCGAGTTCCTAAACTTCTTGAGAAGCTGTTGGTGCAACCATCTCTTGTTAATCCACCTTCCATGGAAGGAGGAGGACTTGTATTAGTGAGTTCCAATGTAGCAGTATATGCTGTTATGTGTTCATTATCTGAAAATATTAACTATTCTCATATTACCCTCAGTATCTGAGAATGCTGTCAGTGGCATACGAAAAGACACTTGATCTTTCCAGAGACTTACGTAGCGTGGGATGTGGTGACTTGGATGTTGAAGGTACAAAGTTTGGAGTTTTTGGGTATTTCTTCATGTCAATAGATCATTTAGAAGAAGATTTATGCACAAGATAAGTCCATTTTACTAGATTATATGGAAGAGCATGCTATTTTATTGGGGGAAAGCATGAGATATGTTAATTTTATTGATCAAAGAGATGCTTTCAAGAAGAAAGTGTTGAAAAGTTAAAAGTTATATGTTAATTTTATTGATCAAAGAGATGCTTTCAAGAAGAAAGTGTTGAAAAGTTAAAAGTTATATGTTAATTTTATTGATCAAAGAGATGCTTTCAAGAAGAAAGTGTTGAAAAGTTAAAAGTTTCTCTTTTAAGAATATTACTACATTTCCTGAATGTTATCATGTGTTATTATCAGAATTGGTATATAGCATATCCATAAACTTATTTATTATTAACATTGGTTTAATGCAGGCCTAATAGAGTCTCTGTTTCTTCCCCACAAAGATACATACATAGATTATGAACAGGCTTCTCTTAAGCAACTCTACAAGGCGAAGGTCTGTCTTTAACTGTTGGTCTCCATTTCTGTCTTCCTCTCTTTCCTTAAAAAAAAAAAAAAAAAAAAAACCACGTGCGTGTTTGATGAGTAGTTTTTTACCAAAATACTTTTTTTTTTTTAATTTCAAATGTTTGTGCAAATGATACAGATGGAGGAACTGGGAATTGAAAGTCATCCGTCCTCTGAATCAAGGGGGACTATTGGACGTTCCAAGGGAGCTTCCATAGCTTCTTCTCAGCAGCAGATATGTGTCACAGTGGTGACTGACTTTGTACGCTGGAATGAAGAAGCTATATCCAGATGTACTTTATTTTCATCACAGGTATCTGGTTCCACTGTTTAGTATTCTGAGATCAATGAGTTTACTACAATAACTCAGGCCGAGATTTGATGAAGTATTGGCATTAAGTTCTATAGCAATGAATTCAGGCTGGATGGGAAATTGGGAATGGTATATTTGCAAACTAGATAAGATTTGATTGAGGGACGGGCATCGTGACCCTGTAAACATGCAAACCAGAATGACAAGCATTAGGAAAGAGGATAGAAAATGTGTCAGCAAATTGAAGAAAAATAATATGACTCGTGAACTATATTTATCTGGCTTTAACAACTGGATCTTATATAGAGCAGGAATAGCATGATGAGACTGACTTTAGATGACTGGTATATGAACCACCCCCATGTTTGAATTGGAGTTGTATTTTGTTTTCTTCTTTGTTTGTTTCGCTCATTTTTCTTTTGGGGTGGGTGTAAAGGCATCAAGTCTTCACTGGGACTTTTTTCTTATAATTCTAGTCTATCTCAGTCTGTGTGTTTATGCAGATGAATAGGCATGGCTCCTTTGTGTTTGCAGTTTCTTTTTCAAAATATCAGATATTCTCCTTTTTTTTTTTTTTTTTCTTCTCCCTCCATACACCATGTTTCTGTTACCTCTCAGTGTAGAGAGAGAGACTGTTGAAGTGATCACTGGTCACAAAAGAGTAATGCGAATATTGATATTACTACAAAGTTTTAGTTTACAATAGACTATTCTCTTGCCATCTTGCAGGCTGCTACTGTTGCAGCTACTGTTCGGGCCGTTTTCACATGCCTGCTGGACCAGGTGAGTATATCAGTCATTTTTTAGTATTCTGATGTATTCTTTAGCAGGTCTCCACAATAGCTATTTAAATGTCCTGTTTCCATTCCTTGATTCCTTCAGGTCTGTAAATATATATCAGAAGGCCTTGAAAGAGCTCGAGATGGACTGACTGAAGCTGCAGCGATGAGGGAACGGTTTGTCCTAGGAACTAGTGTTGGTCGAAGAGCAGCCACCTCTTCAGTAACCTCTTGATCACTTTGCATTTTCTTAATATGCTAGAATCAAGATAATGTCTTCTTTATTGGAATATCTTGTTTATAAAGTATATGAATTTTTTTTCCCTCTTTGAAATAAATTATGAGTATTTATGACTGGTATCATGCAGGCAGAAGCTGCTGCTACAGCTGGAGAAAACAGTTTCAAATGTTTTATGGTGGCTGTACAACGATCTGGAAGTAGTGTGGCCATTCTTCAACAAGTATGCCAACTTGCTGTTAGTTGTATTAGTCAGTATTTGTCTCTAAGAAACATGTTAAATTTCATTAGGAATAAATAAATTAAATTTTGCAGTATTTTACAAACTCTATTTCTCAACTTTTGCTGCCTGTGGATGGTGCGTATGCTGCTTCCTGTGAAGAGATGGCATCAGCTATGTCCAGTGCAGAAGGTTCTGCTCACAAGGGGCTCCAGCAGTGCATTGACACTGTGATGGCTGAGGTATTCAGATATTTTACTCTCCAGTTAGCTATCAGTTTGGTGTCTGATTGCACCAATTTGGTTGATTCTTTTCAGAAGCATAAAATTTCTTGCCCTAGGGAATGTTAAAATGGGATATTGCTATTTGTTCCAGAAAATAAGAAAAAGAAAAGCAAAAAGAGATGTCTTAAAGTCATTTTGGTGTATCTAAGGCTACGACAGTTTCTCCACAAGTTTTGTTGAGATTAATTTGTCTCGGGATCCATGGAAAAAGGCAGAGCTTTATTTTATAGAAAAGGGTATATTATCTGTATATATGCTGGAATGGCTATATTCTGTCTTATTTTTTATCAAATGGCTATATTGCTCTATAGAAAAACCCAAAAGGTCAAAAACCCATGTCCACTGATATTCTATTTTTAACGTCTTTAAGAACCCAGTTTTTATTTACATTAGATTATGAATCAATTGATCCATGAATTTTTTTTAAGGTTGAGCGACTGCTATCAACTGAACAAAAAGCTACAGACTACCGATCATCTGACGATGGCATTGGTCCGGATCACCGACCAACAAATGCCTGCACAAGGTAGTCAAATTTGAGCTTTTGCACATGATGAATCAAATCAAATCCTCTTCTTTTGTGTCATGTTTCGAGAATCTATCATGTACTCCCTCCGTCCCATAAAGATAGGCCTGTATGAGTTTGTCCCACAGAGATAGGTCACTTATTCCACATTCTTAAACAATTAATGAGACACAAGGGTATAAAAGCGAAATAGAGTAAAAATTGAATGTATCAATCATATCCACTACCATTTCTTAACCTGTCTGAAAATAACTATTGACCTATCTTTATGGAACGGAGGGTGTACCAATTTTCAGATTCCTGTACTGGATCTTTTTTCCTTTAACGTTCGTATTTCATCATCATATATTCTCACTTGACTCCAACTCTGACTTGCTTCTATAATGCAATATTCTCTCTCTTTCAAATTTCAGGGTCGTTGCTTATCTTTCCCGGGTGCTTGATGCTGCTTTCACTGCTCTTGAAGGTCTCAACAAACAGTCATTCCTCACTGAACTGGTACGGATATATTTTTCTCAGAAAGCATTGTAACTTTCTGGTAGGTTCCATTGGCCTTCAGACGCTACATATTATCTTTCCAGTGACTTAATCGTGTTTTGGATAAATTCTTGTGTGACTTAGACCTTTCCAATTTTATTGTAGGTATAACTGAAATTTCTTTCGGACATAATTACATCAAAAATTGCTTTCGGAATTATTCAGAAAAAAATTGCTTGTATGTCTAAATTGTTATCCATAGCACACTTCCAAAGAAATTGAGAGAGAGTGTAGTCAATTTCTATAATCTATATAACTGAAAACTACATGAACGAGAATGTGAAACTGTTATATGACTTGAACTTTAATAAAACCCCCTAAGGATAAGATTTAAGGTTATCATTTTTGTAAATTGTGTATAACAGAAAATTGACCAGCTTGGTTGTAGTTGAAGCTTTATGATACAAAATTTAAAATTGATGTTGACTGTTGATATTCAGTAGTCTTGTTGTAGTATATTTAATGAGATGTTTTACTGAGAAGTATGAGTTAATTTTTGCAGGGAAATCGCTTACACAAGGGCCTTATGAATCATTGGGAAAAGTTTACTTTCAACTGGAGGTACTCTTGATCTTTTTTTTTGTTTTGTTTTGTTTTGTTTTGTTTTGTTTTGTTGAATATATATAAATTTCCTCTCTCATTGGTTTCTTATCCACCCATCATGGTCCCTGAAGATTTTCATCTGTTGGCAAAACATGAGATGAAAAAACTGATTCTGTAAACTCTTGACCATAATTTTTGGCATTGACTATTGAACTGCTCTTTGCAAGGCCATCAATCTTGAAAAGAACTAACTTAACGTAATTTATAATTTTAAAATCAGTGGAGGGCTGCAACTTAAACGTGATATAACCGAGTATGGGGAATTTGTTCGTAGTTTCAACGCTCCCACAGTAGATGAGAAGTTCGAGTTGCTGGGCATGTAAGTAATACTGTTGTGTAATCTTTCTTATCCAGCAAGCAAAAGAAACAACATTCTTGAATCCTACTACTTCTATCTCACTTGACCACTGTAAAATGTTCTCTCCAGGATGGCGAATGTGTTCATCGTCGCTCCTGAAAGTCTGTCCTCTTTGTTCGAGGGAAACCCAAGCATCCGAAAAGATGCACAACGGTACCACTATACTTCATCCTATTCTTACCAAAACTAAAAATTATTTAGCTGCTGGGATGAAAATTCTAGTTGGTTGCAAAAAAATGCAGGTTTATTCAGCTTAGAGATGATTACAAGAGTGCAAAGCTGGCATCCAGACTCAGTTCTTTGTGGAGTAGTTCTTAGTTAATGCAAAAATGTCTTTGCTTGACAAATAAAATGTCATTTAGCTGCTGCGCTCATATGTGGTATCCGTACTTGCTTTGCTCCATTAGAAAACAAATTCAGGTTCCATCCCTTCCCGCCCCGATTATCTCGATTTTCGTTGAATTTTAAATTAAATAAAAGTGAATAGGTACTGGATGGTCGTGCTGTACATTGCAAGTAGAGGCATTTCACTCAGAAATTGAAATTGAAATTTAATTTATTTTCTGGTAAATTTGTACGTTTCATGTATCTAATAGTAAATTGAGTTCCAAAAACATAAGACGTCAAAATATGCTAAAGTTTGGGGGGGTATAAATGGGCCTGACAATGGGTATGACGTACAACAAACGGCCCAATCGAAATCAATAATGTCTTAATTTAAAAATCGTCATAATTCGGGACTTATTGCACTTCTACTTTATTTATTTATTACCATTTTTAGAGATATTTTATTTATTGCCTTCACATATCCTAACATCTTGTAAGTTTCTATTTATTTGTACATACACATTTATAAATTTTCATAAGATCAAACCTTGAAAAAAATGGCAGCCCGAAAAAACAGAAACTGAGAAAACCCGAGTAAATTTCACGAAAATAAATTCCATAAGATGATCTAAATATTTGAGATGAAGTTAATAATCACATTATTACACATCAAATACTTAGCTCAAAAGATACCTTAAATAAATGTGTGTATTTTTCTTCTCGAGTTCTTCGCTATCCTTTCTTTGAAATAAAGATAACATAAGTGATGTCACACTTAATTTTGATCGATTTTTACAATAAACAAGTATGTACGTCTGTACGTATGTGATAGGGCACACCTTTCTTAATTTCAGGTGGGAAAAAAGAAAAAGAATGTTGTGACTCCTTAGGTGGAGGGTGCAAAAACAAGAAATGTCCCTCTATTCCTCGGAAGGACAACAATGTTGGCACACCATGCATGAGGCCAACTCGAGACCAGCTCAAAACATGGGCACAAGTGGACCATTTAAAACACATTTGAAGAAGAAAATGCATTTCTACATGTTATATGGAAGGGGTGCAGACTAAATAACAAGAAATAAATTAAATAAAGTAGGGAGGGTGGGCGATTCGAATCTCATTCTTTACAAACCAGTATCTTTGGAGTTAATTCTATATTTTGAAAAAAAAAAGAAGTTGTCTGACTGTGTGTGTTGTACACACACTGATGGGATTAAGATGCCATCTGGGATTACAACTTCCACGAATCTTCTTAATCCTTTCTTCTTGTTTTCAGCCGTAGGTATTTTTATTTTTATTTTTTTTTTGTTGGGGTTATTACCAAAGCAAAGTAGTTTCAGTGTTTGTTTTCTTGTCGTGTTTCAGTCTCTTGTTCTATACATATACATAGCTCTCATGAGTTGTTGATACGTACAACTTGTTTAGAATTTTTATATTTTATTTATGTAGATGTTACAAATAGAAATTAGAAGATTATATAGAAAGATATAAGTGGAAGATGAGTTAAGAGCACTAGAGAAATTACATGAGAACAAAGGAATCGTACCTAATTAATAATAAAGTGTTATCCCTAAATGATAACACCTTTACCTGGTCCTGAAAGGCCGGATGATCCTCCATTATTCCTTTATTTCCCCATCCTATATATTCATTTTGTTTTTTACTATTAATTATTTATTTTCTGGATCTATAAAAGAAAAATATGTTAAATAATAATTTGTCCCATATACAAGAAATAAAATAAAATTAATGTTTAATATATTTGCTGGCCCAACCCTACCACCTTTGGAAACGCCACCGACCTAAACCTTATCCAAACCCTAGTTTAGCTTTGTATTGAACCAAACAAACCCAATTTTCCACATCACCTGCCTCATGCAACCAACCAAACCCCCCTCTCTCTCTCTCTCTCTCTCTCTCTCAATATATATATGTATATATATAAGATGTTCCTCATCTCCCCTCCCTTCACCCCACCTCCCCTCTCTCTCTCTCTCTCTCATTGCCCATGCTCATTTTTTTCTTGACTAAAACCAATTCAAATTATTTTTCTTGCTTTTCAAGCACCTCAGTATTTATATAAAATTACATAATTATCTACGTCCTACAGTTGAGAAATTCGTTTCTGCTAAGGAAATAGGTAAAGAGGTAGATAAAACAAACAGCAAATGCAAATTAGGTCATGTGAAAATCAGATCATAATCACTGTAGAAGCTTAATCGTCATGAGCTGCAACGGCTGCAGAATACTCCGTAAAGGGTGCAACGATAACTGCATTCTTCGGCAAAGCTTGGAGGCCATAGACAACCCTCAAGCTCAAGCTAATGCCACCCTTTTCGTTGCCAAGTTCTTCGGCCGCGCTGGACTCTTTTCCTTCCTTTCTTCTGTCCCTCAATCCCAAAGACCAGGTACTTCATCTCCCTCTCTCTCTCTCTCTCTCTCTGAAAACAAAATGAAGGGTTTTGATTTGCTTGCAGCTGTTTTTCTTACTTCGTTCTTTTGATTTGCAGCTCTATTTCAATCGTTGCTGTTTGAAGCGTGTGGGAGGACAGTGAATCCGGTGAGCGGGGCAGTGGGATTGCTGTCGACAGGGAACTGGCAAGCCTGCCAGACGGCGGTGGAGACTGTGCTTCAAGGTGGCGCTCCGGGCTCCTCGCCGGAATTTGACAGAGGTTTGGAAGGCAACAATGATGATTTGTACGGAACTCAGTTCTTGAACATGAGGCTTAAGAGAAAAGGATTTGATTCCGATGAAAAGAGAGGCCTCAGTCATGAGGGGTTGACGGCGAGTTTTCCGGCAAGAATGACCTCCCGAGGGAGGATGAACAGGCGGAGGGTGAAGAGTAGGCCGGCTTCCCCTTCGGATGAGTCGGAGACGACCACGGAGAGTGGTTTTGCGTGTCAAGATTTACAGCACAACCACCATGGAAATGAAACGAAGCTTTTGAGGCTCTTCTTGTGAAGATTTTCTTTCCCTTTTGTGTCTTTCAGACTGGATATTCAATTAACTTTGTGTGCCCTTCAAATTTTTTTTAAAAAAATCATGTGTAAGAGCAAAAATTGGAGATTTTTGGGGCAAATTTTTTTTTTTTTTTTAAATCTTAGCAGAAGGAAATAAAGTTCCAAGAAGCAGTGAGATGAAGGTTGCTTGGGGTGTACAAAATGATGTAATCATGGCGGCCAAACCAAATGCTGCCCTTGTTATTGTAATTCTAGTCCCAGATCGTTAACTTTTATCCACTATATATATGTCGCACATTTTATGTTTTCTTCAAACTTGAAATTCTGGAAAAATAAGATTACAAGAAAAGAAGATCAGAAATATGAAAGCACAAGGAGTAAAATGCAAACTATAAAGTATATATACTAAAAGTTAAAAAAAAAAAAAAAAAAAGTCCAGATAAAATACAGTATTATTTATAAAATAGGTAACATATAATGTATTATGCGTACATGTAAGTGCTACATATTTATAATGTATTACTTAAAAATTATTAATCATTTCAAAATGTTATATATAAGTATTACATAAAATAAAGTGTTACAAAACTGTTCCATTACAACTATAAAAACGTTACAAAAATATGTTACATAAAGTAATCTACGTAAAAAATATTAGAGTTATGCGTTACGTAAGGTCAATTATATTGTAGTATTCTCTAACTTTTATTCTAAATTTTGTTTAGCAATTAAACAGTAGGAGAGTAATTTAGTTTAAAGAGTAATGGTAGACTAGTAATTAACATACACATTTTTTTTATTTAAGATTTTATTAAAAAAATATTGCATTCTATTCATATAATTTTTCATATTAAATAATATTTCTTAATCTGTGTTAAACTATAGATAAATTGAAACTGAGGCAGTAATTATGTGGTTCCATGAAATAATAACCACTCTTTAGACCGTTCTACAAAAGTTCAATTTTTTTATTTTCGTAATTTTTTTCAGTTCATTTAGAATTTTCTAGGATTTTTTCCTTTTTCTTTTTCAATTTTGTTTAGTTTTTTATTTTTATATTCATTTTGTAGAAATTTTTTAATTTTCTTTTTTTTTCACATTTTCTCCTTTGTCTTTTATTTTTTATTTTTTAGGGAACATGTTTATTTATAATATTAAATTAATATAATTTTATATACATAACGTATACTTACTAATTTTTTAAAAATAAAATATTATTAAAAATAGATGATCGACAGTTTGTCACACCATAAATGAAAGTGTATTTTGTGATAGTGTAAACATGACTTGGAAAAAGATAGCCTCAACTGTAAATATTTAATTAATATTACAATGTTAAAATTATTGAGGAGTGTAAAATAATATTTTGTATCTTAGGTTAAATAAGTTGGCTTTTGAGTAGTGTAAAGAGGCAAACAAAGAAGAGACACATTTGACAATTGCGTCGAAGGGCCCCACTTCTCTCCACTCTATTTGGAAGGAATTGGAATTTGTATCTTTTTTTTTTTTTTTTTTTTTTTATAAATAAATTGGCCGTTTGCGTTCAAAGTCGGCAACTTTATCCATAGAATACAAGGTTCATCAATTCATCTTCTAGAATTTCTTTCCTACTACCTGATTAAAGCCCGATTTTAATGGGCTGGCCTTAAATAACATTGCATTGGGTCATGAATTGGTAGCCCAAATATTTGGGCCTATTTGGCCCAATTTTTCAATCAACAAAATACTAGCCCAAATATAGTTCGACCCATGACCCAACTGGACATGCCGGGTAATCCGTTGTCCATTGATATATTTCATCATATTTGTAACATCTACAAAATCAACTAGTATATATTTCATCATATTTGTAACATCTACAAAATGAGCAAGATTTTTTCTAATTTTTTTTTTAACCAAGATACAGTTAGAATAGCACACAACATATATAGATTGATTCTCCTTCCACCATGATAAAGGGGAAATAAAATACGAAGCACCTCGTGTGTACTGGCTAGTTAGTCGAGCCGTGTTGGCATGTAGAGCGGACAATCAGTTCTACGTGTGATTGCCATGCTGTCATACACAGTTATGTTGTAGTATGTATGTTCTCAGGCTACTGTCTTTAACCTGTTCATTTTTTGTTCGAAAGTAAATCATTCACAAGTTATGGTGTGTTTGGAAGAGGGGTGAGAGAGAAGTGGATCTTACTTGAATTGCTGCCAACAGGGATATGAACTCTGTGCATTCTTCCAGTAAAGCTTGCTCTTTTGATGTCACCTTTGCAACTTCACTCACTAAAGAATTCACCTTTTCCACCTGAAAATACGCTGATGCTTTCAGAACTGCGCGAAACAAAGATCTTCCAACAATTCTTTGTTGCCTACTTCCAAGAAAAATAGGAAAACTGTGTGATTCTTGTTGAATCAACGGTTCCAGTTCAGTCATCACATCTTACTCCCTCAATCTCAAAAAAAAAACTTGATTAGCCATTACTCATTCTTCTTCTTACAATCTATGGTTTTGTGTTTGTGATTCCAAGTTCAAGGTTGTTTTGTTTACATTAGATAAAACCTAAGACTTGTAAGAGAAATACCATTGGGAGAAGCAAGCATGTTGATGATGCCATAGACTGCATACTGTCACTGGCTGAACCAATAGCGTCCTGCAAGCTTCGGATGTTGGCCTGTCAAATTCATATATGATTATCGTTTGGTTGAAATACAGGGTGAACATGAACAATAAAAGATAAAACAAGGCACGTACGGTTGCTCCCCCGACAACTGGAAGACGAAGAGTGCTAGCTGTTAGAGCTTCAATGGCTCCAAGCAAAGAAATCGAGTGGTCTTCATCTACACAAGCCCAATCTTCTAAAGAGTCCATCTAAATTCAAAAAAAGAAACTTTAGTATATTTGTTTGTCTATAGCATGTATCACACCTACAACATGATTATAAAACAACTGATGTCATAAAAATGGAGGGCGGAGACAGAGCTCACTTGTCCTTTTAAAATGGAAGCTAGTTTCAACTTTTGTCTTAGCAACTGCAATTTGTATCTTCTTCTGGTTACGGTATCATAGAGATTGGAGATTGTTAGCCACGCGTTCCATAGATTTTTCTGATAAAGTCGGAAGATTTAAGAATCAATGGGACTAAGCTATAAGTAACAGGCAAGTTCATAACAAAGCTATATGTACACACACACACACATATATGACACAAAGGTTGTCACCTCTACACTACGTTTCTGCACAAGAAAGACTGCTTCAGTTCTAGCATTTACAAAGCGCCACTGCAGGTGCCAATTATAAACAAGTCTCAACAGCTGTGCATCTAATGCTCTGTTCTCTCCAACTTTCCCTCTCGGAGCATCAACACCATAACTAAGGGCTACATTTCTTATGCGCGGTGGACTATGCCCCCTTGAAGGAGATGTAGGCCTCATTACTCCACGAACAGAAGACGATAATGAACCATAATTTGTATACTGTTTCAATTTGGGTGGAACAATCAATTTGGGCACTGGACTTGTCAACAGATGTGTGCCTGGATCATGCAACCTCCTTAACCGACTGTTAGTTTCTTGCCAAAAGATAGATGACATGACAAGTCCAGGAGGCCTGTTTTGCCTGTGGGAAGGCCAGTTACAATCTTGAGCCCCTGAAGTACTACCAGATGACACATTGTCTGAATCGAATATGCTAATATTAGATGGCATCGAATCAAGATTCGACCTACCATCAACCAAAGGTCTGCGTTCATCAAGCATCAGTTGTTGTAACGCTTTAATTGCATTACCAGATCCAATTATATTAGATACAGGGGTCGAGTTTCTTGTGTACCTTGTAGAAGAAGGGGAAGACGAGGAAGAATTTGAAGTTGAAGGGGACAAATATCTAGAAGAAGTCATTATTCTTGATTTCGGCGTTTTTTGGATGTTTGAAATCCCTTTACTTTCATTCTTTTCAGAAGGCAGCAATGGTGGTCTTCTGTTATGCTCAGGTCGTGAGGATTTGATGTTGTGGTTTTGTGGTTGAAGCTGCCCAGAAACAGCAACTACCATCATGATCACAATCAACGAACACACATAAATAAGCACACAGTATATGTGAAATTTCACCTCTCATATTTTGATTTCCGCAGAAAAGACAAACTTAAACTTACCCAGGAGCCCTTTTGGTATCAACATTTGAACCTGCAAGGAAGATCAAGAAATCCTGTTGTAGCTCAAGAAAGCATGATGGTTGTTCAAAAGATTCCACATTCTTTTCAATGTATCTTTAATTTATTCTGCGTAAGACGCTGCAATAGCACAATGTAGCCAATCTAGATATGGAAATCTGAAGAAGAAAGTTGTGAGTTCGAGGCGATCGAGAATTCAGAGAGAAAGTCTGTGCGCGCGCACACAAGAGAGAGAGCGGCACTGAGGAGATTCGTGTTTTTTTATCATATCATTAAAAAAATTAACAAAAATAAAAATTCACACTTCTTTTATTCATTAATTTAAGTATATAATCAAATTAGATGAAAGAAAAATTGTACCTGAGGAAGTTTAGACAAGAGATGGAAGGTTGCAGTTGGCATCAATGGCGTGCATAATATGATATATACATATATAAGTATTTGTTGCTGAGAGAGTGCTATATATATACACACATACATATTTTGAATAACAGTTTTTGTTGTTATGTGTAATTAGAATGGGATGCAGCGTCCCCTTCAGTCTCTATCCATCCCTGTTTTTTCTCCCTCACTTTTCACGCATTGTTTTACTATTTTATTTCCCACCCTTTTCTAATTCTCACAAACAATCCTTGTTATCGGTGTTTTAATAATTCAATCAATAATTTATTTTATTTTATTATTAATTACTAGTTCTATGATTCATTCAAGGATTCTGATGCTCCTGCAGTCATTCTTTAACTTTGATTGTGATTAATTTTTCAGATGATAACATATATTCTAAACATGCATGTCAGGTTTTGTTGGCTACTGGTTGCAACAGCCACTCTCCGTTTTGGTGCACGAAATCCTCTATCAGCTAATTGAAAGAGATTATTCGAAGAAAAAAATAAAACAACATTTAACTTTTCAACTAAAATAATGTAGAACTCATTCCGTATTATTAAAACCATATAAAATATGGTACTCGCTCCGTATGATCAAACCACTAAAACTATATAAAATTTCGTACTCGCACAGCATGATCAAACCTCTAGAGGACAGGTGCATTTTCTCCTTTATAAGGTAAATAAAATAGGTAATGGCGCCGACACATATTGAACATCATATTTTTATTTTCAAGTACTAGTCTCAAATTTTAGGCAAAAATCGTTGAGGGGCATGTGTAAGTTAACAAAATGTGTCCCAAATCTAAATTATTTCCCTCAAAGTACACATAAACAACGTCAAAATTCATCCAAACAATTTCCAGACAAGAGATTCATCAACAATGTGTGTGCGCGTCTGTGGGTCGTAATTTAGAAAGATTTAATTTGACTGACAGAAAATGTAGAGGCATTCGACTTAAACTGCACTCATGATTGTGACAACTTCATCAAACATAAAATATGCATCAGTAAGCCACGTTTGTATTACATTATTGGTAGCCCTTTGCCCACTCAAAGTGATCTCTAATTCAAAAAATCCATTGTGTCAAAACTACTCAAACAGTTAGTTTGTTTAAAATTTCTACAATATTTACCTTAAAGTAATGTTTGGCCAACTACCTCTATTTTGTGCTCATTTGGGACTTAGAACTAGATGGACCAAAATGGTGGCATTTCCTTTTAGTCCTAGTAGTTTTCGCAGAAAAGAGAGATTAGGGACAGAAAGCTCACTTTTCAAGTAAGAAAGTGCTTCAGCTACTTGCATCATCCCGCAACAGCATCAAAACAACTCCCTTCCAAACGAATTTACACCACCCAAAACTTTCACCCTTAATAATTTGCACACAAATAATTACCTAATGTAATACCCTCAACCGTGGGTCGAACCCACATATGCCTTTATATAATACATGATTCTATTGTGTTCAATATAAGGTATTGTATTAATAAATTAGAATCACAATCAGCCAAAGTTAGGTTTCCGATTCTCTCTACTAAAATGTGCAACCAGTCAAAAAGATGATCTGCAGCTATTAAATTAGTCCAACAAACTCTACCTTCAATTCGACGCCTCAGCTTGCACAAAGCAGTTATATAATATTGACCTGGTCAAACTAAAGCATCCTGAAGAACTGATTATAAAAATGAAGCTTCAACCACAATTCAACATAAAATCCAAACATAGTTCATGCTTGATTCAATAATAGTCACTCTTGTGCATAATTTGAGCTAAGCATGTACTAAGTATGAGAAACTGCAGAATGAGACAAAAAAATAGCAAAATAGAACAGCCGAGACTATGAAAGCAGGAAAAACAACCTCCTTGTTCACAAATAAAAAAAGAGTTTAAACAGGTATTGAACAAGTCTAACTACACGCATTCCGTAGAGAAGGCTGAACTAGACAAATAAAAAGTGAACTACAATCTTCTAGGGTTACCCAACGTAGTAAAAACCTAAAAGATTCTCTTCTGGCTGCATTAGCATCCACACAGCTTAACGATACTGCACATACACCAAGCCAACAAATCATTCAATTACTCTCAAGTGAACAGACAATAAATATTTGAAGAATTGAATGTTAACAAAGGTAACAAGCGCACCTTAATAAAGCCAATTTCTTTGGCATTGCTGCGGAAGCATTGTCTGCAGCACATCAGGCCGTACTTTCTGATCAATCCATGGGGGTTCCCACAAACACGGCTGTTAAAAAATACAACATTAAGTCAAATTTCTACTATGCTTTCTTTAGTAATGATTTTGCTTTTCACTTGTCTCATATATACATATATATATATCAAGGGCAATTAAACAAAAAGACTATTATATATGTTTATATAAAACGAACTTTTACCCCAAATAAGTATCTATATATTATTCCTAAAACAGTATAAAATTCAATTTGCATTCAAATTGTAAACTTTTCAGCAAACATATAAATTTAATTAGTTTTATATTTGAATATGTTGGATTAACAAATTACACATACACTAAGACAAACTTAGCATATAAAACAGACCGCCTTCAAACTTTCCACCAAGACAAATAACCTCATAAGAACAATTAATTAACTTAAACACATATCTGCTTGCACAAGTTTTAAGATATAAAATAATTTTGTGCAGGGTCATTCTCGCAGCCAGATTTGAGCGCTGGGAGGATCTAGAAATGAACTATAAATTTAAACTATCTTAGTGAGGAGATGCAATAAACCGTTTTGCAACTCCACGGAGGTGCTATTAGCAGTACCAATATTTCAGTGCAGCAACTCACAAGTTAGTAGAATAAACATTGTTCGCACTTTCGCTATCGATCTCGACCAATTATAAGAACAAACAACACACATTTAAGCAGGAAATAAAGCATAATCAAGTTAATAATAAAAAAAGGAGATACGATATTAAAACAGCAACTAAGAGATGGAGGTACCAGGTGCGGGATCCAGGGCCATAGTTTTTAGGGTGAGAGTTCCAGACGTTGGAGTGCCCCATCTTCGTCTTTCAGATGCCGCAGATCACAATGTATCGCAGAGTACGCTCCAGGGTTTGCAAAATGCTATGACAAAATCGAATTTATATGTAGCTCCCCCAAAACCCTAATGTTGATTTGGTAATAATCATCGTAGTTAAGGGTGTACTGGACTTTTCACTGTGATCACACGTTTCGTTCCGGCTTTTATTCTCTCTGTTCTTTTTTCTTTTGGTTGGAATAAATATCATAATATGTTCTACTTATTTATTTATTCTTTGACCTTTGTGGTCACACATATTTTTTTTACCCATTTTCTCATAATTAATATACAAATAAAAAAAATTCTTCGTTTCAAGAAAGTCTATTAAGGTAAAGATTTTAGCCAAAAATACAACCAAAATTTGCATATTATATAAATAAGGATTAATTATTTTTTTAATGTTAAAAATCTTAAAATTATTATGAAAATTCTGTCAATTATTTTTTTAAAATCTAAAAATTATATGAATAATTTAAAATATTATAAAATATCTGAAAGTGGTTTAGAAATAATTTTCAAAATTTGAAAATTATATTAAAATATATGATATTTTAAAATCTAAACATTATATTAAAATCTCATATTTTTTTAAATAATCTTCAGATTTTAAAATTAAGTTAAGATTTTCTGAAATAATTTTCAGATATTTAAATTCATTTTGTGATTTTTCAAATAATTTATTATTTTGTATTCAATTTTTACTATAAGTTTCTTATTTTTATTAAATATTTTTTTAGAAAATAAATTGAATACCCCTAAATTTTCACTTTTTCCAAAAAGTTGGCCTGAGGTTGCAAATGAGAAAAATCATATACCACAATTTGCAAAATTCATAAATAAATAACTTTAAATATTAAAATGATAAAAACACAATACTACACATTGAAAAAATAATATATTTTATAAATAAATATTTTAAATAACAACGAACAAAATACCTGGATTACAAATATGTAGCAGTAAGATTTTAAACTTCTAACATTGATATTTGGATAATACACAATACAAGGCCGAAGTAGGCTGATTCGACCTAAAATGTTGAATAAATCATTATACCTCTTTAATTCCAATTTTAAGTACAACAAACACACAGTTGATTGAATGTTATAGGATCTCCAATACACTTTCCCCAGTTTCCTATTACAGTAGAGACCAGCAGTGCTCTTTTTCACATGACTCGGCTCGAGATTCCCAGGAACCACCATTCGACTGGTACAGTACCGTTTCATATGTTTCCCGGACAAATTTTGATCTTCTATTTTCTTTCTTATGGTCCTAAAAATGATCGCAGGGACAACATTTATTATATGGTCAGAAAATTTTAAATAAATCAGTTCAACTTTTCCCTTGATAGCCCTATGGCACAATTTCATTTTGCTTCGTTGCTGAAATCCATTGAAGTCCCTTGTAGATCACACGCACGGTTCTCACATTCTAATTTCCCCCATCGTGCATCAACTCGTTCGCAAGGAAATACGAGCTTGCCTAGGCTGTAGAGAAACAAGATCAAGAAAATGAATCTTTTGCTGGAATCCAGTTTGGAAATTAATCACAAGAGCTCTTTTTACATGACCATATAGAAATGGAAGATTCTAATAGGCAGGATATATAAAAAGGTTACCTTCTATTAACCACATTATGCACATGGCATAACCATTGGGAGAACTCGTGATGAGATCCAGCCTGTACAGGATTTGATCTGTATATAGATGCATCTGTCAGTTGGAATCTCAGTATAAAATGCATTATGAAACTATTGAATATGGTCTGGTCCTGATTAGTTTTTACCTAAACATCAAACATCTCAATGGATAATGATAAATGTTTTCCAAACCCTACGAGAGGGCCAATTTATTATGTCAATTGCGATATTGATTCTTTTAACAAACATATATTTTAGCAACTGCAAACCAGAGGGCGGGGTAGGAGTAAGGGGCGTGGCAGTGGTACCCGCCCTCCCAATTATGTACATAGAGTAAATATGAATTGCACACACATATATCAGCAACATGAAAACTGTAAGGCAGTGATTAGAGGGGTTGGGGGTTAAGTATGCACCTTATAACTTCTTTAAAGTGATCTGCACATTCCTTACAAGGATACATGCGAGACAATATCGCCATCTGCATGCAAAATGCAAAACCATATGGAGTTTGGAGAACTGCATAATGAATTCATTTAGTCCAACCTAATTCAGTCACAGGTACTATTTAAATTGGTATTTCTTGTTGGTAGCATAAACTATCAGCTCAAATAAAATCCAAATGACATATATCATTTTTCAAGTGAATTCCAGAGAATATAAGAAATCTTAGCTCTACACGACAGTTGAGAAAATGGAATTGCTGGACGCAGAGATCAAAGAGACAAAACTATTTCACTGAATCAACAGACACAGTGCCCATGGCAAACATTCAGTGCCATTCCTTCAACACAAAACTCAACTCTCGGACAATGTAGACGATCGTACCAGTTCTTTGACGTCCTTCTTCTGTTGCCTAGTTGGCTTATCTGGGTACTGGAAAAATAAGAAAAAATGCTGACAATCAACACATATTAAACAACAATATCCCTCATAAAATATATTAATAATCCAAGACACGGAAACAGAATTCTGAATCCATTGCAAAGATGGTGAGATATCATCAAGAGATTTGTGCACGGAAAGAAGTTGAAATGGAAATCAAACCTCCAAAGCTAAGAAAAGTCCAACTTCAAAGAATATATGAATAGAAATATAAAGGATAATATTCTAAGAAAAACCTGAGCAGCTAGAGTGTGAAGAAAAGTCCATGTAGCTCTTCCAAGTTCTTCTTTTGTCGTTGGACTGGAAGACTTTCCCTATTGGAAAACATAACCAGCAAAAAAAATCAGCATGTTATCCAATCAGCTAATACTATAATATATCAACCACGTTTCAACATAAAAAGAGTGTCCCAAAGCTGCAGATCAAATGTATGCAAGTGGAAATTTGAGAAGAGTACACTTCAGTTAGATTTATACTCAAGTAGAACAAACTGGACTACAAAAAGATAATTAACTGAATTAAGATATGCTAAATAAGATAATCGCTCTGTGTCTGCAAAAAGTCAATTTATAATATACCCAGTTAAAAATAATATGTGATATACCAGTTAAGAAAAATGAGATCAGGGGCTATTTCAGCCCAGAATAAGTAAGCCAATTAACAAGAAAGGGAAAAACAATAACTAAACACACAAACATTCCGCAAGCACCAAACAACATATGTACATCTACAAAAGTAAATGTAGACCATCAAAAGCAAAAGCGTTGTGTAGCCTAAGGCGAAGCAAGTGGGTACAAGATCGAAGAGAATGCATAGGATGGATGCCCGGGGTTTTCGAGTTTCCAGAAGCGCGCGAATAAGGTTCACTGGTTGTATACGAAATTATTTTACGCTGTCTGGGGATTTTCCTTGCAACTAGAGCGATGAACTGGTGTGGTGGATATAAGAGCGATTCTATCTTCTTAAGCGAATCTTTTTTTCTGCTAGTTACTCAGTATAGCTACCCGATGGTCCCTCTCGTCCCGGCTAGAATAGCTAATGTCTGTCAAAGAGGCTGGCGATAGGTATAGAAAGTAGCTCCTTGGGTGAGCAGAAGCGTAAATCCCAGCAGTCCCACCCACGCAAACCCAACCCAACCCACCCCCTCCCACCCACTGGATAAAATACATGAACTCCATTCAGTACTTTAATCAAACAGTTAGTGTACTTCAGTCAGAAATTCACATATTCCAACAAACGGATAAAAGGTAACCTTCTTTATGATGTCTTGCGGTTGGAGAGGAAGGTCGGCGGTTGATTGTGGTGAGCGAGATACAAGAATGGTCTGATTTGCGGCGACTGAGAGCGAAGGTCCGCTGGGGCGTTGAAAGAATTGGGAGAGGTGGGTCTGGACACACCCGGAAACTTTGACAAACCCATCAAACATGAGCTGAAGCGGATTTTCAGACATTGCAGTCGACTGAATTCAGAGAGGAGCAAATATGTAGCACAAAGTTCTGAAGAACTTTCTGCTCCCTTCTGTACAAGTTGCAACCGAACTTGCGTTAAATATAGCTATGATTATATATGCCGATATTTTTTATAAAGCGTTCACATCTAATGCTTTTTACTAAAAATTTAATTTCACTTATTAGCTATTTTGTTATATTAATTGATAATTTTGTTTTATTAAATTAATTTTTTTAATTTCTCAAACAAAATTCCAAATCCAACCCAAATACTCCAACTCACCAAACACTAATATAATCACTAAATTTTAAAAAAGTAAATAATCCTATTTTCTGAAAATTAATATTTAGATTTTCTGAAAACTTATATTATTATTTTTTATCTTATAGCAAACTTTGTCTTAAAGATCCTAATTTACAATAAACATTCGTATCCGACACATATTCCAAAATCCAACATAAAATTCCAAAGCAAAAAAATATTAATACATAAATAAATTAAATAAAATTATATTAAAATTCTTTAATTTGAAAATTTAATAATTTTTTATTTTAGAAAATAATAAACAAATTTTATATTTCAAACCTAACATAAATAATTCTATGCCCAATCTAACATAATTCCCAAAAAAAAAAGTATGAAGATAAAATAATTAATAATATAACTTAAATAATCCAACTTTAAAAAGCGTAAACAATATTTTTTAAAAGGTGTGTGAAAAATAATAATATTAATTTCAATGTAACATGTATGTATGGTCAACAAAAATCAAATACTTTTATTTAAGTAATTAAATATTTTTAGGGTTAATTACATTAAAAAAATTACAATTCGTTGTAAAACTTGAATATTAATTACGATTTTTTAATTTATGCAATATAGTACTATTTTTAAAATTTTTACAATTCAAAGTATGCGAAAATTTTATAATTTTTTTATATATTTTATTTAAAGTTGTTGTTGTTATTGTTATTTTTATTAGTATATATTTGAAATATTGGGAAAATGAAACTATCTATAAAAATTATGCTATACATATGAAATGGTGGTTAGAGCATAATACATATTTCCCTTTAGTTATATAGATATTTATAAATCCATACATTAGTTAATTATATAGATTATTTACTTGAACATTTGTATTAAGATTCTTGATTAAATTAAAAGTATTAATTTTAAATTTAATTATATTTTTTACGCACAAAAAATTTGTTCATGTATTGTGCAATTTAATATGCAATATTACTTATTTAACTAAAGATTGTTACTTGAAAAATACTACTATTAATTTATTAACTTAAAAAAATTAGTAATTTTTTTAAACACACAAATAATATTTTTTATTTAAATAAGTAATACTTTATATTGCATCGTGCACTTCACACACGAAAGACTTACTATACTATTTATAAAATCGCATGCTTTGACCATATAACATTACCTAAAATTCATAAAAAAATTATTAAGTGCTTTTAATTGTAAATATTAAAAAAAAACTAAAATACAAATTTTACAAAAAAATTGTAGTTTTTTTATGCAATTAACCTTTATTTTTATATCAATATAAATTTAAAAGTAATTTTAAGTTTTTTTTTTAATAAAAAGAAGATTATTTTTAACTCATAGGAAGTCCATCCCCGCACGTCGAGACAGCTACCCAATTTGTAGGGGATTCGAGTCGGATTCTCTCTCTCGTTGAAACACGTGTACCAATACTGTAGCACGTCAACGGCATTTATTAAAATAATAGTGATGGCGTCTCTGGTGAAGTTAGTTAGCAAGCTCCAGAAATGAAGCCATCCTAATTTGATCTTTTCATCTCTTTTATCATCACATATTTTTCTTTTTTTCTTTTTTACATTTCTTTAATCATGCTTCAGAAAGAATCTGGCCTGATATTCTGTGGAGGGTGATCTTCTCTCAATTCGATATTTTTAATATACTATCTCTGTCCATTGAGCCATCAGAATAATTCAGTTTGATTCGGTCGGTCTCCCTCCCTTCTCTCTCTCTCTCTCTCTCTCTCTCTGCGTATGGGTGAGGAGGGAATGGTGGATGACTTCAAGAACACAGCAAGCACAAAGGGCAACAACCCAAAGCTCACAGTTCTACCTCTGATCGCTTTGATTTTCTACGAGGTTTCCGGGGGTCCATTTGGGGTAGAAGACTCAGTTAAAGCCGGCGGCGGGCCCCTTCTCTCTCTACTCGGGTTCTTGATTTTCCCTCTATTTTGGAGCATCCCAGAAGCCCTAATCACAGCCGAACTCGCCACAAGTTTCCCACAGAACGGCGGCTATGTTCTCTGGATATCATCAGCTTTTGGCCCTTTTTGGGGCTTTCAAGAAGGGTTCTGGAAATGGTTCAGTGGGGTAATGGACAACGCCCTTTACCCGGTACTCTTTCTTGATTACTTGAAGCATTCATTGCCAATCTTTAACAACATAGCTGCTAGGATTCCAGCTCTTTTAGGCATTACCATTTTATTAACATACTTAAACTACAGAGGTTTGAACATTGTCGGATTTTCAGCTATCTTACTAGCCTGTTTTTCTCTTTTGCCGTTTGTTGTAATGGGGATTCTCTCGATTCCTCGTATTAGGCCTAGAAGATGGCTTGTTGTGAATTATAAGAAAGTAAACTGGAGAGGGTACTTTAATAGTTTATTTTGGAATCTGAATTATTGGGATAATGCTAGTACATTGGCTGGGGAGATTGAGAATCCAAGCAGAACATTTCCAAGGGCGTTGTTAGGGGCCGTTGTTCTTGTGGTTTGTTCGTATTTGGTGCCCCTGCTTGCAGGAACTGGGGCAGTGGAAACGGATCCGAATGAGTGGAGTGATGGCTACTTTGCACAGATTGGAATGTTGATCGGTGGTTCTTGGTTGAAATGGTGGATCCAAGCAGCTGCTGCATTGTCGAATATGGGGTTGTTTGAGGCTGAAATGAGCAGTGATGCTTTCCAGCTTCTGGGAATGAGTGAGATAGGGATGCTTCCTTCTGTATTTGCTTCCAGGTTAGTTGTTAATAACTTAGTCCTCTGTCACTATATCTGTACTTGTTTGGTTGCAAATTATATTCGACTGATTGCATAATGTCATGTTTCACAATTTCAGATTGATTGGAAGAAGTAGATATAGCAAATTGGGTGTCGTGTCAATTTCATACAATATATGGAATTAATATACAAATTTATTAGAAGAGAATATAGAAACATAAGCCTGTGTCTCTGTTCTAATTTGGCTTTCAGATGGCTTTATATTGATTCAAATACAAAGGATTAAGATCTGCTGTAGTAGGTTGTTTAAGTGTTCAGCTAGTTCTTTTTAGTTATCAAAGCAGCTATTGTGTGATCATATAAGGTGTCACTGCATCAACGCCTTTGGTAACAACTATGATTATCATAAGTGCGCTTTTTAACGGCCGCGACATTCTAGATGTTCAAAATTATTGGCAAAAAGCATGTATAGGTTTTTTTTTTTTTTGTTTTGGAAAGATGCTTGTTTAAGCCCCTGAATTTTCATGTTCTGATAGATTGAGCCCTCGTACTTCTAATGTGTTCTATTAAGCCCTTAAACTTCTATTTTTGTTGACATTTAATCCTTCGTTTTGTTTATATTGTTTTAGTAAGCCTTCAACTTTTTTACTTTGCTCACCTTGAGCCCCTGGAAAGTCCCTCATTGTGGTCAAATTTGGGGGTTCAATAGAACAAAATAGAAGTACAAGGGCTCAATAGAACAAAACATGAAAGTTCCCGTGGCTTAAATATATATACCAGCAGTTCTACAGCTACTTAAACTTGAGCTATTCATCATCTTAATTTGTTTTTTATTTACTTTTATTCCCAGTCATAGTGTCTATCATTGGATAAAGGATTCAAGAACCCCTTGGCCAATGTTTCTAATCACACTGACAATGCAGATCAAAATACGGGACTCCCACGATCAGCATTCTGTGTTCGGCAAGCGGTGTGATACTCTTATCATGGATGAGCTTTCAGGAAATCCTCGAATTCCTCAACTTCCTCTACGCTATTGGAATGCTGTTCGAATTTGCAGCCTTCATCAAACTGAGAATAAAGAAGCCCGATCTTCCCAGACCTTACAAAGTCCCCTTGGGAACATTCGGTGCAACTATGCTGTGCTTGCCTCCCATGTTCTTGCTCGTTCTGGTCATGTGCCTCGCCTCGCTTAAGACGTATTTAGTAACTGGGGCCGTAATTTTAGTGGGATTTGCCTTGTATCCTGTGTTGAACCATGCAAAGGAGCGGAAATGGATCAAGTTTAGTTCAGATGTTAGTACAGTAAGGCTGTCAGAGATTAATGATCTTGAAGAACATCAAGTTGTGTGGGAAGAGCAACATGAAACATCTCACCTCCTTTCAGTAAATTCGTCGTTTTCCAGGGCCGGCCACCCGTCCGAAATCTCATCGGACGGGGTTCCAAAATCGGAGTAGAAGGTAGTTAAGGTAACAATTCTCTGATATGTTCACTTAGAAAAAATGTAAATGTAATTGAAAATTGTATTTTTTAGAAGTTCATTAAGAAGCAAATGATACACATTCCTCTTGCAGTCTTTGTTCACTTTGCCCTGTAAGCATCAATTAGTGGCAATATTATATGTGTTGTAATACGGATTTATATATTTAAAGTTTCTTTGATATGAATGTAAAGTATTTAATAAATTCAAGTAAGGATTTTTTTTTCTTCTATATATATATAATTTTAAACTTGTAAACATGCCAATCTTAGGGCAACTTATCAAAATTAATTAATAAATTAAATAGTTAAATAATTGATATTATGATATAAATATTTAAATAATCGATAATTATAATACATACTAATTAGCCAGTCAAGCAACTCCAGTATCTCATCCCCAATAACATGGGAATAGATATTATTTGCATAAGTTAATCATAGATCAAGAAAAGACATTGGTCTTTATCCCAAGAGCTAATAAATGCAAATTTTATTGGGAAAAAAAACAAGATAAAAATAAATAAAATTAGAATAGATAAATTTGCATTTAGTCATGGATCAAGAAAAGACATTGATCTTTATCCCAAAACCCAATAAATGCAAATTTTATTGAAAAAAGAAAAAGAAAAAAAAACAAATCCAAATGAAGGAGAAATGTTGAAAAAAAATGAAAGCATGATTGCTCCAAAATATAAGGCAATTGTAATCATATTATCTCACAACCACATAAATACTTCCTTAAGTTTGATGCCAATATAACAAAAAATCATTGGAGAAAAAAAAGTTTTCCGCCAAAAAAAATTACGATCAACTGTTTACCATAAATATTTATTAATGTTTACATTTGTTATGTATTATTAATATCGTATATACAATTTGATTTTATTTATCTGAAATGCATTTTTAACACATCAGAGACGGACATATTCGGTTAATTCGTTAATGATTCTTGTTAGATATACAAGCAATCAGATTAATGAGTGTTTTTAGAAAGAATTATTTTTGAGGGGACAAGTCATAAGAGTCGTGGGAATGTTTGAGCGCCATTAGGGGGGTTGCAAGAGTTTCCAAGACTAGCCAAGAGGGCATAAGCTAGAGCGCCTTTGTACGGTATGTTGGAAGGGGCTGAGCCTACTTAAGTTGTTCCGTGTTTGGCTTTGTCTGTCCCTCAAGTTGGGAATTTACGCACAGAATTAAACTCGGAGAAATAGACCGGCCGCCGATCAAATAGCCAAATTGGGGACCCAAAACTAAGAACCCGGGGAAATACACCGTCCACTTCTGCTCGGCGAAGCTAGGTCAGATTTCTCCTCTCTTTCTCACTATTGTTTCTGTCTATAATTCAATTCAATTTTTCTGGGGGTTCTTTATTTTTCGTCGTGGAAATGTGAACTGGGTTCGAATTGTGATTCAAGAATCAGAATTCTTGATTACTTATCGCTCTCTTTAGCTTTCTCTCTAGTTCAATGCAATTCGTCTCTGGGTTTAGTTTACCTTAATGTCAATGGGTTTGGATTGAATCGATTACCTCAATTCGCGGTGGTATTTCTGCATTTTTCTTTTTATAGTTCCTTATTTACATTTAATTGTTTCGAAGTTAATTTTTCAGAAAAATTCTGTTAAATGTTGTGTATTTACTGCTTGGTTAGGAAAGTTGAGATTTTTGAGAAATTTTAGTCTTGCTTTCCGGGCAATATGATTTTGATCTTGTTCTAATTTTAGCAGGAATGAGCTTCCAAACTCTTTAATTGAGCTGATCCATATCTTGGATATGTTTCTTAAGCATCTTAAGTTGTGGAATTGGTAATTCATTTTAATTTATGTTATAGATTTCAGGTTTGAAAGCAATGTGAGGGAGTTTTGCTTCATAAGTTTGCAACTGTTATATTTTATGTAGTGGTATATTGATTGGGATCTGTTTTTTATTGGATTTATTTAGCCTCAGCTAAAAATGGTGGCCAGCCATCATTTTACTCGTGTGGACACGCTAGAGCTGAAAGAATTTATCTATAAAAATATTGGGCACCATAGAGCAGAAAAGTACTTTGATCAGCTGAAAAGATTTCTCAGTTCGAAAATCAGCAAGGTTGAGTTCGACAGGAGCTGCATACAGACAATCGGAAGAGAGAATATTCCTCTTCACAATAGGCTCATCCGCTCTATTGTCCAAAATGCCTGTCAAGCTAAGATCCCACCTCGAAAAGCTAGTAAAGTTGAAGGACTCAATGCTAAAGTTACCAATGGTTACCAGAGGAATTGTCTGCAATCTCTTTATGGAGATGCATTCCCGCAGTCTCCTCGTAAGTGTAGGTCTCCTGTTAATCGCAAGTTTCGGGATCGTCCCAGCCCACTGGGCCCACTGGGTAAGAGTCCGAGTATGACATGTGACGAAACAGTCACAAGGACTCAAGAACAACAAAGTGCAACAGAATTGCATTCTCTCTGCAGTAGACCCCCAGTTTCAGTGGAAGATGGAGAAGAGGTTGAACAGATTGCTGGAAGTCTCAATGCACGGAACTGGAGTCCTGTTACTGCACCATATGGTGTTTCGGTAAACATGGTTGGTTCTCGTAATAAGGCTGTTAATCGTGGCTACAAAGATAGTACTTTTGCCAACAGTTGTGAAAATAGTGGTGAGTTGCCTGATTCAAGAACTTTAAGGAGCCATTTGGAGAAGAAGTTGGCATCGGAGGGGGTTGGAATCTCGTTGGAATGTGCTGACTTGATAAATAGCGGCTTGGACATATTTTTGAAGAGATTGATTGAGCCAAGTGTAGGCATTGGTTCATCTAAGTGTACAGATTCGAAGAATCTTGAGGAAAGATCAAATAAGGTGCGGACACCTGGATTGAATGGTGTATTACCTGGAAGAACACAAGTGAGCATGCTGGATTTTCGTGTTGCAATGGAGTGCAATCCTCCTTTGCTTGGGGAAGATTGGCCTGTACAACTTGAGAAGATATGTCAGTATTCTTTAGAGGAGTAAACTGCTTAATTTGAAAGCAGTGATTCAATCCAAACGAATATGCAATCATGATCCAAAAAGTGAGCGCCAGTTTTAAACGTGGGATGCACAATAATTTCCAGAGGAAATAAGTCATGGCTCATGAATAGGCTGGAAATTAAGGTACTGGCTGCAGATATAGATAGATGGTTAACAGCATTAGTTGCTAGGATGAGGAAGATTTATATAAGCAAGCTTACACATAATATTGTTCAACATTTCATTGTCTTTAGAGCTCATATATTTTTTCAAGTTTCACTGTGTACCATATTATTTCTGAGGAGAAGTAGCACTCTCTCCTTGCCACATGTGGTTGTATTCCTTGAAAACGATTGGGAGTTGAAAGTTGCTAAGAGAGGTTTCATCAAATTTATTTGTGTCATTTTCGTTGCATCTTAATGTCAGTTATGCTTTTGGTCAAAACCACAGTCGCAAAGAAACCCGATCTGGTAATACAACTATTTTGATTGTACTTCTAATTTAGCTGTCGTTTTGTTATCCAGTTATCCTGTTTCAGCACACCAGCAGCAGGTGAGTTCTGTCTCTTTCAGATTATGTTGATACACCTGTAGTTTGAGATGTTACATGCAGTCACTTTGTGGGAAAAGATAGGTAAATTACAGTGTCCAAAAGACCGCAACTTGCAATTGTTAAATCTGATCCGGCTTCTGTCGGAACATATTGTAAATCATAGGTTTGTATAATGTTTTTCCATTTGAACCAGTCATTACAAATATTTATTATTTGAATGTAATCCCATTTTTTGTTACCCTCATCTTGGCCTCTTATTGGAGAACCTGATCGGAGAAGATTTCATGTTACCTTCATCTTTAAAAATGAGACTTGTATTTTATTATCGTTGTCAGCACATAACTAAGCGGTATAATTTCCTGTAGAAGCCGCGTCCAACCCACAAGCAATGGGTTGATACATGTTCAAAATACTTGCTACATTTCAAAAATTGCGTACATGGAGAAGACGAACGACTACCATTAATCAACAACAACTTCATAATCTGTCGCCACTAGTTTCTACAAAGAACTTTGAATCATTAGTTTAAATACAGTGAGGAATTCTAATCTTCAACAAACGAACCCCTCAATTTGCACCAACTTTAGCTAAGCTTGCCATGTAGGTCATATACACCGTCCACAAGTACGAAAACGAGTTGATCACAAGTGGCTGTAAGATTCAAATCAAGAAGACTTAGGTATTTCTTTCAATACAGTAAATTATGAAATGGGGGTACAGGAAAGGAGGGCCTCACCTGTAAATGAACAGGGATGAATTTGAATGTCACAAAATCACAAACTGGCCAGTACATTACGCCATTAATCATCGTAGGGAGCAAATCACGTTTCAATCTAGCGACAATCTCTGAACCACTTTCACCTGAACATAACGTATATTAGCCCTTGATAAGAAGTAAACAAGAAAACAAAATCTTCTTTTCTGGAGGAGCAAGATGTATCCGTGTAGCATCTAGTAAGTACAACTGAACAATAAAGCCACGTTTTGGTGTAATATTTTTGCATTGACATTAAGTGTTTTCAGCCACTCCATATTATAAGAACAAATTAAGATAGGATAGAAAAAAAGAGTTGAGCATAATAGTACTAAACACTGCTCTGATCTGAAAACAATATATAGGATCATCACAAGTTGTAGTTCAATACCACTAAAAATAGAATCATATTTCCCATTTTACAACATTTCAAATAGCCTTGCAAAACAGCAAATATTGCAATCATACTCAAGACCCTCTAACAGAGGAGATAGCCTTCTGTTGGCGGAATGCACCCTACAACTGGTGCATTCCACTCGGTGCGATAACCACAACACAATTTTACACACGCACATAGGTCTATGTGATTGTATGCACAAGTGTGGTGGTTATCAAACCCAGTGCATTGCACCAGGCGTAGTGGCACAGAGATCACATTACCTTAAATCCTACATTGTCCAGTTCAATTTCTGCTTATATCTCTGGTTAGTTATAGATCCTAATATCTTGTACCCAAGCACAAGTCTATTGGTTCTTTCCAAACTCACAGAACATGCAACTGTCGACACTAAATACTTGTCTTGTCAGAAGGTACTTGTAAGAAGATGCTTTCTAAACATTAAATTACAATAGACAAAGTTTAGCTAAAGAGGCAGAGAAACACACTTATTAATACCTTGTAAAGCAGCGTTAACAGAGAAGAACACAACAGTCATGGCAGGGCCATAAACCGTCTGCCCCAATGCCATTTTCTTAAACGTCGATAAAAGATCACGCTTTGGAAAAACTTTCGACATAAAATTGTACCAATAATGTAATGATGGCCCTAATATCAGCATGCCATATCCAGCCATCCGCAGAGTTCTCATCAATTCATACTGCTCCATCTCCCCCACAATCGTCTGTTCAAAAAAACAAGTCCATTCATATTAAAACTGTCATTAATTCAAACAGAGGATAAGCTACTCGTCTCGTATCAGAACAAATAAGAGAAGGGCATAGAGACATTATTAAGACAATAGTTATCAACGAAGAAAACGTTTTTTTTTTTTTCATTACTGCTAAGATCTTATGGTACCTGGGAGGTTATATCCGCGGCAGTGTAAATGAGAGCGGCGGTGGTGCTTTTAGTGGCAATGGGACGGTTCTTGAGCACGTGCAAGTACCACCGCACCAAAGGGAATTTTTGGGAAGACGATGATGCCCTCGAGGAGAAACGAGAAGATATCGTACTAGGAGAGGGAAACTCTATATCCTTGGTCTTCCGGAAATCGGAGTGTTTAAGACGGGAAAACCGTGTCAGTTGGGGGAGCCTGCTGCCGGCGTTACCGGGCACTGCGGCTTGGTCGGAAATAGAGTATTTTAAACTCCTGTTCCACGAGTGGTGCATGAAATGGCGACCGCATTGACCTCTGAGGAGACCGCTCTTCAATAGTGCGGCGGCCATGGATGCCGGCTAAGGAGCTCCCCCGTGTAATTGGTGTAAGGTTTTAGGAAAGAGGAGGTTCTGGCCAGAGAGTTGAATAATGAATGGGAAAGGTACGTGGGTTCGGAAAGGAAGGGTCTTGAATACAAATTTGGTGTTACTGGTGGCGGGTGTTCTTCCCCTACTCGCCAGTTTACGCGTGAGATGCACGCTTTATAAATTATGTGTGGGTGGCTATACACATAATACACCCCAAAATCTGAGACAAAAATACCTCTTTGGTAAAACATGAAAATACTACTAATTAAAAAAAATTAAAAAAAATCAGAATATTTGTTCGTTCTCTCCACCTCTTCGCAATTGAATCCCATGACTGGTGTTAATTCCATCTTATTTCAAATTTGGTACATCATAAATAAATACATTAAATATATATATATTTATATATATATATTCTTCTGTTATTTTCAAATTTATTTCAATTTCTACATATTGAAAAATTTTAAGTTGTGCGCCCCTTGATTATGATCAGTTAAACATTTCAAACGTGTTTGACAAACACTGATCGAACATTAAAAAAAAAAAAAAGGCCAACGCCAATTAAGCGTCTCGTCAGTAAAATATATGTCCAAATAAAAAATAAATATTTGTTTCTTATTTTATACTACCACACTTGTTTTAAATAATAATTTTATGATTACTTTTCATGATTAAGCAATAGCTACTTTTATTAAGAGAAAAAAAAAAGAAAAAAATTAAATAGAAAATGAACCAATCTTATCATATGTCAAATATGTCATTTTGCAAGTTGACATAATTAAAACTTACATATAAGAAAATCAATCGATACCATAGATAAGACAGAAAATACCAATATGACAAAGATCTATTAAGTATGATTTTCTTACTCAAAACAAATATAAGACGGATATTGTAGTAATCCTTACCCAAACAGAATAAATTTCAACTTTCTTGTAAATGGTATAAATTATGTCGGTAAAATTATAAAATGACTATATGGTAGAATACGCGTACCTAACTACTCGATTCATTAAGTAATGTTTCAATTGAAATATAAAAACATCATAAATTAAATGCAAATATACAACCTATTTCACAATGAAAAGTAAATATTCTTGTTTTACTTTCATAATTAGGCTCATAATAAAAATAATCCTTATTAGATAGATATTGCAAGTAAATATTTTTTATTTAATCCTGAAATGTGTAATAAATTGATTTCTAATGACTGAAAAGGCACCAATATTAATGTTTTTGGTAATAAAGACAAAAGAATAGAAAAATATTTTGGGAATACCCTTTTTCCTTTTTTAATTATTATTGTTGTTAATATTATTATTATTAATTGAAGTATGCGATTGTACAATTATTCTTTTGTGCCGCGAGTAGATAAGAGTTCCCAATTGGAAGGGTCAAAAGGTCGGATCGGGTTTTTGACTGTTCTTCTCATTCAACTTTGCCACCTCTTGTGAGAAACCACCTACAGTCTTCTGACACGTGTCCCCAAACTTGACACGTAATGTTCAGGTTGGAGCTGCCGACCTCAGCTCGGGTCCACTAAACCACCTCCCAAATACAAAAAGATCCTTGCTATTGAAACGTCTAGGGAATATTTGATCTAGGTTGGAGGCTTTCGTAACATAATTGATTATGAATTGTAAGGTTGTGTCACAATTAAATGCATAGTAAAAAGTAGTATTTGTTTTGGGTTGTGATATAGTAGATTATTATTAATATGTCAAATCAATAGGTTTAGTAGAGTTTTATTTGTATTATTATATTATGAGAAATAAATATTTGTGGATTTAATAATTAGTGATGGATTATTATATATATATATGCTAAATTGATATCAAAATAAAAATCTTAAGAAGAAAATTAATATGATATAATTTTTATAAAAAATAGATTTGAAATAAAAATATTAAAAAAAAATTTAGTGAAAAGATATATATTGAATTGTTTTCTTGGGAATGATGAGAGAAGAGGGAGAAAAAAGAGGTGTAGAGTGGGTTCCAACCACAACCCACAACCTCATAAACAAACACGGGTTGGGTTGTGGCACAACCCACTACCAGTTGTACAAAGGCGTATCCAAACATACCCCTGGTTTCAATCAATGCAAGAGTAATTTAAACGTGTACAATAACTAACCTACTTCTGTTACTATTTCTATTATTATAAATTAAAATTATATTTGCAGATTTTAAATATAAAAAAATTAACCATTCTATAAAATTCTTACACTCATTGACACATAGTAAGAGGTTTTCATTTCATTACCATAACTCAATGTGAAGCTATTTATTCTGTGCACAGATAATACATCCTTTCCAACATTAAGGTGTAATGCTGTCACAACAGGCAGTACAAGTTGTTGTAGCTGGAGCAAGCTATGTCTGGTCCTTCTTAGCATCCGAAGTCATATGGCACCAACCCTTTCAACTCCGGCCCGTTGAGTCTGTTGTTCGTAAAACTGCAAAATTGCATAAATTTGATTATACATCAAGAAAAAGTTGAACTTGGAATGTAGATGAATGCCACTGTTTAATTCAATCAGCTGAAGTTCCATATTTAGGAATCTGTTGAATGCCTGGCTGTAAACTTCGCACTGTTTGACAAGTCGTGTATGTTAACTAAATCGTGAGGTCCACTGGGTCTTATCGTATGGTAAGCAACAGGTTGCATGAAGATATTTGAGAAAATGTGAAATACATTATAGAGCAGATATATAGAAAAACTGCAATAAAAGCCAACACAAGAGTTCGTGATAGATAAGGGTTGATCTCCTAGCCAGGAAAACAAATAGATTCTTTCGGGGATAGCCACTTTGTTGGAACAACAAAGTGATGACTATCTTTATGAGTTTGTTGTTACAAAGCAAAGCAAACATAAGGACTTATCCCTTGCATTTGAATTGAAGCATGAAGATAGCTAAGATGTTTAAAAGTCTCAAGCAATCTTTAAGGTCTCAAGGCTCGATAAGTTCAAGTAGAAAAGGGCAGTAGAAAATGAACACCGTACTAGATAGAGACTAGGCAGAGACGCGTGTTTGTATACCGGGCAAGACCCAAGCTTTCAGAGAATTTGATGATCTGATACATGATCCCATGTGTGTAAAACTCTCTCTCTCTCTCTCTCTCTCTCTCTCTCTCTCTTCCATATAGAGACATATTATTGTTCTGTTTTCCTTTCTGAGCTTCATTTGTAGCACTTACACAAATAATGCAACATTTATTTGAGGATCACCTTGGAGGTGGATACTTTCTAAATATGGAAGTTTTTTATTTGGCCAACTTCAGATTAATTTCAAATGGATTATGGTACATCATCAAACTTCCTGACCTCTCAGGTCCAACCCGTTAATTATCCTACGAACTAAATGCTGAAGAAACTTGTTCTAAATTATTTTCATGCCCTTAAGTACGAATATTAAATTATGAAAACTACCTGTGATAGAAAGGATAAATCCGAATTATGTAACAAGGGAAACGATTAAGTAATCCTTCGCTAAACTTGGTAGAGAAAATGGTGATTGAATAAGTCTAACAAGGAAGAACTAGTCCGGAGAATACCTTTCCATAGGAAAAAATCCAAAGGGGCCATCAACTGGTATAGTTCCACAAAGATCGTTATTGGAGATGTCACTGCAGCATTCAATCAAGAATTATACATAAGACAGATATTCATGTTGTTTCTCATTATCAAAGGAAATGAAAATTTGAAAAAAAAAAAAAAAAAATTCACTCACAAAACTTTGAGGTTTGATAGAGTTGTGAGTTCCCTTGGTATTGATCCAGTTAACTTGTTGTCATTTAGTCGCCTGTGCCATTATATTATGTTCAACCACTTGAATTTAGAAACTCAAGAAACAATACTCTTGAACTCGTACAACGAGGTTGTTTATACTTACAGAAAGCGAAGAGACTTCAAGTTAGCAAAAGATTTTGGTATCTTCCCTTCAAATTTGTTTCCATAAAGATCCATGCTAATGAGTTTTTCCAAATCCCCCAACTCGTTCGGGATCTTCCCTCCTATGTTATTTCTATAAAGTTCCCTGGAATCAATCCGAAATGAATCCCTTTATCATCAAAAGTAGTAATTCAGAAGACACAAGAGCATCGAATTATGCACATATGATCAATGATAGAGTAAAAGCCGGAAAAAGGTTAGAGAAACCATTAAATTTTGGATTTTTAGCAATGATCAGTTATTACAAAATAAAGCTACTCAAAAGATGTCGAACTCTGTCGCAAGAATTCCCTTTTTTCATTCTTTCAAGTGAACATGTCGAAAAAAGCCAACACTAATCAATTGACACAATGCAAGATTTATCCCTTTATCATCACCAATATTAATTCCAAAGACACAAGAACATAGAATTCTGTCATGATGATTGATGATAGATGAGAACTTCTGGGGAAAAAAGAAGTTAAGAAAAACCGTTAAAATTTTTGAATCTTTATGGATGATCAGTTGCAAGTAATAACAAGAACAACATACAGCTCCCAAAAAGGAAAATGAGGAATTAACAAAAAAAAGGTTTACACTAATCAACTGACTCAGAACTCCTTAATTACACTTGTCTACAGAGACAAAAAGTGGTTGTACAATAATTAAGCATGATTCCAAGAATTAAAAAGCAAGTAGAATTCATAAACTAATTACAGGGTTTAGAGTATTACAAATACTGTAGGTGCTTCAGTTCACCAAGCTCCGGACCTAAGGTCCCAGAAATGTTAGAATTGCCCAAGTCCCTACAATCACAATTCACATGAAAAGCACAAGTTTTACAAACCAGTGATATTACATCCTTAAATTTTTTTAAAGATATATATATATATATATATATATATGTACACACACACATATAAATTGAAACACAGATAGTGAGAAGGCTACCAACATAGAAAGATACTAATTGCCGCAAATAATTAACCAAGATAATTAAAAATCTTACAAGCGAACAACATGGTTGTTAGAATCACAAGTGACATGAAACCAGGTACAAGGATTTACAAGAGTTGGATCCCAACTCTGTAGAACATTTTTGGGGTCTGAAAGTCTGGTTCTCAAAGCATGCAACGCATTTCCTGCAAAAGAAAATCCAAATTTGCTTTATTCAGACAATAACAACAACCAAAAAAAAAAACTTTTTGAAGAGGCTCTTTTAGTTCGATTAAAAAAAAAAAAGGTGAAGTAAGAAGACAAGAAAAGGTGGAGATTGAAGAAACAAAAGATTCCGCTTAAAGAACAATCTTGCTACAACTAAAAACTTCCCATATGAAAACTCAAATTTCAAAAAAACAAAAAACGGTTACCTTCAGAATTTGTGGAGAGTGCCGGAGAAAAAGAGAGGAGAATGGGGATGAATAAGCAAAGAAAAGAAGGATCGGCCATTTGAGAGAGAGAGAGAGAGATGGTGGAATTAAAAGATGCAAATGCAAATGGCAAATTGTGAGTGAAGAAAAAAAGAAAGGAATAGAATCAGATGTAGGGACAGTAGCGGACAGTCAATTTAATGTTGGATGAAGCTCAAACGATTGGCTGAAATCAACAAAAAAAAAAAAAAAAAAAATAGAAGAAAATTAAAAGATTCTGATAATTTTCTTTTGAAATAATTGTACCAAGAATTTCGACGAAGTAAAAGGCACGCTTTAGGTAGTGGGACGAGGAAGGAGAGGAAGTGTGGTACCAATGCTTGAGATGAATTGTACTTGTGTTCTTGCCATGATTCTTGGCATGAACAGTGCATCCTGCAGAGGTGCTTCTCCGACCTAGGCGGGACCCACCTAACTGCACCCCTCCCCCCTCCCCCCTCCCCCACACTAGCTTCTACTCTTGTTTCTCTCCACGTCAGTTTCTATCGTTTTGTACTTTAGGGTTCATGTGCTTTTAATTTTTCTTGAATGTATCAATCTATTTTTTCTTTTTTTATAAATCTCAGTATTTTCATTAATTTGCTCCAAATTGAGGAATCTGTAATTTAGTTGTTGAAATTTTGGTCATCATACCCTTGATTTGCATTTTTATTTTATTTTTATGTAGAGGGACTTGCATTTTAATTTGGTTCTTTATTCGATATGGATACAAACAAAAATAAAAAAAAATTCATTTTTTACAAATTAAAGTATAAGCTATGCATTTCAATTCTTGTTCGTAAATCAATTTGATCCTAAAATTCTTGATTCTCCTTAATACTTTTTTTTGTTTCTCCTGTCATTCTATAATTTTTTAATAAATATACATTTATCATTTATTCAATTAATACACGAACATTAAGTAGGTCATCATACACCTATATATTATTCTATTATGTATCATACACTGTAAGATAATGTGTTTGTAATTCACTGAATGTATGACATCTGATATATTTAAACAAAATAATCGTTAACTTTCAATATGTGTCCCATGTCTAACATATAAAAATAGAACCTTTTTTGTGACCAAAACTTAGCCAATTTTTTATGTTAAATCATCGTAACAAATCCCAATATGTGAATTTTTTGAGTATTAATTCTTGAAATAATTTTTTTCTTTTTTTATATGGATGGGTCCAATTTGTTCTGTTACAGACAAGATTTATGGATGAAATTTTAGGGCCCATATGATAGATTAGTGCTGGGCCATCAGGTGAGAATGCAGACTGTAAGTCCTGATATTGGAGTGTACCCAAGTGGGCCCTGAGCCCATAGTGATTGTAGGGGACCCATTAAATGAATTAACCAGAATCACATGTCACTGACTTCTGAAGAGACGGTACCTGATGTTCAAATATTTTCTATCTAAATTTAAAAAAGAAAGATAAATGATTTCATCTTTACATATTTGATATTTTATATTTGAAGAATTGTAACTAAAAGTTCATGTTTCACTTAGTCGTTTATATCCAGTCTTTATAGTCTAGTGACATTATCTCACTATTTCGAATCTCAATCATTTAATTTAAAAAACACACTAAAATAAATAAATAAATGGTTTTTCTACTGTCCAAAGTGAACTCAAATCTATTATACCTATGGACAAAGTCTAGGTGCATAACATATTCTAATCTCATAAATTATTTAATTTATCAATGCACGTTATGTGTCGATTATGATTTCATCACCGTACACTTAACATGGCGCAGATGCTGCTTAAATAAATCACAAGATCAAATACAGTAGAATGGATAGAGGATTTTTAGTGGAATGTACACTCTCAGCTGGTTAACCATACACACACTTCAAAAGAAGGAAGAAGCCAGCTCAGAAAATAGCAAAAGTCAGTCTGAAATGAGACAATGGTAAGTTCCCTTTACGCGCATAAAAACCAGCAAGGTTTAGCTAAATCAAAAATCAAAATATATAGAAGAAGCAACAACCAGTTATGCTGCTTCAGTTACTGCACTGTTCCTCTCCTCTTCTTCAGCTTTAAGCCAAGCAGCCTGAATGAAAACACACGACATACGCATTACTAGGTGAAGCATATGAGAATAAGTAAATCTTGCTAATACCCCAATAATAAAACATTGCAAAATGAATGAAGGATGCACAATGTTATATGAAATCTAGTGGAAAATGGAACTTGCCTTCTCCTTTTGAAGTCTAGAGACATGAGGGCATATAGAGTTTCCGAGGCTCAAGCCTCCCCATGCAGCCTGCAACTCTTTTTCCCTAACTTGTCTACGAGAAACTGAATGCCTCGTGCTATCCTGTTGTTGTCGCTCCTCACCAGCTGCTATCTTTTCCCTCTCTAACCTTGACTCATGAGGGCGTATAGAATTTCCGAGGCTGAAGCCTCCCCATGCAGCCTGCAACTCTCTTTCCCTAGCTTGTCTACGAGAAACTGAATGCGTTGTGCTATCCTCCTGTTGTTGCTCCTCACCAGCAGCTATTTTTTCCCTCTCTAACCTCGACTTGTGCTTGACTAAAACTTGGTCCAAACTGCCCTCATTGCTTTCCAAATCTCTAGACATGTCCTTCCGCTTTAATTGTACTCGTATTTGATCGTCAGCACAAAATGCCGATTTCTCTTTCTCCAGTCTTGAGACATGCCTTACCAAAACTTTGTCTAAACTTTCATAATTTTCATCATCTGTCTTTGATGATGCATCTTCATGGGATAAGTTTGTGCTGATATTTTCTTTTCCTTTCAAATCACCAAACTGGGTCTCTTCTGAATTTGTTGCATGTTCTAGGGGTGTTTTTGCCTTTTCAATTAGCTCCAATCTGTTTCTGTTCCTGGCTTCTTGGACCTCTCTTTCAAGTCTAGTCATGCGTTTCACCAAATACTTATCAAGGCTAGGAACATCTGCAGCATCTTGCTTTGCTAATAAAGCTTCTCTTTGAGATTTCTTGCTGTCCACTTCTGACAATTTACAATTCCTCCGCGCTTCTTCAACCTCTTTCTCGAGCTTCGAAGAACGTTTCACTAGCACACTTCCTAAATCACTAGCATCTTTGTGCCTCACTTCAGCTCTTGAACTTGTAACATCCTTAGAATGAAGCTTCTCTTCACTTCCATCATCACCAGCTTCATTTTTTCTGGCAATTTTTGCTTCTAGAACCTCTCTCTCAAGCCTTGTCAAGCGTTTAACCAGAAACTTGTCCAGGCTAGGAAGTTCAGCATCAGTTGTCCCTCTGGAATGTCCTATTATAGATGAATTTCTTGCATTCCTCTCACTTACGGACATTCTCTTTGAGGCCTTAGGACAAGGATTTTTTTTATTTTCAATGGGCTGTGTCCTATTTCCCGTTTCAGCCAATACAGCATTTAAACCACTCGTTGCAACTATAATGGCAAGAGAAGCAAGGTCATCTTCTTTCAAACATTGAAGTCTGCCAAGCATCATATCAACAATATTAGCCATGTTAAACTTATCCACCTCCGGTATTATCTTGTGTTTCTTCAAACGATCCTTGAATGGTCCAGTTTCCATCTCTAAACCGGAATCAGATTCACACTCTGAAGTGAGTTCCAACAAGCCGCTATAGCAGCAGCTTTCATCTGTATCAGGGTTCTCACTGATTTTGCGCAACAATTCTTTAAATTCATGTTTATCTATTGAAGGGGAATTTGCAAGCTTCATAAAAGCAGCTTTAACTGCAGCTGCTACTTGTCTATCAACCTCAAATGCAGTTTCAAAAGTTGCAGAAATAGCATGGGTGGTTGACCCAGTTTCTGTTTTGAATTGATTTTGTGTAGAGTCTGGTATATCGTTCATGATCACACCAACTGCCCGTGCTGCTTCAATCGCCTCAGCGGCAGAAACTTCGGCTTTTGACAGCTGAGCTTCTGCTTCTTTGCATTCAATCCTTTGGATGAAAATAATCCAACATTAACCAACAACAGCATTCCGATATATTGATATGTATGTGTGTGTGTGTGGGGGGGGGGGGGGGAGGGGTGGAAAGTCTTAATCAGAACCCAACACTTATGGAGCCAAACACAGGTGGTGTGACAAGTACTAATATATTAACATTCACATTAAAGCTATCTTTTTCCCTGTGATAGCATTATGGTGTCACCAATTCGGCTTTGGGTTAACAGTATTCGACATGTGTGTGTGTAAACTCTTTATAAGAAACCCAACACCGGTCCCTTATTCAGCCAAACACAGGTTATGTTGCCAAAGCATTATTATTATGTTCAGTGATAGAAATTATCACATCACCTTTCATTGTCTTTGGCTTCCTCATCAACACACAAAATCTCCCTCCCTCTCTCTCTCTCTCTCTCTCTCTCTCTCTCTCTCTCTCTCTCTCTCCCTCCCTCTCTACACACACACACACACAGAGGGAAACATAATGTATATACCTGGCTGCTTGAAGTATACGACACCAAGAAGCTTCCACCATTGCAGCCTTTCGAGCCTCCATGGCTTTCTCTGCAGCTTCTCTTATAGCAATCTTTTCCCTCAGCACTCTCGAGTAGTGAGGATTTGAATCACAGAGTGTTTCATCAAGAGTTAAATGCATCCCATCCACCTCCTTTTTTATCAATGATTAGAATATCAAACCTTCATCTAAAAAATAAAACCTTGTCACCAAAGGATCAGTTCATGTAGGATACCTGAAGCATCTTGATTTTTCTCTTCAAGTAAGGTTCCACCTTTTTCCGTGGAAACCAGTTGATGGGCGATGAAGTTTTGCGATGAGGAGGCTTCGAGATTTGGGATGTGAGTTTGTTCAAAACACTTAAGCTAGACCGCAACGCATCCTTTGCCTTACTATTCTGTAGTACACCGAAAAGTCTCTTTATCATTCCATACAATTAAGCAATCACGTAGTTGATATTGCAAAAAACATTTGCATTTTTTGAATAAAAAATCAAATGCTAGACTGCAAAATTAGCACTTTATACATAATACACACATTTGTGATTCAGAATACTTTCGAACAACAAAAATATGTATAAACATTCTTTAGGCATCCTTCGTGCACAAACACATCCCCAATTATGAACACGACACACCAGAATATATCCATGAGATCCTACTTCAAACTTGCAGTAAACCAAAAAAAAAAAAAAAAAAAAAAACTTCATAATTCATCACATATATAAAATGCCCAGTACCAAATCCCCATTTCAATAAATCAAACACTTGATATTATTCAGAAAATAAATGAGAAGAAGAGAAAGATTCATCCAAACTAGAAAAGGAAATAAAGAGAATTATTAATAAGAAAAGAAGAAAGAATACCTTTCCAAGCTTAGAAGCAGACGTCCCAGTCTCCTTCGGACTGTTGTCTTTCTCAGCAGAAGTTTCCTTCCCTGGTTTCTCAACGCAACCCATATCAATACATCCAAGATCCATTCTTCTTTTCTCCCAAATCTTCGATTACCAAACTCTACCAATTTTCTTGATTCTTTTGGGTTTGAACAAAAGAAGTGATTGCACAAACGGATTGAGTTCAGAAATATATGTTCGCAAATTAGTGTCAGAGTAGTTACAAGTAGAAGGGAGACAGTGAGTGGTTCTTGAATTTTGGAGTGAAGAAATTTTAGCAGTGTATGATTGTTGGAATCAATTGGGGTTTTGTTTTTTCTTTGTTTTTGTAAAGAAGAAACTATCCGTTACTTAGAGGGCGAATTTTTCGGTTCCCAACGGTCAAGTGGAGGGTGTGGATCCTGTAGACCGGGTGCAGGATAATACGGTGCGAAACCATTTGGCCTATTGTATACGACTTTCCCCTTTTCTTTTATTTTTTTTCTTATTTTGGGGTTTCCTTTGATTCTTTTTTAGATTTTTTCCCTTTCTATTTCTTTTAAGATTTTTGTGATTCCGCTGAAAAAATTAAAAGATTTGCTACTCATATTTAAAAAAAAAAAAAAAAGTAGCCGTAAATTATTCCTTAAAACGAACTCCTTCATTTCGAAAAAACTTATGTTTTAATTTTTTTTCTAAAACCGAGTTTTGTTTTAAAGTCAAGATCTAATTTAATTAAGTAAAATTTAAATAATAAATTTATGTTATTAAAAAAATCACATCTATCTAATTAATTACCAAAATAAATGATTATAATTTAAAAAGCATAAATCTTTTTTCTTAATTAAAAAAATTAAAATATTTCAAAACCCAGTCGCATCAATAAATTGTAACAGTCTCTAATATTCTATTATTGATTCATATTTATCATTGCTTCGCATTCTTAATGTGCCATCTTGTTCAGCCGCGTGGCAACTTCCATTAAAACAAAGGATTATTTATTATATTAATAATAATAATAATAATATTATTATTATTATTATTTTATTATTTTTATTTATAAATACGAGGACTCGATAGACCAAAACGCGAAAGTTCAGGGCTTAAAAACACAATGCTTTGAGTAAAACACCATCATGTCTGCATTCCATTTCACTTAAAATGTTTTTATTCAGCTCAACACTGCTGTATCATTTTCCAACGAGAGAAGTACATAGGATTATTAATGGTGCTGTCTCAAAGTAATTCCAAGAACTAAGAAATCACTCCTTTTCTTTGTCTCTGATCCATTTTGTAGCCACCCATTTCTCCCCCTTCACAACAGGACAGCTTCCATGGAGAGAGGTCTGCAATTTTACACCAGACAACACGATTATACAAGTATACAATAGAGGCTTCATCAAGCTTTTTACAACAATCTAACACTATGTATTGTGGGCATATATAATATTTACTATAGCATTGTCTTTTTTGTCTATCCTCGTGTTACCAAATCCCGGTCATACGAGCATGGGAAAAGCCAAGGACAAGGGAGAACAGATATGTGAATGTATGCAATTTACCTTATCAATGGTACTGTTTGGAAATAACGAATAGAAGAGAAGACCGTCTCCTCGCCTTGGCCTCACTTTCAAACCTATGCATCTTTCATAATCATATCCTGTATTCATGTTTGAGCCATTCTGCAATCAGGATATCAGATGGCCGTTACCTCGATGAGCTGTATGTAATGTGCATTTGTTCATCTTCGAACTTTTTGATACTTGCAGTAAAAAGAGCGAATATGGTGATTTACCTCAAATGGAAACATGGTTTCTCCACCTTCTTCCACATCAGATAAGTATAGTAAGAAGGAAGCAATCTGAAGAAGAAGAAGTTAATTGGGTTTACATCAGTAAAGAGCAATTCAAACAGGTCTTACCTAGGGAAACATATACAGATTTTCCACATGGCAACTTTTTTTTTTTTTCCATTCCCATATCATGTTCATCTGATTTAAATTCTCCCCTCTCTCGGTTGCATTTTGACAGAGAGACTTGAATAATTTTGACATTTATTTTAGATCAAGCAAGTGTTCAATTTATTTAACATCTATTATAATTTGAAAGGATCCCAAAAAAGCCAAATAAATTTATTGTTATAGTTTTGAAATCCATCGTCAGATCCACGTGCAGGCTTAGTATTAGGTTCTGACCTGTTAGAATAGTTGCCCAAACAGAGGATGCAAGATATTAGGCATGCTTACTTGCTTATATGCAGCATGAGTGCCATCTTGTTGTTAAGTGTACATTTACACCAAACCATACAAGATGTTTTGCCTAATTCAAGTGCCCCACCATGTCCTATCTACTAATGATAATAATCCAGAGAATGGGATTAGACAGTATGTACCCGTTGGCTCTTCAGTGGGCCATACTCAGCTGGATTGAATGCATCGTAGTGAGAAATGTATCTTTGTCCCAACTCATATCTCAGAACATTGAAAGCCTGCAATATGGTGATATGCGACTATCTCAGAAATTGACCTGTAATAGAAAATTGAATCTTTCAACTTTCCAGGCTAAGAAATCATGTCCAACTAATTGCATTTCCTGAACCCAAATACATGATTGATGCACTCTTAAAAGTTGGGACATATTCTTTTACAGAATTTCCAAAACGGATAAGTATTCTACAAATTGGTCGAGTATCAAGATTAAGTAGTCAAAGATCAAGATTTATTTGTCAGTCCATGTCAATGAAGAAAGTAATTTTTGACCTTTAGTGTAATGAGATGGATAGATAGAATTTAAGTGCTTTCCAAATTATGAGCTATAGAAACAAGTTAAAATAAGAAAACCCGGAACTTGCCTCTCCATGGCTCCTTGGCAACATTGTAGCTCTAGCAATTTTCCTCTCAATAAAGTCCAAAACTCCTGTACTATCTTCTGATGCACTAAGGAACGCACCTGAACTGTTTTGAAGGAAATTCAATAAGAATAACAGGCACCAGCGTAATGAATGTGATTAATGTCATTATAAGTTCTGAGCAAACATAACTTCAATTATGAATATAGGATGAAAGATATAACTATTGAAATACTTCAAATCATCATTCATGCAAACACAGGTTCTTACAACTATGTGAATTGTATAGTCACATTGGCACTCAGTATGCAGAAAATTAAGTAGTTAGCTGTTTCTTTCAATAATGAAAGACAAAATCACTAAAAGAATATATATAATGGAAGGAAATACCTTGTTCTGATACCCTTTGTGTTCTCAGCTGTCTCTCCCTTGCGCAGAGCAAGTCCTGATGGTTTAAGCTTAGTCTTCGCCGTTTCAATAATACTTTGGCACTGTTCATCTGTGGCAAAATTAGGGAAATAGAGAGCACGTGGTCTCCAACTCAAAATCTGCAATAGCATTAAGGTTTCATTAGGAGAAGATCATTATCCTGTGTTTGCACATATCATAAAAGGTTATCTGTAGCTATATCTCATTTTTAATAGCAAACTATATCTTCTAATTCTTTTATTATTACAAACTCTAAATGTCTGAGAAACACAAACAGAAGTAAGTGGTCAATCTCAATCTTTAAGGAGAAATCAATGACCCTAAGTTCTTTTCTCCGTTCAATGTACATGACCTATCAATAAATTCGAAGTTGAGAAAAAAATTGTTCAATATTTTCACTACTTGATCCCCTTCCCCAAATTATTTGGCATGTCCAAGAAACATTGTATCTCAAACTATAAATTAACAAGACCCTAATAATTGTGATCTTGCCCTACATTTTCAAGATTTTTCAAGGAAAAAAAAGAGGAGAATTTCATTAAATAATTGATTATTTGATCATCAGGACGAACTAAACACATTTTAGAGAATGCAGATATTCAAGAAATTGGTCGTTTAAGATGAACCTGAAATGGGATAGAGGTGACAGAAGACTCTCCACTTTCACCATGAACCATAAACTCTTCTTCTTCAAATCGAAAATCTTGCAGCAATTTGTGCCTAGATCCTCCCCTATTCACATCCTGCAAACCAGAATCAAGATTCAATCATCTATCCACACACGCGCACACAAGCAAAATGCATATTTTCAAGGACCCATATAAAGAATGAAGGGTTTCTACCTGTGATATGATCATGGATCCAAATAGCCCAGCAAGAAAGAAGCAGAAGCACAAAAAGAAAACAATTGGCAATCTTAGGTTTGCTTCAGAACCCAGAACTCTTTTTCCTCTGTATTTCATGATTGAGTTAGGGATCCAATCAGTGCCTCGCAATCAATACCATAGCATATGTGAGTTTTGTCAGATAATTTGTCGAATATTTCGTGTGTAATAAAGCCAAAATCGGTGTCGCTTTAGCTTGATTTCGAGGAAAACATGAGTTGGGAAAAATGCCGTTTCGAGTTTGACAGGAACCCGCCTATGGCGGGAGTGTTTACACTAGATTCTTTCTTCGGACAAAACCTTCAAGCTTAGACTATTTGTTTGGGTTTTTTTAAAAATAATGCAAAAAAAAAAAAAAAAAATTTACGAAATAAGCATGTTTTGAAACAGTTTTTAAAAATAGGTAAAATATCACCAGCGATGACGTTATTTCAAAAAAATTAAATTAAAATGAAAGAACATCACCTTAGGTGACGTTCTTTCATTTATCATATAATTACATATACACATACATCATATATATATCATATACATGCATATATATATATATATATTATATATATAGAGACTGCCGTATATATATATACATATATATACATATATATATATGTATATATATTTTAAATGTATATTCTTATTAATATATATAATATATTTTATTTATTCAGTAAATATATCAAAATAAATATTAAAATATAATTAATAAAATAAAAAAATTATAAATTTATTTAAGATAATAAAAAATATTTAAATTTATTTTTATAATATATATTATATATATATGTATTTATAAAATTATTATTTATAAATAAGAATATATATTTTGAATATGTATATATATATATTTTTATTTATTAAGTAAATATATAAAAAAAATTATATACATAGTAATAATAATATATGTAATAATAATAATACATAAAAATATTTATTAAATTAAATAATAATTTTTTATTATTAATTAATATCTTTTAAATTAATAAAAATATATATATAATAATAATATATAAATTTATATATATATTCGGATATTATATATATTTTATAAATAAATATATATATATGTGTATATATAACCTATAATATATATAACTAAAAACGTCACCTTAGGTGATGTTTATTGTTTTTTTTTAATTTCGTATTATTATTATATGTATATAATTTATTTTCAATATATATATTTTTTTATTTATTAAGTAAGAATATATATTAAATTATAAATTTTAAAAATAAATTATTTATTAAGTAAAAATATATATTAAATCATAATTTCAATTAAGTTAACATTTTTTTAATTTTTTTATTATATATAGATATATATTTATAAAATATATATATATTCTAAATATATTTATTGAATATTTATATATATATATATTTTATTTATTAAGTAAATAAAAATAATTGAATAAACGTCAGATTTTAAGAAAACGGCAAGATGACGTTTTTTATTTGTTTTATATATTATATATAGATATATATAATTTTATTTATTAACTAAATATATAAAATATATATTAAGTAACATCATAATAATTTACTTTTGAAATTTATGATTTAAGATGAAAAAATTATAATTTAAAATAAAATATAATTGAATTGTCGTTATTTCTTTATTTCAATCAATCACTTTTTTTTTTCAGTTTTCAGACTCTCGTCAAATGTCAGTTTTTACAGAGTCTCGTGAATTGAATTCAGTTTTTTAGCGTGCACGTCTTCTGAAATTATATTAAAATCTGTATTGCAGAGTCTCGTAATTGTGTCGATGACAAATTTCCAATAAAGATTTATTGTTTTGTTTGTTGTGTTTTTTTAGGATATATTTATTCGGTATAATAGTTTGTTGTTGTGGTTATATATATATTATATAATAATAATGAACTTTATTTATTAAATTATTTCATAATTTTTACAAACTTAAGATACCTATATATCACTCTATATAATAATTAATACAATAATACCATTACAATATTCATGAAAGTCCAACATTTGAAATAGCAATCATAGCTAAACCAATTCATTTTATTGCCTAGTTGAGGAAGATGGTCCACTGACGACATCATTATCTTCAAAATTGAAAAGCTTCTCAAGTTGGTCGAAGAATGGCTCATCATCCATTAGGTATGCAATTGTATTTGTCATTTTGGGATCACGATCCTATAAATGTAAGAATAAGTAATAGAAGCGTGAAATATGTATTTACAATGAAGAAAATAAATGAATGCTTAAAGTATAGAGAAAATTACCCATAAACGCCAACAATAGTCTTTATGGTTTATATACCGTCTTTCACCAACCATACGAACTCCGGCCGTCATTATCATTTTTTGAACGTGTAGTGACGCGATTGTAGCAAATCAACCCGCCTTTTCACATCAACGTAAGAGAAGTTACGCTCCTTGAATTGGTTCTTCAACACATTTCTTATGTTCAACAAGCAGTTGCTATTATGGTTATCGATTTTCCAATCACCTGCTTCGACGTCCTTCACAAGAGTATCCACAAGCACGGTCTCCATTTCCTCTGTCTAGTCGGTGTTCGAGTAGAACTGAGCTTCAAACATGTTATAGCATTTTGATTATGGAGGAAGAGGAGAGAATTCTAGGGGATGATCCATATTTGTAGGTAAGTAAAATCACTCAGCACACACATATTTATAATGGTTTCTTCCTGGGTCCCTTATTTTTTATTTTATTTTTTTTGCTTTTGGGCATAAAGTTACTAAAATTGTTGATGGGACGTTTGTATTCATTTCATATTAACATATAAAAAAAATGTAGAAAGCATACGTAAATGAAAGCAAGTAAATGATATTGACATATATATATATATATTTGATACTTCAATAATATATATATATATATATTGGTTTCTTTTTGAGGTGACGTTAAAAAAAATTCGAAATTAAATTACACATATATCAAACCATGAAACTCCACATATAACATGATTTTTTCCCTTTAACATAATCACTTACATTACACAAATCTTCATAAGGTTTGTAGATGATATTAGAAATCTTCAGATGGTGAGCTTGCTTGTTGAGTTTCTTGTGTTTGCAATGTTTGAGAATGTCGAAGAGGTTGTTGACTGGTTCCTTCTCCTTATCTCCTAGCATGTCTTCTCCTAGCATGTTGTCTAGCTCGTGTTTGAGGCCAATCCATCTCATTCGAAATTCGGGACCTTCGATTTCTTCCTCGGCGATAAATATTTCTTAAAGCGGTGTCATGAAATAACTGAAAATCAGACTCATCCCAATATTCCTCCCCTAAATAGGGTTGGAATGCAGCAGCATATGTTCGCTTGTAGTTTACCAAGCAATAATACGGTTGCACAAATGAAGTAGCATTAATCCGTAAATCAGCGCATACACTCATCACATGCGAACATGGAATACCATATAAGGTCCACTTGCCGCAAGAGCAGTCTCTAGTAGAAAGCCTAACAGCATGCATGTGGCCCCCTTTGCCTGGTCTTGGTTTCGTGACCACCATAGCAGATTGCTCATAGTAATTGATCTGGGTAACCACATGACCCACAGACATATGCGACCAATACTGATATTTTGAATGAGCAAAATCAGTATATGATTGTGCATTACTCTGCATTCTCCTCACAGCTTTTTTTCGTTCTCTAAAATATGCAACGCATCGCTTGAACGTGATCTCCACTATAGCTGTTAGAGGAAGACGTCGAGCACCCTTTAAGACACCGTTAAACGATTCAGACACATTAGTGGTCAAAATACCATGTCGCCAGCCACCATCATGCGCGAAAGCCCATTGTTATTTATTGATTTCATTGAGATACAAGAACGCAGCTGGATTCAGATTTCTGATTTCATTCATAACACTGTTATGCTTAATGATTTGGTGTTCAGATCCAGCACGCAAACACAGATCTTTCAATTGCACATCTTTAAAATGCGAATTGAAATTTAAACAAACATGTCTCAAACAAAAAACGACTCACTCCATGTGGGGCATTAAATGTTGGTATTGACTCGATTGCACTTAAAAGACCTGCATTTCTATATGAAATAATGCACATCTGAGCCCTCCCACGTATGACGTACTTGCAAATCAAATCCAAAAACCACTTCCAAGATTCAAAATTCTCCTCGTCTACAATAGCAAATGCTAGGGGAAATATTTGTTTGTTTCCGTCCACCGCAACGGCTATCAGCATTTTATGTTTGTATTTTGTGTACAGATGTGTCCCATCAACACTGATAATCGGTGGACAGTACTTGAACCCAGTATAACAAGGCTCGAACGCCCAAAAAATATATTTGATAATCTTTTTATGTGGGACGTTGGTGTCATGGTGTTTCCACTCTACAATGGTGCCCGAGTTCCACTTTTGCAATGCACCCAAAAACTTAGGCAGCTTTCTTACAGAGCTCTCTCATGTCCCGTAAGTGTTCTCAATCGCGCGTCTAATGCCATGCCATGCCATGCCTTCTGATATGAAATCGAGTATCCGATTGCGTTTTTAACGTCTGCTTGTGCCTCAGACACGCTGATTGCAGGATTGACCCGAACATTTTCCTTAATCAAGAAAGCTCCAAAATTTTTGTCCAGGTTTCGATGATCAGAAGATATATCATTCATATAACATCTATGATCTCCACCATATTTTGTTATTTTGAACATCCCCAGTTTTTGCTTAAGTGATGCCCTAACATACCAAGGACACTCTTGAGAAGGAGTACTGTGTTGACATTTGAGAACTAAAAGGAAGGGTTTACTTTCGACAACTCGAAACTGACGTCTGGCATGTCGTATAGAGAAATCCTTAATCGCTGCAACGAAATCGTTCTTATCCCTGAATAACATGTCCTTCTCAATTATCCCCCGGCTAGGATCGTAAAACTTTCCCCACGAAGACGTAGAATTATGCATGGAGTCAGTTGCAACTTCGGTCCACTCATTGTGTAAAATGAAATGTTGGAGTCGCAGTCGATATTGATTGTTGGTTCGACACCGTCGGAATTTACATTACCTGCAGTAACATCTTCTTCGTCCACTACTGCTTCATTGTCATCCAAATTTTCATCTGAATTTTCAACTTTCGTTTCAGATGAGGAAATTGGACCTAAGGAGTCCGCACAAGGGCGTTTATATGTCCGTCTCTAGCCCCAAGCTGCTCTATTATATTATTTTTTTCCATTGTCATGCTACTTATAGTACCACGTAGTAAATTTATTTCATTCCCTAAGACTTCTTCTTGTTGCCGAGCACGACCTTGTAAAACAAAAATACGGTTAGATGACCACTCCAATTCATCTCGGCACATCTTTACACGTCGCCGTAATTTCTGTATTTCTTGGTCTTGCATGTTGAAAATCACTTTTGCAGCAACATCTTTTATCCTCAATTCCTCTATGTCTTCATTTACTTGTTGATTACATATTCTTAATTGCACCAAACTTGTTGATTTTTTAACGATAGACCTATAAACCTTGTATGTGATTTTTCTATTGACTCGTGTGGAAGTTGATGCTGATGACCTTGATGTTGAAGCCATACCTATCAAACATAATTTGTAATGGTTATTATAGTATTTAAATTTAATTTTTTGTTAATATCCTATAACAATATATTAAATATTTTAATAACGTGTACTTAGTCAACATAACCGTCCGTAAATCATAACAAGTTAAAACATACAGTACATGCAACTATAAAAACATATTCATCATAATAAAACAACATTGATAAATACAGCAAAATAATTAACTTGGCGTGTAAATCAATACACAAATATTTTTTAAAATTATGCACATATGAATGTATATACGAAAACAAATAAACATTCACTTATGATGTATATGTATACTAACCTTAATTGAACGAGAAACTTGAAGGAGCAGAATACAAGGAGACGTGAAGAGAAGGAAGAGAAAGTTGAGAGTGAAAGAAAACAAAGAGTCTTCAAGTATATATATACTTATTCAAAATATATATTATTATTTATAAATATATATTATATATATATCTATGTATAATATATATAAAAAAAATCTAAAAACGTCACCTTCGCATTAATTGTGCATGCATTATTTGAAGAAAACAAAGTTACATCAACTTCTTTCTGCAAAAATTTGTCGTGAATACATTATTATTGCAGCCTTTGCAAAGGAGACCTTTTGACTCCATTGCAGGTGGTGGCGTGACTTTTTTCTCAGCAGAAATTTGTCGTAAATACATTATTATTGCAGCATTTGCAGAGGAGACCTTTTGACTCCATTGTAGGAGGTGGCGTGTATAATTGAATGATGGAGATGACCACGCTTATCCTTATCTTTTTCATGACCACACTTACTATTTCGACGTTGATTAATTTCTTAATTTTTTATTTATTTTCACATATATATATGTATATATTTATATATTATTATTATATATATATTAATACTTTATTTTAAATATATAAATTAATAATAAAAATAATTTTTTAATTTACCTTAAATAAAATTAAATTATTCACATTTTAAAATTATAATTTAAAATATATTTTTATATATTTACTTATTAAATAAAAATATGTATACATATTTTAAATAAATAATATATATGTAATAATAATACATAAATATATATAAATATCAAAAAAAAATTGAAATAACGTCACCTAAGGTGACGTTTTTACATATATGTATATTATATCTATTATATATATATATTTATTTATAATACATATATATATATATTTATAAATAATAATATATGTAATATTCAAATATATATATATATATAAATATATAAATTCATATATTTTTATTATATTTATATATATATTATTAATTTAAAAAATATGAAATAATTATAAAAAATTATTATTAAATTTAACAAATTTTTTTAATTTATCTTAAATAAAATTAAATTATTCACTTTTTAAAAATATAATTTAAAATATATTTTTATATATTTACTTATTAAATAAGAATATGTATATATGTATATAATAATACATATGTATACTTATTTTTATTTAATAAGTAAATATATAAAAATATATTTTAAATTATATTTTTAAAAAGTGAATAATTTAATTTTATTTAAAATAAATTAAAAAAATTTGTTAAATTTAATAATAATTTTTTATAATTATTTCATATTTTTTAAATTAATAATATATATATATAAATATAATAAAAATATATGAATTTATATATTTATATATATATATATTCGAATATTACATATATTATTATTTATAAATATATATATATATATTATAAATAAATATATATATATATAATAGATATAATATACATATATGTAAAAACGTCACCTTAGGTGACGTTATTTCAATTTTTTTTTATATTTATATATATTTATGTATTATTATTACATATATATATTATTTATGTATTCACAATGGAGTCAAAAGGTCTCCTCTGCAAAGGCTGCAATAATAATGTATTCACAACAAATTTCTGCGGAAAAAAAGTCACGCCACCTCCTGCAATGGAGTCAAAAGGTCTCCTCTGCAAAGACTGCAATAATAATGTATTCACGACAAATTTCTACAGAAAGAAGTTGATGTAACTTTGTCTTCTTCAAATAATGCATGCACAATTAATGCGAAGGTGACGTTTTTAGATTTTTTTTTATATATATTATATATAGATATATATATATAATATATATTTATAAATAATAATATATATTTTGAATAAGTATATATATACTTGAAGACTCTCTGTTTTCTTTCACTCTCAACTTTCTCTTCCTTCTCTTCAAGTCTCCTTGTATTCAGCTCCTTCAAGTTTCTCGTTCAACTAAGGTTAGTATACATTTACATCATACGTGAATGTTTATTTGTTTTCGTATATACATTCATATGTACATAATTTTCAAAAATATTTGTGTATTGATTTACACGCCAAGTTAATTATTTTGTTGTATTTATCAATGTTGTTTTATTATGATGAATATGTTTTTATTGTTGTATGTACAGTATGTTTTAACTTATTATGATTTACGGACGGTTATGTTGACTAAGTACACGTTATTAAAATATTTAATATATTATTATAGGATATTAACAAAAAATTAAATTTAAATACTACAATAACCCTTACAAATTATGTTTGATAAGTATGGCTTCAACATCAAGGTCATCAGCATCAACTTCCACACGAGCCAATAGAAAAATCATATACAAGGTTTATAGGTCTATCGTTAAAAAATCAACAAGTTTGGTGCAATTAAGAATATGTAATCAACAAGTAAATGAAGACATAGAGGAATTGAGGATAAAAGATGCTGCAAAAGTGATTTCCAACATGCAAGACCAAGAAATACAGAAATTACGGCGACGTGTAAAGATGTGCCGAGATGAATTAGAGTGGTCATCTAACCGTATTTTTGTTTTACAAGGTCGTGCTCGGCAACAAGAAGAAGTCTTAGGGAATGAAATAAACTTACTACGTGGTACTATAAGTAGCATGACAACGAAAAAATATAATATAATAGAGCAGCTTGGGGCTAGAGACGGGCATATAAACACCCTAAACCCTAAAAAATCCTAAACCCTAAACCCGAAACCTCGAACCCTAAACCCTAAACCCCAAACCCCAAACCCCTAAAACCCCCAAACCCAAAACCCGAACCCGAACCCTAAACCCTAAACCCTAAAAACCCTAAACCCTAAAACCCCCAAACCCCCAAACCGTAACCCTAACCCTAACCCTAAACCCTAAACCCTAAACCCCAAACCCTAAAGACCCCTAACCCCTAAACCCTAAAGACGCTAAACCCTAACCCCTAAACCCACACCCCCAACCCCCAACCCCCAATCCCCAACCCCGAAACCTGAAACCCCTAAACCCTAAAGATCCTAAACCCTAACCCCGAACCCCCAACCCCCAAACCCTAACCCCGAACCCCCAACCCCGAACCCTAGCCCCTACACCCCAAGCCCTAAGCCCTAAACCCTATACCAATATTTGTCTGATCCATAATGTCTTACGACAAAGCCCCGTGACCTATATGTCAAATATTTTATATATTTTATCATCTTCGTCAACAAAGATTAGCAAATATTCTAACCTGAGTTTGATCCGTTAGACATGGAGGAGAATAAACAGCGTGCTTCTTGCATCTTCATGCGGCAGAAATCTGAGGGAGCGATTCCACGGTTCCATAGGTTCAAACCGGTATCAATCCTTATTTTGGAGTTGCGTGCTTAGTCTTTGGTGCTCTGAACAGGCCTTTCCCAGCACCAAGTATCTTAAGACTACTTCCTGGTTGTTTTGCAAGATTCAACAAGCTGCCTCCATGGGAAATCAAGCGAGCACCAACGAGTTCTCCAACTAGAGAAGTAAGATTCAATGCAATTGTGTTCATCCTACTTTTCAAATAGTCATACAATTGAGCTCTGTATTCAAAGAGAGAGAGAACTTGGTTGCACAAATCCAAGTTGCTAACTTCAGTTCCCATGGAAATCATGGCTGCCTCTTCAGTTATGTCTCAACCTCCCTTGGCAAAATCTATAACATTTGAAAGATATGTGCTAGCACTCACCCCAAAAAAACAAAACCCATACGTAATAACTCACGAACAATAAAGTTTGGAAGGAAAATTATTTTGCAATATTCTGGTGTTATAGGCGCTACTTCCAGAATGACCCATGCTTTTCGAAAACAATCAATCAGGTTCAATAGCAATCAATACAAAACAAATACAGTAACATCACTAGGGCCATAATTTTTCAGCATACCAGGAGAAGAACAATTAGCTTATTAGAGGCATAAGTATCGTAATTATGTATCATTTATAGCTATTGTTTTGTTGTAATTGTTATGTGATCTCATTGTTTCTACTTTAAAAGGCGGATCAAAAGGAACATAGAAGCTAAATTTTTTTCTTAGATATTACACTACTTGGTACATAATCAGATTATTCATAGATGGAACGGGCAGGCAAAAGAAAAGGAGATTAGGAATCTATACCTCTAAAAAATCAAGCTTGGCAATATTTGACCGGTAACCCATCAACTTCATTGCCTTTGCATAAAGAATATTATTGTCTTGCACAATCTTAGCAAGTTTTGGAAAATGCCAACCACACAATTCCCTGACCCTCATTGCATATGTATTAAGCTCTTTCTCAAGGTCATCCAACAAGCTAATGGCTTGAATGATCATTATATTACTTATTGAATACACATTCAAATGACCCAAGAAATTAACCATAGAAAAAAAAAATTAATCTAGAAAATAAATATTTCATCAATAACATATATATATATTTCACAAATACTTTTATTTGAAAAATAAATTTCAATTTTAAAAGTTAATCTTTTATTTTATTAGTTAAAATTAAAAATTAATATTTTAATTTGACAAATAAGATATATAATTAAATAAGTTAGATTATTAATAAAAAAGAGTCGAATAAATGTAAATTTATAAATTTTAGAAGATTGTGAATTTATTTAATTAATTAAAAATAAAAAATTATATTTAATATCTATATATATATATTATTTTAAGAGAGGGAGCAGTGATTAAATTAAATGATTGAATCAAAGTTTTGTCAAGAATATGGTGGGCAATGTCATCTGATTTTACTACATATATACATATATATATACATATTATATTTTGAGTAATTCTTTAAGCTCAATTACTATTATTTATTTAATTAATATCTTTATTGTGGAACTAGATTAGCTTCGGCTGCTATTATTCAATATACGGAGAAGTGGATAGAGCAAGGGTTCAATCCTAGAATATCTCATCCAACTCCAAGAGCAAGAGAGAACCTGGCACGGTAGGCTAGTCCTGCTGGTCTCTCTCTTTTCGTATGATATCTATTTTTTGAACATAGAGAATTGCAGAACTTGAAAGCATGAATTCAAGATTGGGCATCTCCTTACCTGACCTCTTTATCGTACGCTTTCCAAAGTAGAAAGGCTCGGCTTCAAAAGAAAATAGACACTTGCCATGTTACTGTGTTGGCAAACAAATCAAGTGGTGGGGTTCACCCTGGCTCCAATCTACCCAACTATTATTTTACTTTTTATTTATTTCAACACTTTATTATTTTTTATAATTTCATTTAAAATGATGCTGAATTATTTATAAATAATTTCCACCCGATTTAATTTTCAACATATTGGTCCACCTTTTCATGTAGAATTTAATGGCTACACCCTTTTCATATAGGACACCTTTTCCTTAATATGGTCACCAGGATCAAATATATCGCGCCAACTGATAGTATTTTAATCAATTCTCGGGTTTGTGGGTAGTTTTTGAATTTTTTGTGTAATTTAATTAATTTTGAAAGTGTTTTTTAATTAATAAAGAGAAAGGACTTAAACTTTTTTTATTATTTTTTTGTATAATTAATTGATTTCTCCTTTTAAGAGAAGCTTGGTGCAATTTACCGAGGCTATTGTGTAAGAGATTGGCCAACCTGTGATGTGGCCTGCCGATAAGCTAAATTTGGGCCAGAAATAAAGGTCCGTTTTCTAATGAGGTCTGGTTTGAAATGTGTAAGAGCATGGGATATTTATTTTTTTATAGGAATTTAATTTTTTGGAATATTTAATAATAGCTTTAATGATCATTGTATCAACCTGGAATAACAACCATCAGCATCCCCATTTAAAAGAATGCAGAAAATCATAATAAATTTTTTAATTACTCTAGTTAAAGTAAATATAAATAAGGAAATAAATCAACAAATTGAAGAGATAATAAAAGGAGACACCAACCATAATTCTAATATAAACGATGCTAACAAAAAGTGACAACTTAAGACTCCATTTCGATGCAAATTTTCAAACAACATGAATCCCTGAAAAGCATTCATAACCAGGTGGTGACTACTAAAACGGGTGAGTTTTATAGAAATTTGAACCCCAGAGACCAAAACACAACTTCAATGCGCGCGGGGGAGAGAGAGAGAGAGAGAGAGAGAGAGAGAGAGAGAGAGAGAGAGAGAGAGAGAGAGAGCATATTGCACAAATGCAGCTGTACTAGATTTATGCCAACCAGGAGAAAAACATTACCATAGAAATTGCAGCATGAGTTATTTGCAAAACATCAAGACAAGCAGCAACACATCCATCTGCCAAGGGAAAACTATCAGTAACTTTCGAGAATGGAAAAGAAAATACAAAACTAGCACCGACCTTTGTCCACAACAGGGAGTTGTAAAAATTTCCCGTCACGCATTATGTCCAATGCTTCAAGAATAGTAGTCTCGAGTGATGCACATTCAGGGTTAGGTGTCATCACCTTTAGAAAAGGTAGTACCATAAATGAATAATAAGTAAATGATAAATAAATGGACGTTAGAAATCATGTCAAAATATCCATGAATTTAAAAAAGCAAGCGAAGAAGCAATTAAAATTTGTGATCAAAATTAGATGTACTAATGCAAAGAAATGTCAAATAGTAGACAAACATATGAAAAGAGATAACAGAAAACCTACAGCTCATTTTCAAATATACAATTAATAATTGCACTTTACAGCAAATAGTAATAATTAAGATTAGAATGCTTGAAATGGAGAAAAAGAAATAATTCAAGCTTTAGAATCTAAACCACAATTGTATACAATAACGGTAATGATAACAAAATACTTAACACTCATACCCTAAGTGGGATCAGTTATATGAATCACATCTCGATTTTCTGTCTTAGACACATGTTCTGGTATATATTTAAGCATACCGTGTCATTTTAAAGAATTTGTACTTTCAACAACAATCCTATACAAAATTAATTTTCTCCATGAAAGCCAGAAAAATGGAGCAATAGAGTCAATGATTGTATAAAGCTTAGAAACTAAAGAATTTACCTCTGAAATCTAACATTCTCAGAACTCAAAAGCATCTCTTAAAGCTGCATAACCATTAGCCAGTCAAAATGCAGCAACACCAGACTTGTTATGCCTGATTAGAGCTGCAAACACACATAACCAAATCAAAAGATCAAAACACTAATCATCTCTTAATGCTCGAAAGGGCTTTTGTACGAGCAACAACATCAGGGTCTAATGGAAAATTCAACAACAGTGGCTCCAGACCATTGGCTTCCATGACCAACTGCTGACTTTTGGGGTTGTTCTGCACAATCATGCTAACAACTTCAGCTGCTTTTGCCCTGATGTTAGCATGGTAATTCCTCAAGTAATCAAGAAGAGGAACCAGGCCACCAATCGAATGAAGATCTGGCAAAGAACACAACTGACCAATTGTTCATCCACTCGTCCCCATGTATTATACATCGAATACAATTATAACTAAGAAACTAACCATTAGCCATGTCGATAGACTCCACATGTTCTTGCAGCTCATCCAACACGTCTGAAAGCAACAACCAAGACAAAATTCATAATCCAAGAATAATTGCAATCAAGTTTCCCAAGTATATAGGTGATAAATTACTAATCTAGGATTCCCCATATGTGTGTGTGTAGTAAGTACCTTCAATGTCTTCAGGAGTGACCCCCTGAGACTCCAAAACCTGCTCTGGGGTTTTCATAACAAGTGTTATCTCTTTCATTCGTTTAATAACATCAGCCGTCTGTGCTTGCACCGCCTCCATAAACCATTTTCTATCCTCCTCACTAAACCCCAAAAAATAATCAATAAATCAGCAAGTTTTTCATCTCTTGCAACACTTTAGCAAAAACCCAAAAACGGCTAAATCAGTTCAAGAACCCTTCACTGCTACGAATCGGCAATTATTATACTAACCCACCAAAACAAGTGAAATCAATAAAGAAATATAGACTGGCAGCGCTAGGAAGTATTTTCTTTCATATATATATTAACACATGGGGAAAATAATGGACCGTACCTTAAATTTCGCGAAGAATTAGTACCATCAGAGTGCGACAGACTCCATTTCAGCAATCAATCCCAATTAGGACCTTCCCCCACCATTATTTTTCACAATCAAGGAACTGCACAGGTTGCCGCTGGAGGGAAAATACGATAACAAATCACAGATTTAATTGAAGAACTGATGGAAGAAATAATCGGCGGAAACGAGCTTATTTACACGTTCTTCAAGAAGGGCTTCTCGAATGCACTTGAAGAATCGAGATTATGTAACCAATCCACAATCTTCTGAACTCTTACAGCGTAGAAATTTCATAAGACCACCGGCCTCGACAAAAGCAGTCTGGACGCAAAACCTACGAGTATTGAGTATTTGAGGCAAGGGGTTGAGCTTAATTTACTAGCCCAGCTTTCTACCTGAAGGCCCATTGGGCCACAATGTTGAAAAAAGAACAATCCATAACTATCTATACTAAAATAATAATTAAATAGTCTAAAAATAATTTCTCTAATTATTTATAATTTTAATAAAATATTTAGAAAAAATAATAGATTTATTTTTAGCATATTCTTTATAATTTATGAAAATACAAATATCTTTTTTTCATTTTTATTATAATTTTAGCATATAATATATCAAAGTTACTATTTTTTCACGATTTTTAATTCTACACATATATTACATGTATTAAAATAAAATGTGCAATAAATATAATTATGTTTTAATTATTTGAATTATATTAGAATATATATTGTGTATCAAATAAGTTATATTGAATTTGACCTGTAATTCAAACTTTAATACAATTAGTCAAAATAGTTTACAAGAGAAGTGTTATTTGAACATGAAGAAAATATAATTATTTTTTATTGATAAAATAGTAAATATTCTAAAATATTTTAAATATTAATTTACTTAAAAATTATATTATAAATATATTTATTTATTTATTTATTTTGGGAATTTTGCAGATAATTTGATAAATAACGAATTGTGGTGCCTCCTACGAGAAGCTGATAGTGAGATGTCAAAGTGGGGCCCTTTTATCCCGTTAGACTCACTGGAATCTCTCAGCCTGATGTGTGCCTCCCCTATCCACTTATGACTTATCCACTCCCTTATGTACAAATATAATATAAATTAAATATTGAAGTTTCATAACTCAAAAAAAAAAAAAAATCCATCACTTATCTTCTAACTGAAAAAATGAAATAAATTATAATTAGAAATTATATATAAATATTGCATAATTGATTTTCAATTACAAATTATTCGAATATCCAATCGAATTAACTTGGTTTAGATATATTAATCTTCACTATCGGATATATTAATTAGAATGCATTATCATTAACGTACGCATAAATACGCCGCAATTAATAAATACGGAAAACCTACAGCTGATTTTCAAATATACAATTAATAATTGCACTTTACAGCAAATAGTACAAATTAAGAAGTAAGAAACTAACCAGAGAAGTTGCTTCCAAATTGGCGGTCAACACCTTCAATGCCGCTGCAATAGCACTTCCCTGCTCTGCAGCCTTCTCCATGCTTGTTATGGCATCACAAAGATATCTAACAGTGATATAACTCCACAATTCTCAACAACAGGCAGGTGCCTGAATTTGCCTAATAAATCAGGTAAAATATTATAAGAAGAAAGTATATGCAAACAAAAGTCATTAGTGAAATAGTAACCAAACAATACAATTTTGTGTTTTTAAATAAAGCAGAAGCACATGCAAATGCTGGTAACCTAAAAATGGAAGACACACAACATAGCATTTCGGCAAACCTCACAGAAGACAACATAATTAATATGCCGAAGTTAGCTATTCTTGCAACAGTGTTCATACAATTGCAATCAAAGTTGAAGCGGCATCATGCACAATTGAAAATTAAGTTCTAGTTCACTGCCAAATCATACAAGTCCTAGGACAATAAGCGCAGCCATTCTAAAGCCAAAAAAACACAGAAAAGTGACCTTGGACCATCTTCTGCAAAGCATCCATAGCCAAAGAATCTGAATTCACAAATATTGGGTTTCTTGTCATCACTTTTGATCAATTATCTATCCCATAGATCAATTATCTATTCCATATTTAAATAATTTTTCAACCCACCCCATTAGCCATAACCAAACAAAAACTGAAAGGATACCTACAGTTAAAATGAAGAGCCCCTAAACATCCAAACAAGTTATTTCTAACAAAACATCCAAACACATGTTTATTCTTTGCACGTTTTCCAATTCCACTATCAAAATACATTCTCCAGGAACATTCTCTCCCCAATGACCGAAAGTAAAATCAAACATAGCAGTGAGCTTTCTTTTTATTTCTATACACTTTTTTCCCTTTGTTTTGCCACAGCATTGAAGTTTATGAAAATTTTGCACCACTTTTACAGCAGATTTTTTATTGCCCTAATTTTTTTCTTTTTTCTTTATATGATTATATCTTTTTTTAAATATTTAATATTGTAATTTTTTTATCTCAATTATCCAAACTAAAATTAAATCAAGTTTTTAAAAATTATATGATGTGTAATTTAAATAATAATAAAAATATAATTTATATAAGTTTATGAGATTCTAAATATTATATACAAATTTAAATAGAATTGCATAATATTAACCGACATTCAATTTTATATATATATATATTTTGAACATGATAGTTTAATAATATAAGTAAAATATATATTATCTCAAATTTTAATGTTAAATAAAATTACATATATAATATTTTTAACAAATATTTAGTAATAAAAATAAATATTAAAAATAAAGATTATTGTGTAATATTTTTTTATTGAACAAATTAGTGCAAACTATTGGAGAGAGTACGTAAATTTTAAGATAAAGTAGTGCAAAATTTGCATTAGAATAATGCAAACTGTTGAAGATGGTCTAAGTATTACTGTAAAAATTTAAAAAAAATAAATAGTTAATATAAAGAAAATCATACCAAATGAAGATATACTTTTTAAGAATGTGGAATTTACGTATAAAGATAGAAGTGTGAAAGGTGGTGGACGAAAAAATATTAAATAAAAAAAGATAACTTAATTAAATAAAGAGAGAAAATGGATAAATCTAAAAAAATTAGACTGAGTAAGGGGCGGCTGGGTCTGACTTCTCATTGCCATCCACAGCCCGTGATTCAAAGAGCTAGCCTCGTGGGCTTGCCCTATAGGCCCATCTACCCCATATGTCCATAATATAGAAACCGATGGTCGGCCCAATTGGAATTGGCAGTCAAAGCTTTTTACTATTTTCGTTCTGAATTTGATTGGCTTAAACAATATGGAGGAGAAAAGCTTTTAATTAAATATATATTTTAGAATCCCAAAATTATAGGAAGTGATATTATTGTTAATCTTCATCAATTCTTTCCCCCTCCTTTCTTTGATTTCTTACAATTTTTTATATTTTATAATTATTAATATTGATTTAAATTTAATGGCATGTCTTCTTTGATAACGAAAGTGGATATCCCCACCCAGTTTTGGAATTTTAGGACAAACACTTTACGAAAGAGAACAATCGTCGTGTTTGTGCACTTTCCCTTCTTCGCCCTCCCCCGGTCCCCTCCTTTCCGCGAAGGTAACGCCGCGCATTCCCCAAATTTTCCCTCCTTAATCCCATATTGTTCGCTCAAATTTCAGAAATTTCTCGGAAAAAGACTGTGTTTGAGAATTTTAGCCGTTTTATCTGCTTCTCCTTTGGTTAAATGAGCCATAATTCATTAGCAGGATTCATATTGTGAACCGGTAATCTTCTGTTGCTTGTGGGAGTTGTATGACGAGCGTTTCGGAGCTATTCTACCAGCGGCGGTCTCGTTTTGGTCGGAATTCGGATCCTTTAGTTGTTGGGTCGGATTTGGGTTCTCCTCCGCCTACCAGTCGGACAAATCGCCGTCACCGCCATTATAACAGTACCTCCAGTACTGGAGGCAATCAGGCTCGCCGCAATCGACTCGATCCCGACGGTTGTGATGCGTTGCGCCGCGCTGTTCATCACACCAGGCAACCCCCAAACCATCGCTCTTCACATCCACCTCAAGTAAGAGTTCTTTATTATTGTTGTTATATTCTAATATAGTGTACTATAACAAGTAAGATGGAGTTCAGAAGTCTGGTATGGTTAGGCTTACTAGTAATAGAGCTGGTTTCTTTTGTACTCGCCATTTTTTTCGTCTACATTAGGAAATTGCTTGATATATGGATAAATGCTATAATGCCTTTCTGCAGTGGACAGATTTTCTGATCACTTTTTCTTCATAATTTGCTGTTGCTGAATAAAGTTCCAGTTTGCTAATGGTTGAGTACCGACGTGAGTATATGATACATGTTATGAATCACCCTTCATCTAAAGTAATCAATATTTACCATATCTAGATTGTAGTATAGTTCCCCTTGACATCTAAATGCCTGATTTTGTTGCTCAATATGCAATCACTGCAGGCTCACAAGATAATTTGTCAGCCAATATTTTGAGTTGTGCTACTTCTTCACTTCTTCGTTGTTCAAACAATAACTCTACAGCACCCAAATTTATTGGTTGGAATCATGAAATGAATGGAGTAATGGTTTTGCTGGATGGTGAATTACTCCACACAAGTCAAGTGTGACCTTCCTTTTGGTCTCAAAATCAAATCTTTGTGTCTGTAATATAGTTCTCTATCTATTTTGTGAAAGAACATGGTACTTATCAATGTAAGTTGCGGATGTGTCATTCTATAAAATTTACGGGACTTGGTTGCAGGTATTAAACCTTGGCACATTTTACTTGTACTATTTTAGAGGCCTTGGTGCTGTGTTGGAATGAGGTCTAAGACATCCTAATTGCTCTGAATATCATAACCAACTGAACTTAGAAGTTGATATTATACAACTTTTTAGCACCTATTGTCTTATCTCTATGTTCACTCCGTACTTCATGTTTATGCAGTTGAAGCCTAATATCATTCTCGAAACAACTCTTCCATATGACACTTGCCTAGTAATGATTTTGTTCGAAGTTCAATTTCAGCACCTGGGTTTTGCATATATATTTATGTATGTAACACACGCACACACATATTGTTTTAAAAAATAAATAGTCTGGTTGCATTTGAATAGTATTTTGCCATATATTTGACATGCTTTGATTCTTCATTTGAAGTTTATGGTTGTGTGTATGCCTGGGTTTATACATTTGTTGTATAATAAGAAATATTTGTTCTGTAAACACTGTACAAATAGGCTGGCTATCGTAAAATTGACTTCTCATCTAGCAAGACAGCTGTGCACTTTATTAATTTCTGTTGTGACAGTACTGATTTGAATTCATTTTATTAAGTCATATATGTATGATATTTATGCCTTTCAAGAGTTGGTTTTGATTATGCCTTAATGCGTATTGCACATTCAATGTGGAGTTTGGCAATAAAAGAAAAGAAAAATTATATCTTGTATTCTTGTAAATTTTATAAGGAGAAACCTTCTGAACAATTCTCTTTGCTTGATCTCATTTCATTTCATTCATATCAGGAGCGTGAATCAATTCCACTTGAAGAAGCTGCTCACCAATTTCCGTTTGGAAATAACAGCCGTTCTGAAAGTCAAATTGATGTACGTGATGGGTTGAGATTCAGTGGGAATGACAGACTTCCTGGAGCTGTTTTACTTGCTAGAGAAAGGCTTTTGCAAAGGTTGAGAGGTGTAACGCTCTCCAATAGCAGGTTGGTTCAGCTGTATGAAGCTCTGTAGTTACTCGCCCCACCAAATATATAATATGATAAATGTATATGTAAAGTAAGATGGTATTTATAATATGATCAAAGGCATTTAGGTGCATTGATCATATTGAACTTATCATAATATTTAGGTGCATTAATCATATTGTCATTGAACGTATCATAATTGGCATAACACCTATTAAACTTTTCGTGGTAGCTGGCTGTAGATTTGGCATAATACCAGTATCCCCCTCCAACCTTTTGCATTCTAATAACTGAATGTTATCAAGTACTGATTTCGTTTTTTTTTTGCTAGACATTGTGCTTCATTGTGTTTTTTTATTTCATTCTGCTCCCAACTCTTATTCTTTTGATATACATTTGCTCAAGGCAGAGTCTTGTTAAGTGCCTTCAATGTATCGTTAGTAATCATACACCCTACAGCTTATGTGTACCGTTCTAATTGAAATAACTGTGTTATTCCTAAAAGTAGGCGGAGTAACAGGGGCTCGTCTGGTACCCATCATAATGACATTGTAATAGGTGATGACTTGAGGCTGGTTGATGCCAGAGATTGGGAAACCGAAACATCTAGGGAGTGGATTTCAATATTTGCCCCTGAAATACCTCCCATCAGCCCACACCCAAGCAAGAGGCCCCAGGGACTTACTCAGGAGGCACTCAGCCGTCTGCAGGTCGAAGTGTTCTCTGCTGCAGAGGAAAGTGAAGAACGCAACACGTCAAGGTCAGGCGAGTGTAGCATATGCCTGGAGACTTTCTTTGAAGGAGACGAGCTGATCCATCTGCCTTGTAAGCATAGGTATCATTTTCGTTGCTTGGATCCGTGGGTGCGGAGTTGCGGCGACTGCCCTTATTGCCGTAGGGGTATTGATGTGAATTTAGAGGGAGTAAATGAGAATCCAGAATGGTGAGCTCTTAGGTTTTTTCCTTCGCTGTGATCTTTTTTGCTTTAGCGAGGATTGAGAAGTTTGAGTTGTAATTAGTACCAGAATGACTAGATACGTTCTTCATGAAAAGGAACACTTTGTACTGAATGCTTTTTGGATCTTAAATAGTAGTTATTACCACTTTATATTATTGTCTATATAATATTATTGAGTTCTAGTTTCATTTTTATTTTTATTTTTTTGGTTGGAGGATAAGTCAATTTCTTGTTTTAATTGGTCAACTAACATATTTTATAAATCATTTATATATGATTGGAAAAGTCGCACTAAAAATAAAAGAAAGTATAATTGTGAACTAGCGCTTATAATGATTGATAAGGTCGAAAGCAACATAATGAAGCGGGTTCCCAGGTGGCCCAGTTGTATTTCCTGCCAACAATATAGATGGGCTGGGCTTTTATTTTGATTTACCAAACATAAATCAGGTCCATTGGGCCATCTTTAGAGGCCCATGATACACCGACGTAAGTCAGTTGCCCCTCAAACCCGTATCGTGGGATTGGGCTGATCCGGGGCGGGTGGCCCTATTCGACACCTCAACTTGGAGTTGATTATGATTTTGATCGAAAATTCTAGATAACGACTTTTAAAAAGTTGGATCTGAAAGTCTCAACCAACTTACTCATCATTAGATTACTAGTTTAAATTATGCATTGAGATGGTCTGATAAACAAATAAATAAATTTTAATACTTTTTTTGTTAAAAATATCTAAAGACCAAGGTCGATAATGAAAATTAAATAGAATTTATAGAAAAATCAAAGTATTTGAATTTGATTCATATTTAATTTACTTAAGGCTCAAATTAATCGATAATTGAAGAAGATTGGCTCCTAATCAGTTTAATTAACGATGGTTCAAGCTCACTTGATTGATAATAGAAAGAATTAAAACAAAATGGTATATTTAACTCAACTGAATTCTTATTTCCGACGGCCTGACCACGTTGTTGCAGTCTTTGGTTCGTTAGAGGGGTCAAATCAAATTTAGATTCATAATGACTCTCATGTGAATGCTACTTTTGATGTCCACGTCACATTCCAAATTAATTTGTTTTTTCACAGTTGTATTTACTTGAGAGAAAAAAATGGCTATGTACATCAAGAAATGCTTTGCAGAAGAGGCCAAATAAATTAAATAATTGCATTTGGCATCAATTGGATATACTTTGTAAAACCACCCCTGTTAATGTCGAGGAGGAGACATCATCCCAAGTTTTGTTTGGTTCTTTACTTATTGTCAAATTAATTGTAATTTGTATTGTATGATAAAATACTTTGTTGTTCTAAAAACAATTATAGACACACACACATATATATATAACTAACTGCTCTAGGGATGGCAATATGAATTCCATCCATGGAAACTGCCCTAACCTGTCCTACTCTTGGGTTCCTTGTGATGAGATGCAAAAATAGGACCGAGACCTTTTGGGGATATTTGGACTAGGTTGGAGGCCTCCGTAGCACAATCGGTTATGGGTTGTGAGATTGTATCACAATCAAATGCATAGTAAAAGATAATGTTTGTTTTGGGTTGTGATAAGGTAGATTGTTATTGATATGTCAAATCAATAGGTTTAGTAGAGTTTTGTTTGTATTATTATATTATAAGAGATAAATGTTTGTGGATTTAATAATTGATGATGGATTATATATATATATATGCTAAATGGATGTCAAAATAAAGATATTAAGAAGAGAATTAATATGATATAATTTTTATAAAAAATAAATTTAAAATAAAAAAGTTATAAAAAATTTGGGTAAAAAAATATATATTGAATAGTTTTATTGAGAATGATGAGAGAAGAGGGAGAAAAAAGAGGTGTAGAGTGGGTAGGGGGATAGAACAACTACAACCCACAATCTCGTAAACAAATACGGGCTGGGTTGTGGCACAACCCATAACCGATTGTGCAAAGACGTGTCCAAACATACCCTTAAGACTCCATTCTTACTGAATTCATTAGCATAGTTTAAGCTCTTTAATTTGTGCCACGAACAAATTTAGTTCAAATGAGATTTCTATAAATGGAATTGGGACCCCCGTTTTAAAGTGAGTCTAAAGCGAAGAATTGTAGAATGGGATGACAAATATTCAAATTAAGGGGAACTGTAGTCAAAACATTGGATATGGGCAAGGAATTCTATACCTGTATGGTCCAATGATGTTGGAGTCATTACTGAATTTTTGTAATATTAATATTATCTTTCAAAAACTAACGTGGTTTCAAACTAAAGTCAGCTTTGCATTCAATTCGAGACACGTGGCTATTTTTTTTTAAATTTAGATTATATAAATTTGCAATAATAATTTAAATATTTTGTATTTGTTTTATAAAGTTTATATATACGAATATGTGAAGGATGTGTTAAATTATGGAGACACGTTCTTCGTCTGAACAACCAATGCAATAATTCCCCGAAATAGCTTAAATCAATTATTCTTTAGATCACAAATTTCTTTTAATTCTTATTTGCAACACATAATTGTGGTTGTCGTCCCATTTTAACAGTGATAATATATATATATATATATATAGATAAATAGAGAGACACCTTTATAATTCTTAATATAAACAATATGATTGTGACATAACAATTAGGTTGAGACGTAGTCTGAAATTTGAACACTAATTTTATTGTCTACATCAGCAATTACATGCTATACTAAGGTGATGATATTGTAATCGAGAGAAATTGAAAATGTGGTTATTAATTATAATTTTTAAAAGTTATACTGTAATAAGAAATTGGACGAATAGATATAATGTGATAATTAATTATAATTTTTAAAAGTTATACTGTAATAAGAAATTGGACGAATAGATATAATGTTTACTAATTAATCTTAAAATTATGAGACAAATTATAATTAAAAATGAGAAGTTTGAAATTTTAGAAAGTGATGGCTAAGAAAATTATCATTTGTTGTTGTTGTTAGTATTACTATTATAATAATAATAATAATAATAATAATAATAATAATTATTATTATTATTATTTATTGAGTTTGATTTGACTTTATTAGGAAATAGCTACCGTAAATAGTGGCAAAATTTATGTACATTGACTACACGTATAATTCTATATAACAATATTAAGTGTTTAACTAAACAATATTTTATTTTTTAAAAATATTATTATTAATATTTTTAATATTATTACTTATTTATTTACCTAAATAATATTATTTATTAAATTACACTATATATCCAATACTTGCTGTTAAATTCTAGCAATATAAAGAAGATAAACATGTTTATTATAGTAAGGTAGATGAGAATATATATATATATATATATATATATAACTTATATGTTGATCCTTTCAAATCATTTATGTTGGTCAACCAATTCCCTCTCTTTTGGGACGGCGTGCAAACAGGATTTTTTTTCTCTTTTTTCTGCCAAACGGTGCAATATTTTATTTTGTAACACTACCAATGTCGTAATTTAATAATATATCATTAATGAGTGTTTCTAAACACACCGCAAAAATTATTATTCACACTACTTTAATTTTTTGAATAAATTTAAATATAATATAAATGACAAATATAACCTTATATATATATTAAACAAAATCATAATATTTTTATTATTATTGTTCTTCATTTTTTACTCCAAATAAATATTTCAACTTTTATTTTAATTTGTTTGAATATAGGGTTAGTGTATGAGTGTGTTTGAGCAAATAATGAAGAATATCAATAATCAAAATATTAATCTTTGTTTTTTTAAAAAAAAATTACATAAGGATATATATATATGTCATTTACATTCTATTTAATTTTATTTAGTAAATTAAAGTGATGTAAAAAATAATTTTTATGATGTGTTTAGCAACACCCATCATTAATTTCATATAGGTTATGTATTCATGTTATCTCAAAAATAAAAGATACTATAAAAATATTTTTCAATTTAATAGATAATTATATTTTAAAATTTAAGGATAAAGTGAAATAATTATAAGTTCACTTTTATAATTATAGAAGTTGGCACTTTTTATCGATAAAAATAAATTGCTATACACTTTTAAAATATGATTCTATTTTTTAAACATTATTTATAATATTAGTTAATATATTGAAATTCTAATTTATAACTACCAATTAATGAGTCAGCTAATAATTAATTAGGTAGAAAATAAGTAATATTTAACGAGTACTTAATCATGTGTAATTAGATTTACTAAATGAAATTAGCTGTAAACTTCTAGGTCTACCGTGTTTCCAATTCAAGTTTAATTAACAAACTCAGTGTCCAGAATTAGAGGGGAAGAGAATTGTAATCTACATTTATAAAATCAGGTAACCAGCTTTATACCTGAATTATTTAATTTAATACTATTGTTTTTAACCCATAAATACTAAGCACATTAAAATTATTTGTGTAATTTATTTATTAATCTTTGGAATTTTATTCCCACAGATTTCTGAATTACTTTTTTATGTATAAAAAAATGATTTTTTATTTTGTTGGAAATCGTTGTCAGTAATTCTATAGGCCCCGTTTACTTCGGGTGATAAATCTGGATTAGGAAAAATAGTCCACAGTTATCCAGCGTTTACTTCGTTGGATATTTTTTCGGGTCAATCCAGCCAACCCGGTATAAAAGACAAAATTCGAGATAATTCGGCGGATAATAATCCGACCTAAACCCCTGGGATAAAAATTATCCGATGGGATAAGAAATGAAAATTTACTGTTTTACCCTTATGCACAAACTTAATTACAAAAATGTCCTCATATATAAATCATGTATTAAGGACAATTTTGTAATTTTCGCATTATCCTGTTCAATTCCACGAAGAAAACGTTGGATAGCATAAAATTATCTTTCTCTATCCTAATGTTATCCTACGAATTAAATATAGTATAAAAAATTTAAATTTATCTCTATTCCGAATTTAATCTCAATTTCTATCATATTCTATCCAATCCTAACTAGAAAAGTAAATGCAGCATATATTTAAATATTTAAATGAGGATAGAAACCACTCAGGGAGAGAGAGAGAGTGATTGTTTGATTGATTGAGAGCTAATCCGAATATTGTATCCACGTCACATTGATGTAGTTACCACAATCCACAAAATCCAGGAACAAGATATTCCAGCATTCACACACCGGTGTCACCAAACATGAGGCCCACCAGGCCAATTTTTTAGCAGTCAGTGCCTTCAGATTCAAGTCAAGATGCAATCGCTTTCTTTATTACTTCAATTAACCACTATTTCACTGCTTTTTTCCATAACGTGTTTAACGGGTAATCGCATTTTCTTTTTCTTTCTCTTTTTTTTCTTCAAATGAAATGACATATGTTGGACCTATATATAGTCCAACGGCTAGAGCTCGGATCTTTCGTTAGTCGAAAGCATTTGTTTTTTTAGATCATAAAAAATTATAAATTTTTCGGAACTAATATATATGTATATATATACTTGAATTTTGACATTAAATGTTAATCAATCTAAAACAAATGAAATTGTTGTATTTTGAGAGACGTGGGTTCGATTCCTAACTTCTACATTTTCACAATAGTTATTATATTGTACTTTGGGTTGTGAAGTTTGCGCTTTAAAAATATCATTTAGTTTTTTTTTTTTTTTTGTTCAGTTCTCTTTCATCAACTTGAATATATGGACTTTTTTTTTTTTTTTTGTGCTTAGCTCGAGTTTTTATTTATCAACTTGATTGTATGAATTACTTAAACCTAAATATGATTAGGTTCCGACCCTACCTATTTGTATAGTTGTCGTCTCTAAATATCTTCAAAAAAATTAAAATATAAAACAAAAATTACTCTTGTTTTTTAAAATTCAACTTTTTCTTGAATCTTTTATATGTTATATAGACACAAACTGACCGTGATAATACATTATTACCTTTAATGAATAATAATATAATAAAAATAAAAGATCGAATTAAAAAAAAAACTGTAAGTATCGGTCCAATATATTTTATTAAATTAAGAAACTACTTTTGCATTTTGAATTTTCCAATTATATTATTGATATGTTTAAAATATGAACAAGGCTGCATGACTTCTTTACATTCGAATGTCTTTTTAGCTCTTGACTTGACTAGTAATTGGTTTCATACATCTTTTCTCACTTTTGATAATATTTAGGCTTAGTGGGATCGTACTTTGTGTCTCTATGTTAGAAGTAATTTACAATTTTTTAAAATCAATTTAATGAGAATATAATATTTTAAACATTATAAATTTATATGTAAACCATTTTTTTTATTTGTTGATTTAGCTTATTTAATTATATATAATTTGTATGTAGTAAATGCAATTTTGTACTTTGACTAATAAAACAAAATTTTTATATTTTAAAATAAAATTTATTTTTTTAAGACAAAAACTATTTTTAAAATAAGACTTTTAGAGTTTCTCCAACAAGAAGCTACTTTGGCATTTGACGTCAGTTTTCACCCTCCAGCAATACTCCATTATCTGCACTAATTTGAAGTTTTTGAAAATTTTGCACTACTTTTAGCGCAGATTTTTTATTGGATTACTTTTTTATATGATTAAATCTTTTTTTAATATTTAATATTGCAATTTTTTTATCTCAATTATCCAAACTGAAATTAAATAAAGTTTTTAAAATCATACGATGTGTAATTTAAATAATAATAAAAATATAATTTAAATAAGTATATGAGAGTTTAAATATTATATACAAATTTAAATATATTTGACATTACCCGACATTCAATTTTACATATATATTTTTTGAATATGATAGTTTAAGAATATAAGTAAAATAAATATTATCTCAAAATTTAATGTTAAATAAAATTACTTATATAATGATTTTAACAAATATTTAGTAATAAAAATAAATACTAAAAATAAAGAAAATAAAAATTATTGTGTAATATTATTTTTTAGTAGAGAAAGTAGTGCAAACTGTTGGAGAGAGTATGTAACTTTTACGCTAAAGTGGTGTATAATTTGCACTAGAATAATGAACACTGCTGAAGATGGTCTTAGACAAATGAAGTATAACATTTGAAGTCATTTATGTTGTGGGAAAAAAGAAAATATGCATTTATCAACGATGTGATAATTTTTAGTTAATCAAATAATATTGTTAAATTGTGTTTTGCGAACAAAATTTATGGTATAAGTTATTTGAAGAATGAAAATTTTAAATTTTATTTTGATTAACAAAATGAGATATTAATTTTATTGATATTTTTTTAAAAGAATTTTTTAAAATATGAATTTTCTTTAGATGTAAGAAGTAAAAGATTGTCGGAGAGAAGAAGGGCGTGAAAACAAAACCCTAGCAAAATATGGATTTAAATTGTTATATTTTTATAAAGCCGAATATGGATTTTGGTTAAATACAAAATTTAGGACAGAGAGAGAATTGAAATGTGGAGAAAGAAGTAATAAATCAGCTTTTCCGCGAACAGCGACAAAGCAAAACAAAAGCGCGTGGGACAAGTTGGTGCGCCGTGTTCTTCTTATTCCTCTTCGTATTCTTCCTCATTTTAACGCGGTGTTCCTTCCTCTCCCAGATTTTCCACTCCCTATAAGCTGCATAAAACCTCCTCATAACAAATTCTTCACCCCACGATTTCATATACAGGATTCACAATTACTGTACGCCCCGAATTAATTACTCGTACAAGCTTTAAAATTCTGGAACTGTTGAAGGAAGCCGATTAAATTGCGCGACTTTTTGTTAAGAGAATGCTGCGATCGTGCTGTTTACGGTGTTTGGGGCGTCGAAATGGCGACGGATTGCTTTGGCACACGGAGTTGAAGCCTCACGCCTCCGGGGAATTCTCAATAGCGGTGGTACAGGCGAATTCTAGCCTAGAGGATCAGAGCCAGGTGTATTCGTCGCCGTCCGCCACCTTCGTCGGAGTTTACGACGGCCACGGTGGACCCGAGGCCTCCCGCTTTGTTAACCGTCACCTCTTCCCTTATCTCCACAGTAATTTTTCTGAAACAATCCTTTCAACTTTGCTCGTCTGCTTATGTGCGTGCTTTTTGGGGGTTTTAATTTCCTAGGACGGATTTGCATTTTGTTATGTTCTGTTTCCTTTATATGTGTGGAAGTGCGTGCTTTGGTTTGAGGGGATTAAGGTGCGCTTGTGTTTTTCTGTGTGAGGTTTATTTGTTTGTTTATTTTGTTCAAAAGAATAATTTGGGTTTTTGGATATACATCCTGATAATATCTATGCCTTTTCGTTGCGTATTTCTGAAAGTTTATTTTATGAAATGATTTATTTGCGCAATTGCTTGTATTCTACTTCTGCCATGACCTTTTTGATCGAGAGCTAATCCATGTTTTATAAACTCAAACTCAAAACAACTGTCGTTGAAATTCTCAATTTCTGTGTTGAAACCATGTTTTTCTTTATTATTCTTCTTGTTCCGACCATCCTTTTTGAGTTCTGATTGGTATTCTACACAGAATTTTCCAAGGAGCTAGGGGGGATGTCACCAGATGTAATAAAGAAGGCTTTTAATGCTACCGAAGAGGACTTTACTCGATTAGTGAAGAGATCATTGCCAGTAAAACCACAGATTGCTTCAGTGGGATCATGTTGCTTGCTTGGTGCAATTTCAGATGGTGAATTGTATGTGGCAAACTTGGGAGATTCAAGAGCTGTTCTTGGAAGGAGAGGTTTTCATGGAGAGAAGAAGTTGGTGGCGGAAAGATTGTCCACAGATCATAATGTTTCATATGAAAATGTTAGGAAGGAGGTTGAAGCTCTTCATCCTGATGACTCACCTGTCGTGATCTATTGCCGAGGAGTTTGGAGAATCAAGGGAATAATTCAGGTAATTTCTTAGTTAATGGGCATAAAGCATTTTTCAATTTTTTGAAGTTGTCTTTTGAAAGAATCTAGAAAGGTGGCTTTGAGATGGAGTTTATTGACTATAATTTGGCTGCATCTTGCTCTGTTTATGTTTAATCTTCTTAGAAATTGTAATGAATAAATTGTGTTCTACAACATGTTTGAATGTGGAGAGGTGCTTATAATTCTTAAATCTTATAGCATATTCTTCTCTATAGTAGTTATATTATTTTCCTGTTGTACGATGAGTTGCTGTGGTTCTTGTGCCTTGTGAGATATCTTAGTCCCAGCACATCTTAGCTAATTGTCTCTTTAGAACGTAATAAACATTGATCTTAGTTCTTTTTGTCTAATATTCTAGTGACAGATCATTGGCACTCCAGAATTATTAATGCAATCTTCATGGAGAATCTTGTAAATTGACCAAGAGATTTATGTTGACTAAAGGTGAACTTACACCATATGAAAGTCATCCATCATCAACCTGGTCCTCATCTGTAGAATTGTCTTCCTTCTATTTTTCTTTTTTCTTTTGTCACCTTTAGTAATTCACTTTCCTAATTCTCTTTTCTTATAGCTCTGTTGGAGAGAGCATTCCATCTTACACTCCTTTTCTGCTTATTTATTATTTATTTTTAAATTTATACATTGTCTATTGTTTATGAGGGGCAGCATTCAAGGCACAATGTTAGCTCTTTTTCTAAAGGATTATGTCTTCCCTACTCTTCCAGGATTGACATGCTCTGCTCATGCATGTCTCATGTAGCTGAAGTCAAAGTAGCATGGCTTCCACACATGAGATTCTGGTGGCTATATAGTCTCTTGCCTCTCTTTCTGGCCATCTTGAAGACTCGATGGTTTCTTTGAAGTACATTAAGCTTTAGGATTCATTTTTCTTTCTTTCCTTGTGATTTAGTGGCACCCATGGTGGCCCGGTGAGACAAAGAGTTTGTCTGCCTGTCTATCTCTTCTTGTGTTTGTTTTCTTTTTACTTTACTTTTTTTTTTTTTTTTTTGCTCTCTCACTCTGATGATATCAAGCTGTGATGCTGTATGAAAGTGAATTATTTCTTAATATTTTCCTTTATATCTCTTCAGGTATCTAGATCAATTGGTGATGTTTATTTGAAGAAACCCGAGTTTCACAGAGACCCAATTTTCCAACAATATGCAAATTTTGTTCCCATGAAGCGACCTGTATTGTCAGCCGAACCTTCAATTGTAACTAGAAAGCTGATCCCACAAGATTTGTTTTTAATTTTTGCCTCTGATGGTCTCTGGGAACATCTCAGTGATGATGATGCTGTTCAAATAGTATCGAAGCACCCAAGAGCTGTAAGTGCCCTTCTGTCCACATAATTTTATGATGTTTATAGCAATGCTTTCTGTCAAGGCAATAGTTTAGTTTGCTGACTCGGTCTCTTGTGAAAGTCTACATGAGACCAAGTCCCTTAAAAACAAATCTAAAAGAACTAAAAATCCTAAAAATAAAAACCCTAAGAATTGCAATTTTGAAAAAAACAAAAGGAAAAGGAAAATGAAACGAAAAAAATGGGTTTCATCTTACGGAAATGCATTCCGTGATACTGTTTCACACATTGTTTCTCATTTTATCTGGCTGTTTCAACTTGATTGATCTCATCAAAAGTGACATAAGGTGTTCGTGTTTAACTTCTTTGCAGGGAATAGCCAAGAGATTAGTAGCAGCTGCTATTCAGGAAGCTGCGAAGAAGAGAGAAGTGAGGTATAAAGATATTAAAAAAATTGAGAAGGGAATCAGACGGCATTTCCATGATGACATCACAGTTATTGTTATTTATCTCGATCATCACAAAAGTTCTTCATCTTCGATTCCAAAGTTCAAGCAAAGTACGGTTGGCTGTACTACTCCTCCTGTCGACATATTTTCTTACAATTCGGATGAAGTTGACAATTTGGGAGATAAGATTTTCCCTAATGAGGAACCAAGATCAAGGCTGGCGTACTAAGCCGGAATGACTTGGGACAAATGGATTTTGTATGATACAGGTTATGTGTATAGATAAATTATAGTATGATTACAGGATTTTGATAAGAAATGCTAGTTTCGAAACATAGGCTCTAATAGCAAAAACACATTCTTTTTGTTCTTTTTAATGTAACCAGTTATGGTCTTCCTTTTTTTGCTGTCAGAGAGTTGCTGACAGTTGATGTTATTCCTTGTTTGGTTGCAAATTTTGTGTTGTGTTAAATGATTTATTAGTTTTGTGCAAAAAGTAGCACATGATTTGTGACTTTTCAGACATCCTCTGTACAGAAATCGATAGACGTTTGGTCTTTTAAAGTATATTCAGCTTCTCGAACTAGACTAGACTTTTCAAAAATGTTAGTTAGATTGTGTAAGATTTTGTGTCCTCCCAAATTTAATTTAGTAATGTTGTTAATATAAGGGTATGAACAAGTCAATCCTACAAATGATTCTTGTTTAGATACTGTATTTAGGTTTTTTGACTGAGACTACAAATTATTAAATAAAGAACCTTTAATTTTGTAATATTTTTAATATCTTTTTGTGAAATTATTTTATATTATACTATTTGTAAGAAATTTAAATTAATCAGATAATGATAATTCCGGGGTCATTAGTCACTCGATTGAGGGGACTTGCGTCAGATTTTATTGTATTTTTAAAGGTGGTATTATAAATTTAATTATACATTTTTACTTAGTCCCGAAATATGCTTAATGATACAGAATTGGAGAACATGAATTTTATTGTTCAATTTAAAATATATATATATATATATTTATATGTTATTTTTAATTTTTATGTCATTATCGAAGAATTAAAAAAATAAAACCATGTCCATATATGCACACATTAATCTTTGAATTATGCGTTAATCCACCAAACCCATCAGGTGATGTTCTTAAAAGAAAATGAATGAATGAATGAATGTTCCCCATCCATAGGATTTGTTACTCCCATTTGAACATAAAATGACCTTTTTGTCCTCATGCAATTTTAAACCATTCATTGAGGGCACGTAAGTTGTTCATCATCTCATCGTCAAAGAAGAAGATAGTTTGTACGAGTGTTTGCTTATGGGATGGATTCCTCTAATTTCACGTTTTTCATGAATAATGTCCTTAGTTTTTTATATCTGTAAACATATTGGGAGTCTCGTTTTTAACACTGCCTGCTAAACCGGACACAGTGTCTTATTCCACTGACATATAAATGATCGTGTGTATAATGCGTTATAGCCAAACCAAAGTTAAAGAAAAAGACAAATACCAATTGTGTCGACGGTTAATGCCAAGGAAAGGCAAAAGAGAAACACAACTAACAACTAACAATTAGTACCCAACCAAAAAAAAAACTGATATATACTGTGAGATTGAACTTCATTGTTGGAATGGGGACTGCTGCAGGGGCGCCCCTTAAGACTTTATAAAAATTTATTCGTACATGTAATCTTGTATGTCCTCATTTAACCTGAATCCTAGATCAGTCCCGAACCCTGAATCGACTTGTTTCATTCGGCAATTCTGCCTCAATATAACAGAAGTCTAATCCTAATAGTCAATAACAATATGATATCATTATGTACAAGTTACTCTAATCATAATTATTTAGGTAAATAATTTAAATCCATTGAGTGCAGGATATACAGAAGAGAAAAGAAACAAGATTCCCCGAAGGAAAGCATTTATTCCTTTTGCAATATAATATGAGCAACAAGATTCAAGATTCAGACACCAATAATTCCATTTACATGTGTATTATTTTCTTGTCTTGACCAACATTACTCAAGGAACAAAAGATATGCAAATGCAACAACACACTACCAAAATACCATGAAATTACAGAAACTGCAATCACAAACCATTTAAGCAAACAAAACACACTTATTCACCAAGCAAAAACTAGACAAAGCATCACAACTTATCAAGGAACAATCTTGTATGCTTTCACCTTATCAATCCAAGAGATGAAGGCATTCTTCGAGTTCCTGAACCCGAGAAATCCATGCTCCTTGCTCTTGTTCATTGTATCCAACAGGCACTCATGCCCGAGTATTAAATCACTAAACCACCATATCCCAACTTCCTCCAAGTTACTCGGTGTCAATCCGTTTTCCCTCACAATATCATCCCAAACAGGCCCTTTATCCTTCATCAACTCCTGCAACTTCACCTGCTCCCCCTCCGCATACCCTCCATTTTCCACCCCAAACTGCTCTGCCAACACCTTCCAGAAATGTTTCCATTTAAAAACATCCCCATTGCTCACATTAAACGCCTCATTCTTTGCGTAAGGATCCACCGCCGCCCATATTTGATGCTCTGCAATCAAATCTGCATCGGAGCAGTCTGAATACCCCTCCCAAGCAGCCTTACAGCCCGGAAACCTCAGAACTGAACCTTCATGCTTACAAATGGCTGCATACACACACAGAGTTCCCACCAAATTCATCATGCTATACGGTGAGAACCCGAATATATTCATGGGTCGGTGCACCGACCAAGTCAAACCCTCTTTCTTCTTAACCTCCTGGAACAGAATATCTTCCATGGTGTAGTAAAAATTGATTCAGTCCAATCGGGGCAAATCCTCAGTAAATGGAGGATCGTGGGTTTGGATCTTACCGAAAGATTCAAATGGCCCGAGGTAGTGTTTCCTACCCGTTTGCAAGCAGATGTGCTTCAAATTGGGGCAATTAGGGATCACTACATCGAGCACATTTTTGAGCATTTTCCCATTCGCTTCGCAATTCTCCACTTCGGTGGATCTATTAGTCCACGTGACGTAGAATACATGGGTGATATCGGTGAGAGGTGAAAGCTTGATCCGTGCGTCATTCGCGTCCGATACGTCACACTGGACGTAGTTGATCGGATTGTCCTCATTCCAGGTGGGGCGGGGGCGCCGGGCAACGCCGTAGACCTTCCAGGGACCTCCGGGAGTGTCCGAGAGCGGCAGGATCTCTGCGAGGCTGTTGCCGACGATTCCGGTCACGCCGACGATCAGAGCTACGCTCTGGTGCTTCGAGGGTACTTCGTCCTCGTCGAGTTTTTTCTGTTTCGACGATCACGCATCAATTAACACAAGTTTTCAAAACATGGATGATAAAACTAAAATAAAATTCAATTCAATTCAAGATTGTGTAATTGATAGTCACCTTTGCAGCGCCGATAGCTCCAGCCCACCACCAGCTCATTTTCTATCTCAAAGAAGCTGAATTTCTATAATATCTGTATGAAAGATGAGAGAGATTTAGGATTTCGATTACACAGGACGGCGGAGGACACTATAGATTAGCTCAGGAATCTTGTTTTTTGTGTGGATAGACAGATAGATGTATGGGTCAGTGATTATCGGTATTAATTTTGGTGATCTCCTTTACGTTTTAAAAGAATGTTGTCTCCATAACACGAGAGAGAAGAAAAATCAAATTTCTCTTCCATCTCCATAACACGAGAGAGAAGAAAAATCAAATTTCTCTTCCAATTATTTAATTCGGATGGTAATTTCCAGTTATTTCCAAACCTAGCCAAAAATCAAATTGGGCGTGCGAATAAATATTTATTAATTAATATTGTGTGTATAGTCATATAATTGGATTCCTCCGTCTCATTTTTGCCAGAAACCCTTCTCGTAGAAAATAATTTCTCTCGCTCATGCGTGCAGACACAAATGGCTTCTTACACACATGTAACTACATCAAATGAACCATATGTGCTCAACAAAACCACATTTGGTTGTCAAATTTAGTTACTGGCATGTAAAAAATGAAGATTTCTACCATATTTACATTGACATATCAATTTGATGCTCTCTGTAAATTCTCGAACAGTGTTTTCGAAACAACGATGCGCTGCTGTACGTGACTTCGTCTTCACCTATATCTACTACTATTACCTCAATGTGTTCTAGTTGTCCAGATCTTTCCAGAATCCTCCAGATCATTCTAGGGGAGCAGAAAAACGTGTTTGTAATCACCTCATCGTCAGCCGTTCAGATAATTTGGATTCCTCCTCCTTCGAAATATTGGGATTCAGTTTCCGAATAGTACTAACAAACATCATTGCCTCATCACTCCTGTTGAGCTTACAGTACCAATCCACAATGGTGTTATACGTGCTCCCATTCGGTTTGCAGCCTTGCTTGATCATATAACGAACCACATCAATCGCTTCCACAAACATCGCATCACCTGCATAGCTTGCAACAAAGGTATTATATGTAATCACATCAGGCCTAAGCCCCGATTCCATCATTTCCTTCAAAATTCTTGATGCCTCTTTCATTCGTAGAGTTTCCAGCAACCATCCCACTTCACACCAAGTTTCCTTCTCCCCTCTCTTCACGGAACCCCACATTTGCATAGGCAGCAGTATAAGCTCATCTGCGTTCCTGCTTGTCTTTCTTCCACGCTCTTCACCAACTTGTTGGGTCATCTTTTTTGGGCAACATAAACGATTCAATTCAACCACATTTAGCTATGTTGATACAAAAATCAATATACATATAATTATATATACATATACTTACATCGTGACTAGCATGAAAATTGGCAACAGCTGCAATTCCCTGCCAAACGCCGGAAACTTGTGAAGCTTTGAGGGGTTCAGTGGAAGCAAAAGCTGAATCACGTATGGCACATCCCCCTAGCTGATCTCCGTTCCTAAATGGGCCATACCATTGCTCGACGAACACCTTTATACTCACCAAATTCACCTCTGATTCATGCCACTCGATGGCCTGAATTATCCTAACCCGGGACTCTTCGTTTCTTGGATCGATCAAACAGTGCTCCAACTCCATTTTAACGCGGTGTTCCTTCCTCTCCCAGATTTTCCACTCCCTATAAACTGCATAAAACCTCCTCATATCAAATTCTTCACCCCACGATTTCATATACAGGATTCACAATTACTATACGCCCCGAATTAATTACTCGTACAAGCTTTAAAATTCTGAAACTGTTGAAGGAAGCCGATTAAATTGCGCGACTTTTTGTAAAGAGGATGCTGCGATCGTGCTGTTTACGGTGTTTGGGGCGTCGAAATGGCGACGGATTGCTTTGGCACACGGAGTTGAAGCCTCACGCCTCCGGGGAATTCTCAATAGCGGTGGTACAGGCGAATTCTAGCCTAGAGGATCAGAGCCAGGTGTATTCGTCGCCGTCCGCCACCTTCGTCGGAGTTTACGACGGCCACGGTGGACCCGAGGCCTCCCGCTTTGTTAACCGTCACCTCTTCCCTTATCTCCACAGTAATTTTTCTGAAACAATCCTTTCAACTTTGCTCTTCTGCTTGTGCGCGTGCTTTTTGGGGGTTTTAATTTCCTAGGACGGATTTGCATTTTGTTATGTTCTGTTTCCTTTATATGTGTGGAAGTGCGTGCTTTGGTTTTAGGGGATTAATGTGCGCTTGTGTTTTTCTGTGTGAGGTTTATTTGTTTGTTTATTTTGTTCAAAAGAATAATTTGGGTTTTTGGATATACATCCTGATAATATCTACGGCTTTTCGTTGCATATTTCTGAAAGTTTATTTCTAAAAGTCAACCCCTTTAGGTCTAGTTCAATTAGTCCGAAGTTTTATAGGGCTAGCCCGCTTATGGTTAGAACTAACACGATGGTCCGAATTTTTCTTTTTATTTGTCTATTTTTTAATATCGAATTAATAATATGCACCATTTTTAATTATTTTTTATATACATATTTGGTTTTTAGTAGAATATATTTGAGAAGTTCTATCTACACCTCTTTTTTTACTTTCTACACCACAAAATATTTTTGGACAAAAATAGACATACATAAATTGACCAATATACCCTTTATAAAAAAAATATTTTTTGAAACCCTCACCCAAACCACTTTCTTGCCTTCCCATTTTCTTCAGTGGAACGGCACTGCAGCTGGTTTAGTCACCTCCTCATATTCCCAGTCTGATTTGTTCAACGGAAGAGACTGCTGTCTGGAGGGTAATGGCTTTTCTACAACCTTCCGTTTCACTAGCTCCGAAGAGTTTGAGGGTGATGAAAACCTTCTTGCGGATAGAAGTGGCGCGTTAAAATCGAGTTGGCTTTTTTTCATTGTGAAATTTAATTAATCAGTTTTCTTTCTCTGCCCGAAAACGGAAGCACTACAATCCAACAGACAACACCAAAATCAGTGATATTGGCAAGACAGGAAATGCACAAGGGAAACTTGAATAGCATATATAGCCAGATCGGCTCTAACTTGAGTGTGTGTTTGTGTGAACGAGAGAGAGAGAGAAGCAGAGGACGAAACAAGCATAGAGATTATGTAAAGGGATTTTCCTCATAATTCAAGCAAACAAATATCTCACAAACGGGCAACAAAAGATGAACAAAAACTCAAAAATAGTCTCGCCTAATTTTCAACTTAATCGGCCGAAAACATTCAACATTGATGGTTGCACCAAACCTTTAAATTTTAACGACAATGAAAGGCCAAGTAGTGGTAAAACATGTTCGATTATTGATTAATCGAACATGTTGGCAAGCGTTCGACCAAGGCACGCTGAACGCCTGTGGTTGTGTTCGGCCAAGGCACGCCGAACGCCTCGCAGGCTGTTCGGTAGACCAGCCCCGAACGTCTTTGGTTATGTTCTGCCTGTCCTCGCCGAACGCCTCGCAGGCTGTTCAGTGGACCAGCGCCGAACGCGTCGCGGTTATGAACGAAAAAATTAACAGTGTGTTTTGCGAGAGATTACCTGGAGGACTCGACACATTGTCGCCTTCTGCATCCATGATCTTCGCGTGATGAGGGGGTGGAGGAAGGGAAGAAAATTAACTTTCGTTCGGTTCGGCGCTGAGGGTTTGGGTTTGGGGGGAGAATTTCGGTAGGTTGCTGAAGGGTTTGGGATATTTTTCGATTTTTGAATTTTTTTTAAGGGTATAATAGATATTTTGAGGGTGGGGTTAGTAAATTTAAAATTTTAAATATATTTTTGTGTGGTGTAGATAGTAAATGTGATGTGAAAAGTAATAATAGTGGTGTATATAGAAATGCCCTAATATCTATGCCTTTTCGTTGCGTATTTCTGGAAGTTTATTTCTAAAAGTCAACCACTTTAGCTCGAGCCCGATTAGCCCGAAGCCCTATAGGGCTAGCCCGCTTAGGGTTAGGACTAACCCGATAGCCCGAACTTTTCTTCTTATTTGTCTATTTTTTAATATTGAATTAATAATATACACCATTTTTAATTATTTTTCATATACCATATTTGGTCTTTGGTAGAATATATTAAAATTTATATTTAATTACTAGAAGATTTTAAATAATGTCATTTAAATTTAGAACTTAAATGTAAGATGATTTCAAATTTTATGACAGTGAATGCTTTTAAAGCTATAATTAAGAGCATAAAATAGTGTAAATGACTTAAATATTTGAATATTTAAATTTTGTATGGTGATATAAATTTCTAAAATATATAATCTTTTAATATTTTCTAAAATTGTATTTTAAATAGAGCATAATATGCATTTAATTAAAATTTTAAATTTAAATATATAATTTGACTATTTTGACTCATAAATCGATAGTGACCCGATTAGCCCGAAAACCGCTAGGGTTAGGGTTAGGATCACCATAATCAAGCCCGTTTAAATTAACCCGATTAAATCAATGCCTGATTAACCCGAAACCCGTAATGGCTAGTCCGAAACCGACATAGCTAGCCAGTTTAACATCTCTACAACTAACAACTAACAATTAGTACCCAACCAAAAAAAACTGATATATACTGTGAGATTGAACTTCATTAAACCATGGTAGAGGCATGTTGAAATGGGGACTGCTGCAGGGGCCCTTAAGACTTATAAAATTTTATTCATACATGTAATTTTTTATGTCTTCATTTAACATGAATCCTAGATCAGTCCCTAACCCAGAATCGACTTGTTTCATTCGGCAATTCTGCCTCAATATAACAGAAGTCTAATCCTCATAGTCAATAACAATATGATATCATTAAATACAACTTACTCTAATCATAGTTATTTAGGTAAATAATTTAAATCCATTGAGTGCAGGATATACAGAAGAGAAAAGAAACAAGATTCCCCGAAGAAAAAGCATTTATTCCTTTTGCAATATAATATGAGCAACAAGATTCAAGATTCAGACACCAATAACTCCCTTTACCTGTGTATTATTTTCTTGTCTTGACCAACATTACTCAAGGAACAAAAGATATGCAAATGTAACAACACACTACCAAAATACCATGAAATTACAGAAACTGCAATCACAAACCATTTAAGCAAACAAAACACACTTATTCACCAAGCAAAAACTAGACAAAGCATCACAACTTATCAAGGAACAATCTTGTATGCTTTCACCTTATCAATCCAAGAGATGAAGGCATTCTTCGAGTTCCTGAACCCGAGAAATCCATGCTCCTTGCTCTTGTTCATTGTATCCAACAAGCACTCATGCCCGAGTGTTAAATCACTAAACCACCATATCCCAACTTCCTCCAAGTTACTCGGTGTCAATCCGTTTTCCCTCACAATATCATCCCAAACAGGCCCTTTATCCTTCATCAACTCCTGCAACTTCACCTGCTCCCCCTCCGCATACCCTCCATTTTCCACTCCAAACTGCTCTGCCAACACCTTCCAGAAATGTTTCCATTTAAAAACATCCTCATTGCTCACATTAAACGCCTCATTCTTTGCGTAAGGATCCACCGCCGCCCATATTTGATGCTCTGCAATCAAATCTGCATCGGAGCAATCTGAATACCCCTCCCACGCAGCCTTACAGCCCGGAAACCTCAGAACTGAACCTTCATGCTTACAAATGGCTGCATACACACACAGAGTTCCCACCAAATTCATCATGCTATACGGTGAGAAACCGAATATAATCCCGGGTCGGTGCACCGACCAAGTCAAACCCTCTTTCTTCTTAACCTCCTGGAACAGAATATCTTCCATGGTGTAGTAAAAATTGATGCAGTCCAATCGGGGCAAATCCTCAGTAAATGGAGGATCGTGGGTTTGGATCTTACCGAGATATTCAAGTGGCCCGAGGTATTGTTTCCTACCCGTTTGCAAGCAGATGTGCTTCAAATTGGGGCAATTAGGGATCACTACATCGAGCACATTTTTGAGCATTTTCCCATTCGCTTCGCAATTCTCCACTTCGGTGGATCTATTAGTCCACGTGACATAGAATACATGGGTGATATCGGTGAGAGGTGAAAGCTTGATCCGTGCGTCATTCGCGTCCGATACGTCACACTGGACGTAGTTGATCGGATTGTCCTCATTCCAGGTGGGGCGGGGGCGCCGGGCAACGCCGTAGACCTTCCAGGGACCTCCGGGAGTGTCCGAGAGCGGCAGGATCTCTGCGAGGCTGTTGCCGACGATTCCGGTCACGCCGACGATCAGAGCTACGCTCTGGTGCTTCGAGGGTACTTCGTCTTCGTCGAGTTTTTTCTGTTTCGAACGATCACGCATCAATTAACACAAGTTTTCAAAACATGGATGATAAAACTAAAATAAAATTCAATTCAATTCAAGATTGCGTAATTGATAGTCACCTTTGCAGCGCCGATAGCTCCAGCCCACCACCAGCTCATTTTCTATCTCAAAGAAGCTGAATTTCTATAATATCTGTATGAAAGTTGAGAGAGATTTAGGATTTCGATTACACAGGACGGCGGAGGACAGTATAGATTAGTTCAGGAATCTTGTTTTTTGTGTGGATAGACAGATAGATGTATGGGTCACTGATTATCGGTATTAATTTTGGTGATCTCCTTCCGTGTTAAAAGAATGTCGTCTCCATAACAAGAGAGAGATGAAAAATCAAATTTCTCTTCCAATTATTTAATCCGGATGGTAATTTCCAAACTTAGCCAAAAATCAAATTGGGAACGTGCGAATAAATATTTATTAATTAATATTGTGTGTATAGTCATATAATTGGATTCCTCCGTCTCATTTTTGCCAGAAACCCTTCTCGTAGAAAATAATTTCTCTCGCTCATGCGTGCAGACACAAATGGCTTCTTACACACATGTAACTACATCAAATGAACCATATGTGCTCAACAAAACCACATTTGGTTGTCAAATTTAGTTACTGGCATGTAAAAAATGAAGACTTCTACCATATTTACATTTACATATCAATTTGATGCTCTCTGTAAATTCTCGAACAGTGTTTTCGAAACAACGATGCGCTGCTGTACGTGACTTCGTCTTCACCTATATCTACTAATATTACCTCAATGTGTTCTAGTTGTCCAGATCTTTCCAGAATCCTCCAGATCATTCTAGGGGAGCAGAAAAACGTGTTTGTAATCACCTCATCGTCAGCCGTTCAGATAATTTGGATTCCTCCTCCTTCGAAATATTGGGATTCAGTTTCCGAATAGTACTAACAAACATCATTGCCTCATCACTCCTGTTGAGCTTACAGTACCAATCCACAATGGTGTTATACGTGCTCCCATTCGGTTTGCAGCCTTGCTTGATCATATAACGAACCACATCAATCGCTTCCACAAACATCGCATCACCTGCATAGCTTGCAACAAAGGTATTATATGTAATCACATCAGGCCTAAGCCCCGATTCCATCATTTCCTTCAAAATTCTTGATGCCTCTTTCATTCGTAGAGTTTCCAGCAACCATCCCACTTCACACCAAGTTTCCTTCTCCCCTCTCTTCACGGAACCCCACATTTGTATAGGCAGCAGTATAAGCTCATCTGCGTTCCTGCTTGTCTTTCTTCCACGCTCTTCACCAACTTGTTGGATCATCTTTTTTGGGCAACATAAACGATTCAATTCAACCACATTTAGCTATGTTGATACAAAAATCAATATACATATAATTATATATACATATACTTACATCGTGACTAGCATGAAAATTGGCAACAGCTGCAATTCCCTGCCAAACGCCGGAAACTTGTGAAGCTTTGAGGGGTTCAGTGGCAGAAAAAGCTGAATCACGTATGGCACATCCCCCTAGCTGATCTCCGTTCCTAAATGGGCCATACCATTGCTCGACGAACACCTTTATACTCACCAAATTTACCTCTGATTCATGCCACTCGATGGCCTGAATTATCCTAACCCGGGACTCTTTGTTTCTTGGATCGATCAAACAGTGCTCCAACTCCATTTTAACGCGGTGTTCCTTCCTCTCCCAGATTTTCCACTCCCTATAAACTGCATAAAACCTCCTCATATCAAATTCCTCACCCCACGATTTCATATACAGGATTCACGATTACTATACGCCCCGAATTAATTACTCGTACAAGCTTTAAAATTCTGGAACTGTTGAAGGAAGCCGATTAAATTGCGCGACTTTTTGTTAAGAGGATGCTGCGATCGTGCTGTTTACGGTGTTTGGGGCGTCGAAATGGCGACGGATTGCTTTGGCACACGTAGTGGAAGCCTCACGCCTCCGGGGAATTCTCAATAGCGGTGGTACAGGCGAATTCTAGCCTAGAGGATCAGAGCCAGGTGTATTCGTCGCCGTCCGCCACCTTCGTCGGAGTTTACGACGGCCACGGTGGACCCGAGGCCTCCCGCTTTGTTAACCGTCACCTCTTCCCTTACCTCCACATAATTTTTCTGAAACAATCCTTTCAACTTTGCTCTTCTGCTTATGTGCGTGCTTTTTGGGGGTTTTAATTTCCTAGGACGGATTTGCATTTTGTTATGTTCTGTTCCCTTTATATGTGTGGAAGTGCGTGCTTTGGTTTGAGGGGATTAAGGTGCGCTTGTGTTTTTCTATGCCTTTTTGTTGCTTATTTCTGAAAGTTTATTTCAAAAAGTGAACCCCTTTAATTCGAACCCGATTAGATCGAAGCCCTATAGAGGTAGCCCGCTTAAGGTTAGGACTAACCAGATATCTCGAACTTTTTTTCTCATTTGTCTATTTTTTAATATCAAATTAATAATATACACTATTTTTAATTATTTTTTATATACCATATTTGATTTTTGGTAGAATATATTAAAATTTATATTTAATTACTAGAAGATTTTAAATAATGTCATTTAAATTTAGAACTTAAATGTAAGATGATTTTAAATTTTATGACAATGAATGTTTTTAAAGCTATAATGGAAAGCATAAAATAGTGTATATAACTTAAATATTTGAATCTTTAAATTTTGTATAGTGATATAAAAGTTCTAAAATATATAATCTTTTAATATTTTCTAAAATTGTATTTTAAATAAAGTATAATATGCATTTAATTAAAATTTTAAATTTAAATATATAATTTGACTATTTTGACTCATAACCCGATAGTGACCCGATTAGCCCGAAAACCGCTTGGGTTAATGTTAGGTTCACCATAATCAAGCCCGTTTAAATTAACCCGATTAAATCAATGCCTGATTAACCCGAAACCCGTTAGGGCTAGCCCGTTTCCGACATGGCTAGCCCGTTTAACATCTCTACAACTAACAACTAACAATTAGTACCCAACAAAAAAAAACTAATATATACTGTGAGATTGAACTTCATTAAACCATGGTAGAGGCATGTTGAAATGGGAACTGCTGCAGGGGCGCCCCTTAAGACTTTATAAAATTTTATTCGTACATGTAATTTTGTATGTCTTCATTTAACATGAATCCTAGATCAGTCCCTAACCCAGAATCGACTTTTTTCATTCGGCAATTCTGCCTCAATATAACAGAAGTCTAATCCTAATAGTCAATAACAATATGATATCATTAAGTACAAGTTACTCTAATCATAGTTTTTAGGTAAATAATTTAAATCCATTGAGTGCAGGATATACAGAAGAGAAAAGAAACAAGATTTCCCGAAGGAAAGCATTTATTCCTTTTGCAATATAATATGAGCAACAAGATTCAAGATTCAGACACCAATAACTCCATTTACCTGTGTATTATTTTCTTGTCTTGACCAACATTACTCAAGGAACAAAAGATATGCAAATGCAACAACACACTACCAAAATACCATGAAATTACAGAAACTGCAATCACAAACCATTTAAGCAAACAAAACACACTTATTCACCAAGCAAAAACTAGACAAAGCATCACAACTTATCAAGGAACAATCTTGTATGCTTTCACCTTATCAATCCAAGAGATGAAGGCATTCTTCGAGTTCCTGAACCCGAGAAATCCATGCTCCTTGCTCTTGTTCATTGTATCCAACACGCACTCATGCCCGAGTATTAAATCACTAAACCACCATATCCCAACTTCCTCCAAGTTACTCGGTGTCAATCCGTTTTCCCTCACAATATCATCCCAAACAGGCCCTTTATCCTTCATCAACTCCTGCAACTTCACCTGCTCCCCCTCCGCATACCCTCCATTTTCCACCCCAAACTGCTCTGCCAACACCTTCCAGAAATGTTTCCATTTAAAAACATCCCCATTGCTCACATTAAACGCCTCATTCTTTGCGTAAGGATCCACCGCCGCCCATATTTGATGCTCTGCAATCAAATCTGCATCGGAGCAGTCTGAATACCCCTCCCACGCAGCCTTACAGCCCGGAAACCTCAGAACTGAACCTTCATGCTTACAAATGGCTGCATACACACACAGAGTTCCCACCAAATTCATCATGCTATACGGTGAGAACCCGAATATATTCCCGGGTCGGTGCACCGACCAAGTCAAACCCTCTTTCTTCTTAACCTCCTGGAACAGAATATCTTCCATGGTGTAGTAAAAATTGATGCAGTCCAATCGGGGCAAATCCTCAGTAAATGGAGGATCGTGGGTTTGGATCTTACCGAAAGATTCAAATGGCCCGAGGTAGTGTTTCCTACCCGTTTGCAAGCAGATGTGCTTCAAATTGGGGCAATTAGGGATCACTACATCGAGCACATTTTTGAGCATTTTCCCATTCGCTTCACAATTCTCCACTTCGGTGGATCTATTAGTCCACGTGACGTAGAATACATGGGTGATATCGGTGAGAGGTGAGAGCTTGATCCGTGCGTCATTCGCGTCCGATACGTCACACCGGATGTAGTTGATCAGATTGTCCTCATTCCAGGTGGGGCGTGGGCGCCGGGCAACGCCGTAGACCTTCCAGGGACCTCCGGGAGTGTCCGAGAGCGGCAGGATCTCTGCGAGGCTGTTGCCGACGATTCCGGTCACGCCGACGATCAGAGCTACGCTCTGGTGCTTCGAGGGTACTTCGTCCTCGTCGAGTTTTTTCTGTTTCGAACGATCCCGCATCAATTAACACAAGTTTTCAAAACATGGATGATAAAACTAAAATAAAATTCAATTCAATTCAAGATTGTGTAATTGATAGTCACCTTTGCAGCTCCGATAGCTCCAGCCCACCACCAGCTCATTTTCTATCTCAAAGAAGCTGAATTTCTATAATATCTGTATGTAAGTTGAGAGAGATTTAGGATTTCGATTACACAGGACGGCGGAGGACAGTATAGATTAGCTCAGGAATCTTGTTTTTTTATGTGGATAGACAGATAGATGTATGGGTCACTGATTATCGGTATTAATTTTGGTGATCTCCTTACGTGTTAAAAGAATGTCGTCTCCATAACAAGAGAGAGATGAAAAATCAAATTCCTCTTCCAATTATTTAATCCGGATGGTAATTTCCAAACTTAGCCAAAAATCAAATTGGGAACGTGCGAATAAATATTTATTAATTAATATTGTGTGTATTCATATAATTGGATTCCTCCGTCTCATTTTTGCCAGAAACCCTTCTCGTAGAAAATAATTTCTCTCGCTCATGCGTGCAGACACAAATGGCTTCTTACACACATGTAACTACATCAAATGAACCATATGTGCTCAACAAAACCACATTTGGTTGTCAAATTTAGTTACTGGCATGTAAAAATGTAGACTTCTACCATATTTACATTTACATATCAATTTGATGCTCTCAGTAAATTCTCGAACAGTGTTTTCGAAACAACGACGCGGTGCTGTACGTGACTTTACCTATATCTACTAATATTACCTCAATGTGTTCTAGTTGTCCAGATCTTTCCAGAATCCTCCAGATCATTCTAGGGGAGCAGAAAAGCGTGTTTGTAATCACCTCATCGTCAGCCGTTCAGATAATCTGGATTCCTCCTCCTTCGAAATATTGGGATTCAGTTTCCGAATATTACTAACAAACATCATTGCCTCATCACTCCTGTTGAGCTTACAGTACCAATCCACAATGGTGTTATAGGTGCTCCCATTCGGTTTGCAGCCTTGCTTGATCATATAACGAACCACATCAATCGCTTCTACAAACATCGCATCACCAGCATAGCTTGCAACAAAGGTATTATATGTAATCACATCAGGCCTAAGCCCCGATTCCATCATTTCCTTCCAAATTCTTGATGCCTCTTTCATTCGACCATTCCTGCAATAAGCATAGATCACAGTGTTGTAAGAAATGACATCAGGCTTGATTCCTTTAGACAGCAGGTCCCTCAGTATTTCTTCAGCTCTTTCAAAGTTTCCAGACCGACTGTGCATGTACATCAAGCTGTTGTACGTTGTCAAACTAGGTGTGAACCCACTTTTGTTCATGAAACTTAGGATCTCATTTGCCTTGTCCATCAACTGCCTTCGCCCGTATATAGAAACCATTGCATTCAGAGTAGTAATATCGGGAGAGAACCCTTTTCTCCTTAGCTCTAGGAAAGCTAGCTCTGTCTCTTGAATTAGATCGCTTTTGCTATAGACCAGAACAAGGGTTTTCAGCAAAACTGCATGTGGTTCAATGGCACCCGAATATATCTCTTCAGCAAAAGCGTGTAATTTTTCGATTTGTTTCCCATTAGCATATGCATGAAGCAAGGAGCTATAAGTCATTTGATTAGGCTTACACCTCCCATTCATCATTTCATCAAACACTTTCTCAGACTGCTCCCACAGACCTCCCCTTGCCAAAGCTGCCAAAACAGCATTATACGTTGAAAGGTCAGGAGTGACCCCTGCTTCCAACATACGCTTGTAAATAGCCATTGCCTGGTCAAAAGATCCACACCTACTGTAAGCACTGATTAAGGTGTTAAAAGTGTCCCTTTCAGCTACAAAACCCGATCGTTTCATTTCTTTAAACACCCCAGATACTTCTGTGTCCATACCATTCTGCCCAAACACAGCCAAAAGAGTATTCCAAGTAACAACATCTGCTTTGCATCCACATGCCTTCATATCATCGAAAATCTTCATCATTTCTGCAAACTTTCCACGATTTCCAAACATTTTAATTAGGGCATTAAAGGTGCAAATATTTGGATTACAACCTGCACCCTGCATCTCCTCAAATACCCTCATTGCTGACTCATCCTTCCCAGCCTTCTCAAAACCAGACAACAACGTAGTATAAGTGAATACATCTGGCTTGATTCCTTTTTCAAGCATCTGAGCTTTCAACTCCATGGCTTCTTCTAACAAACCATCCCTAGCATAGGCAGATATCTGGGAATTGTAGGTCACAATGCTCGGGGAAAAGCCATTAACTTCCATTTCCCTCAAAACTTCCATTGCCTCCTCAGGCCTCCTAGACTTTCCATAAACATCCAATAAGGCATTGTAAGTCACCTTATCTGGCAAATAACCAGCTAATTTCATCTCTTCAAAGATTACTTTAGCTTCCTCATACAAAGAGCCCCTTCGACAACAACTTATGATGGTGTTATACGTGTAAGCATCAGGGGCAACACCCGAGCTCTTCATACCATCAAAAACAGCCATGATTTTATGCCAAGGCATTCCCATTTTGCCATAAACATTTAAAATCACATTATATGTGATCAAAGTAGGTTTGCACCCCTCCTCCTCCATTTTCTTGAAAACCATTACAGCCTCCCTATACCGCCCATTTCTGGAAAAAACGGTTATTAAAGAGGTATAAGCATACACATCCATCCCAAATCCATCTTTGTGCAGATTATGAAACAAAGAAGCCGCAGAAGAAACCTGACCGTCTTTGCCTAACATATTGATAATCACAGCTACAACAGACCCATTAATCAACTTCTCTGAATTCCTGCGGTTTTTAATCCATTCAAAAACACTTAAAGCCAAGTCGCATTTTTTATGGTATCCCAGCGCCTTAATTATACCCAAAACATCAGAATAAACTCTTTCTGTAAAATCGTCTGAAAATTCATTTTCTTGATTGCCATAATTGAGCAAAGCAGATAACTCTTGGTCGAGCTTTTCAATGTCGAATTGGGGATCAATAAGAGACTGAAGAGTGCGCTCACCTTGAGAAGAAAGACGGTGGTTAAGCCATGGCTTACCCTTGTTGGGGTCCCGGTATCTCCCTATGCGACGTCGTTGCCTCGGGATGGAGGAGGGGCTGTTCGAGGAGGTGGTGGGGTTTTGCTGGTGGTGGAGGAAGTCCTGGAAGAGAGGGGTTAAGTTCTCCGGGGACGGAGGAGGCACGGCGACGGAGGAGTATGACTCTTGGAAGAAAGGTTTTGAGGGAGGCGGGTTTGGGAGGATAAGAGGCAGGGCTAGCTTTTCCGCCATTGAAGGTCGAAGAAGGAGTGGAGAGCGAGGGAAGGGGTTTAGGAAATGGTAGGAGTAGGAATAATGGTGGTCCACTTCAACGAAAAATCTTCTCCTTTTCTTGGGGCAACTCAACTCAATTGCTTCCGTTCTTTACTTCGAAACCACAAATTAGTTTTTATTACTTTTTTTTTTCCTTTTGAAAAGAATTAGCTATATTTGAGTGTGGTGAGGCTATTAACATTTTATTTATCAATTACACTTCAAATTTTTTTTTATTAAAATACCTAAATAGTTTTATACATATTTTTTGTTACATATTTATATAAGTATGTTTAGGCCTCGTTTATCTTGGTCAATTAAGGTAAAGTTGGTTTGATAAAAAAAAAAAAAAAAAAGATAAGTTGTGGGACGTGGATAAATGTGGAAAAAATATTAATCGGTATTTCTTGATTCAAGTTGAGAATGGGATATAGAGGTTATTAAATTTTGCGATTTATATTGATTTGGAGATTTTTTTTGTATGAAAGTATCAAAGTAAATTAATTGGTTAATTGAATGATACGAGGAGTTTTACTACATCTAATTCTCTATTTTTTTAATATCTTTTATTTTTCTTTCTCAAGGCTTATTTATTAAAAAAAAAAAAGGGAAGATTAATGTAATTTATCTCTTGAATTCTCAAAATTGTATATATATGTTTGACAATTTTTGTGAAAAAATGACAAATTAATATTAGGGGAGTAATCTTATTTGCTTGGTTGGCGTTCAAACTTCATCTCTCTTCAAAATAAATAAATAAATAATACAAAAAAAGTTATAATGATGTTGTGAAAAACTTTACTATGTGAAGTAATTATGAAAGTTAAAATGCGAAAATCCGTGCATTTCCTTCATAGAAACGTAGTTATGATCATTTTGATAACAATCAAATTCAACTTAATGCCAAAGTATAAACAACAAACAACAAAACAGGTTCAAAATTTATTTTACTAACCAAATTAGTTTGTAAAAGAAACTCGAGAAATAAACTCCAAGACCCTTCAAACAATCTCTTTGCCATGTTGAAAACCCCTTTTTTGTTACATGGATGATGAGTGCAAATGTGTTTTTCTATCTTTGCATATATAAACTTAAAGAGCCTTGAGATAACAATGTTCGACAAATAAATCATAGATGAATCATAAAGAATTATCACGCCTTGAGATAGAAGAGCACAGATGCTTGCAGTCAGAAAAGAACTTAGAAGTCTCAAGAGGGTACAAAAGGCAAAATTTCTCATCCTGAGTGATCTCTTGCAGACGAGAGCTTTGAGCATATCTAAGATAAATGCAGAGCCTGAGTTTCCTAAAGACTAATACAGTTGACAAACCCAAACTTCATTTACAGAAGACTAATTTTCTCTCAAGATGCAAAGCCTCACTTGTCACTCATAGGAAGTGTGGACTAATCAAGCCAGCAATCTCAAGGAACCCAACACGATCCCTTCCTCCAAAAATCTTCTTCAGCATCTCATCACAGATAATCACCTTCTTGTCTGCAGGATCCTAGAAGCAGAGAGAGGGAGAGTCAGTTCTAATTTATTCTCTGGTCCTTAGCTCCATCCAATATTCAGCGAAAAAATCATAGGTGATATAATGTTCGTGAAACTAATGAAATGTTTCTTTCTTCATTTGCAACAACACTTTCACATTAAAAAAGCGGGTACAGAATAAAGAAAATGAGTTTGCAGAAAGCAAGCATGGGTACAATGAACACTCTAATATACTAATATGTTGGTTATAGAAGACTAGCATATCTTGAGCAACATAAACCCCATACTTCCAATTAATTAGAGTGCGCCACACAAGAATGCAAGTCCAAACTAACAAGAGTTTTGATCATAATATGTTAGACTGCGTGTTAGTTTCTGATACTTTATTCAGGAAAAAAAAATAAAGGATGATATTTAGCAGTTAAATTCAGAAACGCAAGGTAAAACATGTGAAAATGCAAATCATATTGTAATAATACATAAAATTTGAGCAACTTGAATACTAGCAATCCTATTAAGAATAAACACAAGTGAAAAAAAATGTTTCAGTACAAAATAAATCTAAATCAAGGGAGCTACAGCTTGTTCAAGATTTATTTGATTGGTAACCAGCTCAATAACAATCAATCAAGTACGAGGTCGAACAATAGTGTGCTGGAGTCATCTTGATTCATTTACAGTCCCTATAAACCACAAATGGAAAAGCATGCACGGGTAACATAACTCGAGAATTCACTCTATAACCATTATAATTAAACAACAAAAAGAATGCTTCAAATGAGACGAATTATCAATATGAATATCCCAAATATTGAAAAAATAGACTCCAATCAACCCTATAACGACAACAAATTGCGATGAGTGTCTCAAATTTAAAAAATAAGAGGAATCATGAAGTTGTGCCGGCATAGAACAGCAGAAAGTAGGGCTTCGCAGTTCACATTATTCACATACCTGAAGATTGTGTTGCTTTATGTATGCCCAAATCTCTTTCAACGCTTGAGTCCGAGGAATCTCAGGCACACCGCCGAGGAAAGCCTGCATATCCGGCGAAACTCGGCGCGGCTTCATTATTCCTCTTGGCTCGCGCTTCTTGGTCTCCGTAGCCGGCTTGGCAGCGGAAGATATCGTAAACGATCGCAAAACGCGCACATTAGCAGGAGCAAGGCTGACATTGGCAGAAAAAGACGACTGGGCCAGCGAAAGCTTTCCTGCAGGCAGAAAACTGGTAAATATACCCAAAGACAAGGCCATTCTCGAGCTATCTAGGGTTCCGTATGCGTGTGTGAGTGTTTATGGGCACCAGAGAGAGGAATGTGAAGAGGGTTTTTGAAATGAGTGAGAACTGAGAAGAGTGAAGTAGATAAGAATGGCAGAAGGGTTTATTATTTCGTTACACGTCTAGTGTTGTGTCTTTCTAATCATTGTCCAGTTTTATGAGTTAATTTACGGAACTGCCACTCGCTATCTGGATCACCGAACACTTACGGGCCTAATGCCCTGGGATATTAGTCCATTGGATCTCTCTCCAGGCCCAAGTAGTTTAGGCCCTTTTGTCATCATAGTTGTAGTGCTAAATAAATATTTTAAATATTCCATTTATATTCACATATTGAAACAAAAGAATAATTTAAATTCGACATTTAATGTAGATAAATAGAATATTATTTATATTTAGGAATATTAATCCATGACATCTTTATCGGCTCCAACATTTACGAAAAATGATGGATCCGACTACAATTATTCATTTTTTGTTAAGTTGTACTGTCTCAAAAATCCCGCTAATATTTACACATTTTGTTACAAAAGTTACTTCTGCACATCTTTTCTAATATGAGTCGTATTATATTACTTCCAATTAAATCTATCATATGCTTTTTTTTATATATCAATAAATACCATATTACAAATATTATTTTTTTCTTCTTGTAATGCTTGTTAATTTCGTTAACAAAGGTATAGATATTCTTTCCATAAAACCAAACTGATTTCCTATTATACCATTCTTGTTTTGTGGGGAAGATTATTAGAAAGAAGGTTGAGAAACAAGATTTAATTAAATATATAAATATTATTTGGATTATTAGGCATAAAAATATTGAACCAATGTAGGTAAAATATACTCACACACACACACACACACACACACACACAGTCAGTAGCTAATGTAGCTGTTTTTTTCCCCTTAAAACTTAGAACCATATGAGGAACAAACAGAAGCATGTTGGATTTGCTAAATTAAGAAACCAAACAAATCAATGCAAACATAAGCGATGTTTTTTCACATCCAGAAGAAGTGGGCATGAAGGATTAACATTTATATACATTTGTCTGACTTGTGTGTACTAGCACAAACAACTAAAGTGGGTTTTTTTTTCTAACCAAAATATATGTATATATATAGATATATGCAAGTGATATAGATGTTGAGAACTGCATTACATCTTCCTCGGACGGTGCTAAATTGGAGATGCAGTTTCGGTTGCTATTACAATCTCCTGCACCCAAATAAATACTTCATCAGTGTGTGCCTAACATCTTTCCCAGCAATTTCACATAAAAATGAACCTTTTGGAACAGGGGAAACATGCTCGCAGACTAAGACTGTCACTTGTAAAATTCGGACAAACACAACATATTCCTCAATGATCAAAGAAGCCATTGACAAGTCTTGTGCTACTAGGATTTTCATCAACTATATCTATAACATATGGTTGGATGTTGAGGGAAGAAGGAATCACTAAATTGAGTGCAGAAGATACCTTGAGGTCGGCGGTGGCAGCGAAGATGCATTTGGAAGTTATGGCTCGTCCCTCATCCAGCAACCATCCCACTTCACACCAAATTTCCTTCTCCCCTCTCTTCACTGAACCCCACATTTGCTTAGGCAGCAGTATAAGCTCGTCTGCGTTCCTGCTTGTCTTTCTTCCACGCTCTTCACCGACTTGTTGGATCATCTTTTTTGGGCAACATAAACGATTCAATTCAACCACATTTAGCTATGTTGATACAAAAATCAATATACATATAATTATATAATTATATATACATATACTTACATCGTGACTAGCATGAAAATTGGCAACAGCTGCAATTCCCTGCCAAACGCCGGAAACTTGTGAAGCTTTGAGGGGTTCAGTGGCAGCAAAAGCTGAATCACGTATGGCACATCCCCCAAGCTGATCTCCGTTCCTAAATGGGCCATACCATTGCTCGACGAACACTTTTATACTCACCAATTTCACCTCTGATTCATGCCACTCGATGGCCTGAATTATCCTAACCCGGGACTCTTTGTTTCTTGGATCGATCAAACAGTGCTCCAACTCCATTGATTTATTTGCTGCGGTATTCACGTGTTTGTCAGTGGGCCATGCTGCTACATAACATCCGGTAGATTGATATGCAAAGGCAAAATTATGGGGTGCAGGTATATTCTTCTCCTCAATTTTGTAAACCGTTGCGGCGTCGGCTTCACATCCAACGGTGGGGAGGAGCTTGATGTTTTTGTACATGAGAGAAGGGGAATTATTAAGGGATTGAGCGAGTGTCGGGCACTGTGTTTGCCAGTCGAAAACCTTCACCTCCCATTCCCTGTAAGCCTCCGGCACCACCGATTCCGGCAGTTCGATAGGCTCCCCTCCCGCCGTGAAATCCGCTCCAAATCCGTCCCATTCTCCCGACACTTTTTGGGCGAATTCGTCCCAGCCTGAACACGTATATACGTTATAAACAATTTTTACCCTAAAATAAAATATCGAAGATTAGTAAGAAAAACGTACTGCTCGTAGAAGCAGAATAGTGTTCGTCAGGGTCGGCGGTGGTAATTGCAGAGACGTGGTCCGGAGCGGTGAAAATCGGAGCAGCAGCCGTGCTAGTTTTGGGGCGGTTGGGGTTAACAGGAAATTGAAGAATAGAATGAGTTTTAATGGTGGGGGTAGAAGAAACTCGGAGATGGCACCGCTGAGAGGGTGAGAGGATATTGGTATTGGTGGCGGGGAAGGCGGCCATAATCAATAATGTAAGTCCAGAAAACAACTGAGTATCTTCTCACGATGGTGTGTGTGTGTGTGTGTGTGAGAGAGAGAGAGGCGGAGAGAGGGGATATTGATTATTTTTAATTATTATTTTTTCTTTTAATGATGAAGATTACTGATGGGCCTGCAAAGAGCTATCTGGATCACCGACCACTAGCAGGCTTTATGCCCTAGAATTTATCCATTGGATCTCTGTACAGGCCCAAGTTGTATGGGGCCTTTTGTCGTTCTTGTATTACTAAATAAATACTTCATATTTATATTCATACATTGAAACAAAAAGAATAATTTAAAATTTATGTTGTACATACCATATTATTTATTGATATAACTAATGTTATTTATCTACTTGCATCTATATATTAAATATAAAAATAAATTCCATATCAAATTAGATATTTAACTCATAGAAAAATTATATAAAATGGTCTTGCAGCGATCAATGGTTATGATAAAAGTAAAGCACATCGTAAAATTACAATTTTAAATTAAGTATTAAATAATTTAAATAAGTAATAAATCAATTAAAAAAATCGGTTCGACATTAAAAATATGCATAAGGTATATTTTCACCATGATAATACTCTATCTATTATTAGTATTGAATATGCTTAAGTCTACACTGCTATCTGTCTCTCTTTTTTTACTTTTAATTTTATATTAGTAGTATTGAATATTGTTTATTTTAATTATATTTAATATTATTAAAATTAATTTTAAAATTATTTCAATCATGTGAGAAGAATTTTAAATAATAATATGTAATTTCAATAAAATGAAATTTAAGATATTACACATAAAATTATAAATATAACTTCAAATTAATAAAAATACATAAAATAATAAAAAACACAAAACATAAAATTGCAAAGAAGTTATAAAATTATACAACATAACTAAATATACAATTGCTTATGTAAACACAAATGAAACTTTAAAAAAACAATACCAATGAAGAACTCATGCAGTTCTAAATTTGCATTACTTTAATTTTATTTTTACATGTATTTTTTTTAAACTTTTTGATTATTTTTAAAAATAAAAAATTATATTAAATAAAACATGTATAATGTATTTAACAAATACAAATAAAAAAATTAAAGATTAAAATGAATAAATTATAAAATAATATAATAAAAAAATTATTGAAAAATGTCGTGCAAACTGTTAGAGAAGGAGTGTCACTTTTGCACTAAAGCGATGCAAAAATCTGCACTAGAATAGTGCCGACAGTTGGAGATGACCTTATTTGAGCAGTGTTACATATTTTAACTTTATACCGCTTAACACGTTATATTAATTAAAGTGATGCCATCAATATAAAATTACCCATATTAGAGCCATCATATGTGTTAAATGTCACAAAATTTGTGTATTTTTAATTCTATTGTATAATATAAAAAAAACATGTCATTCCTAATTTTAATGTTATTATTTATACACAAAGAAATCAATTTAATATTATATATAAAAACATTAATAATGGTCATTTTATTTGTGTTAAATAAGATTCTACAGTTTTGGTATATATTAATTTTTACTTGCAAGATTCACAACTAGTAATTAATATGCATTACACTGTAAATTTGTCATGACTATTAAAGCTTAATTAATAATTAAATTTGATATGAATAATAAAAAATGTAATTATCATCTATTTTATGAAATATATACATAAAAAATGTGAAGGATGTTTTTTTCTTACTATTCGATATTAAAATATAGTACAAAATATTTAGAATAAAATAATTTTAAATAACATGAATGGTATATTTTTAATTAGAGAAACTAATGTCCGGAATGATCACATATTTATAATAACAATATATGTTTACAATATGTTGACATCGCCAATAGGTTATATTTTTATTAATTCAATTACTATAGTATAAAAAATCATATTATTCCTATTTTTTTTTTAATATTATGTGAATTTAATGGATTCTAATAAATTAACAACACACCAACTGATGGGCCACGGGTGAGATGGACTGGGGCAAGCCAATCCGCGGACTTTTATTTTAAAATATATATTATTTATAATATATATTAAGTTATTTAAATTTAAAAACTAATTAGACTAACCAAGAGTCGCCTGCCCTCCCTCATGTAGTCACGTATTTTGCCTTTCCTTCTTTTTTTTTAAGATTATAATATGTAGCAATGTTTTTTATATTTGATGTAACTTTGTAATCTTGTAGACATTATTTTTACATTTTATGTTTTAAAAAATAGATGAAATTTATGGAGAATTTCGATTTGTGTTAGCTTTGAATAATAAAATTAGATTATAAACTTATATAATTGTTTAATTACTTGAAAATAGATATATGTGGTGGACCGTGAGTTGGCCCGCAAGTTCGTACAGTTCATAGATTGGGTTGAGTTGGAATTTTAGTAACCCAACCCTGTCAAATAATGAGCTTGGTTGGGTTAGGTCATATCCGCCCTACCCGCCTATATTGACGGTTCTATACAATATGATATAATTATACATAATATATATTAATAAATTTAAAATACAAAATATAGCAACATTTAACACTGGGGATCTCGTGCATCATTTACACCGCCACGAATTCGTAAACAGTCCCGTGAATTAAATGAAGTTGCCAAAAAAAAAAATGTAAATTAAAAAAAATGGAAGCGTGAATAGGAAAACAAAATGTTGGTGGGGGTAATTTATTGTATGATGACTATATAAATAATGATTCACACTTTATGCACATCAATTGATGACCGCACCAAACTCCCCCTAATTCTTCCTCCCTTTTAATCCACGCCAATTCACCTTTCAGACCCACCCCCACCCCCAATTGTTCACAATAATTATACTAAAATTACTTATCTTCTTCCGGCCTGTTTACTTTGGCTGATAAACTTGGATTATGGAAAATAGTCCAGAGTAATCCTGCATTTACTTGGTTGGATATTTTTCCGGGTCAATCATGCTGACCCGAGATAAATAACAAATTCGGGATAAGTGGCCGGATAGTAATCCCTCCTCGACCCCTAGGATAAAAATTATCCCTCGGGATAAGAAATGAAAATTGATTGTTTTACCCTTATGCACTTTCTTAATTACAAAAATGTCTTCATATATAAATCACGTTTTTAAGGTTTAATTATGTATTAAGGGCAATTTTGTAATTTTCGCATTATCCGAGCTAATCCCACGAAATAAACGTTGGATAGTATAAAACTATCTTTCTCTATCCTAATGTTATCCTACGAAGTAAACGTAGGATAAAAATTTCAAAATTATTCCTGTCCCGAATTTAATCCCAATTTCTTTCATATCCTGTCTATTTCTAACTAGGAAAATAAACACAACCTTCGGATGCTAAAATGACAGTAGAATGAATGTTGTGAAGAGAAACTACATTTCATGCACAATATATAAAATATTTTTAATTATATATTTATATAAATGTGTGTGGTTATATAGTTGAAAGCACTCAGTATAATATATTTGATGTAACACCTTCAATATAATATTTCTTTTATTAATTTTGATATGTGGTTAGTAATTTAAATTGACAAAATTTTCATAAAATAATATTTTGATAAGAAAAAACTCTTATACAAGTCTATCATATGACCCAATGATAACATAAATAAATAAATAATATAATTATATATAATTTAAATTTATATACTATGACATTTTATTAAAATCAGACTATATTATAATTTTCCTTTTTTCTTAAAATTAAATCTAATTAAATATCATCTTCAATTTTTACTTATTTGCACTTAAAAAGTCTTAGAGTTAATTTCACAAAAAAAAGAAAAAAAATATTATTAGTTTAAGTGTGTTCTTATGCAAAATAATATATAAATTACTATATCATCTTTAACGTAAATCATCGTTAGCACGATTTTTTGTGCGATAGTAACATAAATTTGTTCTAAAATTGAGACCTTAATAATTTCGTTAATCAAAGAATGATCTTATTTATATTGCTAATTTTTTTTATTATAAGTCAAAGTATTACTAACTTAAGATATAATTTTGACTAAATATGAATTTAATACTCGATAAATTAATAACTTCTTTTAATTATTATATTTTAATTGATGCCAATATCATTAATCTGAAAATGTCTGATTGAGTTTGATATTTTACCCGTTGTGTTAATCTTGGTACGAACTCGATTAAAAATAAAAACTAATACAGTAATAATGATTACTATAATTTGTAGCATAACCTAATACCGTATTTTATTCTATAATTATAATCATTTAAAGAATTTCTGGACTTAATTAATAATCATTAAAAAAACTTATACGAAGTTCTGGAACATATATTATGGTCAATGCAACGTATAAACAATGATTAATAACAATTAAATAAGTTATGAAAAAATATTCTAAAATTAAAATTAAAAAAATAATCTAACTTCCTAAAAACTTGATTCATAGTCCCGCATAGGAGTTCGGTGACATGTTTTATTCCCATCAATCATGCATGTTAGTTTTTCTATCACTTTTAATAGAACAGCTGGGGAAAGACAATCTACTTTTTATTTCCTAATAAAAAGTTTATTTATTTATTTATTTTTAAATTATAACAAGATTATTAACTATCATATTATCTAATGAGGCCTTAATAGATTGGTAATTTTCTCGCACCAAATAATAATATGTTGTAATAATACAATCTCCAAACTATTAAAAAAATTACAGGGTTATTATTATTTTTTTTTGAAAACTTATAAGTTATTATTTGTGTGAATAAAAATAAAAATATTTCTAATTATTTTTCCATGAATTAATTATAACGAAAAGGATAAATTATAATTTGTGTAAAGTGTAAAAAAATATTTTGAGAAAGGAAGAGGGACAAAATATTAAAAAAATAATTTACCATAAAAAGAATGATAAGGATATTGGAATGCTCATTAAGTGCAATCATTAGTTGATTAAGTAAATAATTAGCACAAGCTGGTAAATTGCTGTCTAAGCAATCATAATATATTTTTTCCTAAAAAAAATGAAAAACCTAATAATAAAATAAAAACATCCCAATTCAATCACACCAACCATACTGTGACGCGTCAATTGGAAAGAGATTATTTGATTTGCCTTCTCTAACCGAATTGGGCCCGCAATTATACTGATGTGGTGGGCTTGGCTAGTTGTTTGGGCCCTTTTATTACTTCATCTTTCATTCTATAACATATTTTAATTTGTTAACGTTTTATTTTTTAAAAATATAATAATTTTGAAATTGGATTCCTAAACATACAAAATTATTTGGTGGTGTGATGTTAACAAAATTATTTGTTACATTTTTAACGAATATGGTATTTACTTCATTTTAAAAATACTTCTTTCTATTCAGAATAAGTGTCGTTTTAAAAAATTTCATAAATATTAAAAAATAAATTAAGTGTCTATTCTATCTTTAATTAATGAAGAAGAGATATTAATGATTAGTGGTAAAAAGACATATATACATTTACAAGAAAAGTTAAAGGTAAATTAGAAAATTAACATTAATTCTTACCTTGAAAATTGTAAATTATCACTTATTGTGCAAAAAATTAAAACTACATAAACGACATTTATTGTGAATAAGATAGAGTATAAGATAGGACAAATGTATAGCTTTTCCTATAATTTCTAATTCTTTTATGAATAGATATTTATATTTTATTTGTAAACAACGAAAACAAGCTCTTTAAATCTTTTCACTGCATCGCTACTTATTTCTCTTTGAATTATGTCCCCATAGATTTACTTTTTTTTATTTTTTTGGTAAAGTTTGATTGCTAATGCTTTAATTTGTTTTACAATTTGGTCCATATTCACCCAACATAATAATGACCAAGAACTAAAAACATTACATTAATTTAATTCAAGAAAATGATTATCTAGACTAAGTTCAGATAAATTTAAAGTATATATACTTAGCTAATATTTACAAATAAAACAGAGTTGCAGAGTCCGGCATACGTTTCATAATTTAGAAATCAAATACCAAATGGATGGAACGAAAATTACCTTTTAACCCACTGCGGGTTAAAAAAGTTCAACTTTGACCCTCCATGCTTGTAAAGAGGTAAATCGTTTTGTGTCTTTTTCTTTATTATTACTTAGAGGAAAATTATATTTTAATACATATAACTTGTAGGCCCCGTATGTATCTCACTGCAGACGATTGTGGCAGTCACAAATCACAACTCCCAAATCCTTTTATTACACGAACTAGGCATTCGGACAACAAACGTAGGCACCTTTCCTTTTACTCCTCTACAATTCAATTCCATACCAATAATACATCTTTTACAGGTTACAGCTTCAAACAACCTCCCACCCATCCCCCTTTCTATATATTATATATACTCGCTTCCTTGCCTCTCCCTCTTAACCTTCACTGACACGCCCACTCTCCTCTGCCGCGCCGGATATAATGGCTCGTCTGCTGGTGTCCATAGCTTTGGTCTGCATTGCCATCGCCGGCGTCGGTGGACAATCTCCGACAGCTTCTCCAACTACATCTCCTGCTCCCCCGACCCCCACCGGCACTCCCCCTCCTGTAAACACTCCATCTCCACCGGCGCAAACACCACCCCCGGTCTCATCTCCTCCACCTGTTTCATCTCCACCTCCTGTTTCGTCGCCTCCGCCGGCTGTTACTTCTCCACCACCAGCTGCGACTCCTCCTCCTACTCCCACACCACCTGCTTCTCCTCCTCCTGTTTCCACTCCTCCCCCAGTTAGCTCACCGCCGCCTGCAAGCCCTCCGCCGGCTGTTCCACCACCAGCTCAGACGCCGCCGCCGCCGTTGCAATCTCCTCCACCTCCAACTCCTTCTCCACCCCCACCAGCTGCACCTACGCCTGCTCCACTTGCTTCTACACCAGCTTCTGCTCCAGCTCCATCCAAGCCCAAGTCTCCGGCACCATCTCCGTCGCTGACAAGCCCTCCGTCTCCTCCGACTGGAGCTCCAGGGCCGAGTCTCCCGGGTCTATCTCCTGCTCCATCAGCCACAGATCAGGTAACATTTTAAATGTCGAAATCGATCTCTGTACTAATAGCTGCTACTGAGAAATGCAATCATCCAAACAATAGCGATTTAACCACCGTTGATCTATCCAAACATTAACGATCTAACGTTGTGATCTGTCCACAAGTCGCAAAATACCAGGCGCACTGTAGTGTTGTAAATACTTGAGCTACTAAAACTGCTCGATCTGTGTGCACTCCACACCATTGTTCTTGGGAGTAGGGATCAGCTGTGCTAAGACCACGTGAACTACGAGATCACAGGACCCAAGACATTATTACTATACTTAGGGTTTCATCCACACGAAATACTCCTGTCCATTATTAATTGCACATTCACACACATACATGGATTATGTTAATTTTACCTTCTTAGCTGCTTAAGCCGTAGTACCACTAGCATTAAAGTATGTACATTGCCTTGTTGTAGGACACCAGGAGATTCTGGATTGTCATTTGCTAATCCCCTGTTTGGTTAAGACAATATGCATATTAGGAATCATTGCCTTTTTATCTTTTTAATGTTAAAAAGGTCAGATTGCATAAACCAGCTTTAACACACCCCTGAGTGTTTTTTTTTAAAATAATTAGTTTTCGGACAAGCAGATCTGTTTTGGAGGCACATTTGTTATATATTTCTATGCATATGTTTTGTCCAGTCGCATAAGGAGACACATCACATGATCTAGTACTGATGCATGGGTTCCACCCCCCGCCGCATCTGTTTCTAGTTATAATGAATCTTGAAATCTGTGATTGCAGAGTGGAGCAAGCATTGTGAAGATAATCTCTGGTAGCTTTGTTTTGGGCTGGGCTTCCCTCTTTATGCTATTTTAGATTACTCTGTTTTGGGCTTTTACTCGTGAGCTGCGGCCCACATTTATATGGCTATTGTTTGCATTTAGCTTATAGCTTTCTGGACTCTTTTTTTGTCTGTACTTCATTTATACCATTGATTTGGATTCTTTTGGGAGCCTATTTTTGTATTCAAACTCCGAGAGGAGTCGCCTTTTTTCTTCACATTATCTTTTACTTTTTTCTTTTTTTTCTAATTCTACTGTGTTCGTTCTTGTTGCATATTGGCAATTACTTGCTAGTTTGAAGTTTATAAATGCACATAAGGAGCAATATTCATGTTATAATAATGACTCTTAAAATAGGGAAATAAGCACTTATATTTTTTTTTATTGATAAAACCAAAAGCTCAATCATGTTTGTTTCAATCGTAATTTAATTATTCAAACTCAATGAAAACTCAATACAAATATAAGTAATTGTTTATCAATACTTTTAGTAAGAGATAATATTTATTCCTTTTCCTTTTACAAAGTAATGAAGAATACAGTGACGATTAATTGATTAAGTACATCGCAACTGCTATATCGACCTGGGCTGGGCTGCGTGGTTTATCGGCCCACTTAAAATGTTGGGAAATTCTTATTTTATAATAACTTGATTTCGGGCCTTTGATATGAATTCAAAATAATTGTAGAAATTGGAGGTATGTCCTCCTTGTATAATTTAAAAAAAAAAAAAAAAAAAAGAGGGAATAGGTTATTGGAAAGACAATGAATGTGGACTGAAGATCCAGCCCGTAACAAGAAATAGCAGATCGGATCCACCCAATTGAAGGGCCCAATTAATTTAAATTTCAATTAAATATCGGCCCAATTAGTTATGGTCTCAATTAGTGGGCATAACATAAAAATGGAACATATAGAAAGCAAAGATTGGAGTAATTTACGAAAAAGAAAGTCTAAGTTTTCAAATCCCCATATAAATGATTGATAATGGGCCTCTGAAAATTGGGCTTCATAACGGTTTTTTGACGTTTCATTAGACATACCTGTCATATTAATTTTGATGTAAAGTGGGCCGAAAATCCATTATATTTAAAAATTAAATATTGAGAAGTTAGGTCGAAAGTGAGCCCAAGATACATCATACCAAAGATATTTAAATTGTCTCATACAAGATACTTAATTTATATTTTTTACAGTTTAATATATAACAAGCTTATAAAAATAAATGAATATAATTGTTTCAATAATTAATTCTTAGGTGAGCTACACCTTCTATGTCAAATAGTATCCATCTCTTAAATCTTTATAAAATAATTGTGTATTTTTTTTTTTAAGAAATAAAATTCTTTAGTTAATTTCATTTACTTATTTTTTAATAAAATATTTGTTCATTTTGTTCACACCTTAGATCTAGGAATTTACTCATCTTCCATTAAGAAGCCGAATGAAACCAAAGTTTCATGTTCGGTTTTGAATTAGAGACGTTCAAAGCACTGAATCGACGTCGACTATAACCCCTAGCCTTCCAAGCTAGCTATTGGGAGGCCACTGAAAAACCTGCTCCTCGAAGTGGGCTCTTACGAATAGAGGATAGCAAAAAGACCGAGAAATGGGATTCTCAAATAGGTGAGCTTCCTTTTATTGCTTGCACTACTAAGTTTCCAATAGGAAGATATAGAAAAATACCAATTGAAAGAATAAGTTCAATTGAAAGTTTTTTATTCATCTATCCTCTCGAGATTCTTTTCAATTGATCTCCGCGTCCTGCCAGTTCAGGGATACAGCACCTAGGGGAGCGTTCAACATCTCATTTTTTGGAATAACCGCCTAAAGCCTTCAATCCTACCACCTAAAGTCCTTTTAACCAGTCTGGACCGACGAGGCACCTATACAATTCCAATTCGCCCTACCCACGAACTGAGGACAGTGAGCGAGTGGTATTCACAAGTTCTTTTGCCCGCCCGTACTCCAAAAAGGAAGGGCGGGCGAGAGAGTTTATGGCAGCTAATCAGAAGCGAGCTGTAAACCGGCGAGTGATGATTAGCAACCTTAATCTGTGGGGTCACTGAATGAAGTCCTCCGTTTCTTTCGGAGGTGCTGTGGGTCCTCAATTAGCATATTGCTTGAACACAAAAGTGGAAAATGTATAATTAAGGGATACGATTGACTTTTTCAATATTATCAGAAAATGAGTTGATGTAGTATTTATACTACACGGTTTTGTCGTATTTAAAAGGATTTTATAAACTATAATATTAGTATTTATAAGATATTTTATTTTATTTTAAAAATATTATGTTGGAGTAGTTGGATAAATATAAGATGTCTAGTAATGACAAATTTATAATTCCAATAATAAAATTTTAAAAAGTTTGTTGAAATAGGATCTTATTTTACAAATAAGTAGGGGTTCTTTTACTTTTTTTATATTTTTGATAAAATCCTTACATCTTATTTTTAGAATAAAATAAGATCATATATTTTAAAAAATCATAAACATTTAAACATCCTAGTTTATAATCTCAGGTAAACATGGTCTTAGTCGTAATTGTTGAATCAGCATACAATTAATTGTTGATGGGCCTGTCCAGAACTGGCCTTCTTAACTTTTAATTGAAGCCTTAAAAGACTTTTTACATTTTTGTAAATGATTCTGGAGTCTAAATGGGGGCCCAAAATCCATACTTAGTCAAATTGAAGCACTATTATTATTATTATTATTATTATTATTATTATTATTATTATTATTATTATTATTATATATTTTTTTAAAATTCTTCAACAAAATCTCCGAATCCGAGACTAAATGATTGTAATATATATATATATATATATATTTATATATATTTTGGTGCACTACAAATGAACAGATTATTGGTCAAGATTTTTATATTTACAGAAAAAAAAACAAAATTCTTGATAAATCCATTACCTATTTATATAATAATTTTCTCCATCTCGGCTAAAAAAAAATTAATAATTTTTATAGACTAACTAGTAAAATTATATATTTTTTCCAAAGAACTTTGTATAATTTATAGTACACATTGATAATATATAAATATAAATATATATATATATATATATATATCAGGTTTTATAATTTGAAATAAGAGAAACAAGAAAGCAGGGTTAATATTGAACCATTGACATGTACACTCAGAGTTTCAATTTATCCCTACTTTTAGTTAATTAAAAAAAAAGATTTTTTAATAAAAATATTCTCTAAATTGTATGATGAATTTTATTGAACAATTAAATAAAGAACAATTAATACTCATATTTTTTAAAATTTTAAAAAAAATAATATAATAACTTTATAAACATAATTATAGTTGTTAATTTTAATTAAGTAGATTGAAACTGAAGAAGTAAAACAACGTAATAAATGTATTAAGAGAAAGCAGTCCGACGCAGGATCGAGTCCTGGCAGCCGCAGTGTGGGAGCTTTATCCCTCCAATGTGGGGGATAGCTCCTTGTGGGCACCAGGCACTGGTCCTCCCACCTAATGGGCCGTTGAGTTACCATGATTTAACTCCTCCATCAATCTCTGTCGGACCGGGGGGTGGAGGCCCTGGGGGCGAGGGATTTCGCCTTATGCCCCAAAGAGAAAGCAGTCCGTACTCCAATGGAGAAATGCACGTGCGTGTGCACTGAATTCCTGCCGCTGCTAATATGCTTTTTACCCACACTTATATTTATATACCGCCGTTTGCCGCTGTCGAGTGTCCACTTTAAACTTTAAACATAAATAATTATTGTTATAATATATATATATTATGTTAAATTCATTACTTAAATTAGCAAATATCTTTGGAAATTTTTAATTTAGGTATTGAAAATATGATGAAAATAATATTATTTGTTATTTTATATATCAAGAAAAAAACTCTCGATTCAATAAAGTGCATTATTTATTTAATAAGAATATAGTTATATAGTATAATGCATATAGATATATTTATATTTATTTACATTTAGATGCTACATTTAATTGATCAGTTTGCAAAAATACATCCATAAAACCATGTTAGCAAGTTTTTGTCAATTGCAGCACAAGACAGATGATTCCTTATTAATTACTGCAAGTTTCTCTCTCTCTCTCTCTCTCTCTCTCTCTCTCTATATATATATATATATAATTTTATTTTTTTAATTCTGCCGACACTGTTTACACACGCGCACAATAATTATTTAAATTCTTGACAAAAGTTAGTAATGTATTGTCTGAAAAAATGTTAGTTGTATACTCTTCTTCTAAAGAACTAATATGCACCTTGATATGCTAAATCTATGTCGACCAATTTCCAAACATTTCCTAAATATATGGTTTGGGCATTACCAAAATCACCCCCAAAAACTGGAGATTAAAAAAGTCAAATGGTGATTCCCAACAATATTTATTACTATTATTTATTTATTTATTATTTTTATTTTTAAATATTATTTTGAGTTACACTTCCACTTATTTGCATCATGTACTTGTTTGAATCTTCTATAATGTAAAAGTAATATTTTTTGTTGATTGTTTTTTTCTTATTTTATAGAAAAATATTATAGAAAATTGTGTAGGGTTAATTCAGTAATTAGGAAGTATTTTTATTTATTTATGAGATGTTAGTGGTCACTTATATTTTCTTTCTCTTTTCTTCTTGAGGAAATACCTGTGATGCTAATCATTAGTGAAAATCATTAGCTGTGAAGACTCGTTTAATATTTATTTGGTAGCTTATGAGCTGTTTTAGGCTATGTTATTATTGATTCGATTCTGCTACTAATTAGTCAACTCTTCCCTGATTCTTATGTTTAGTACTTGCACGGAACCATCAGTTCTTTTTTCTAAAGTTTTGAAATCGAATTTTAATTTAAGTGAGACGATGTTATTATACTATCAAAGATCGGGACAAAAATGATCGGCCCTCCAAATAATTTTATTGTAATTGGTTATAATTTTCTGCCAATTCAACACTACTGCATGCAAATTGCTTTGCTTAGATTTGGATTATTTTGTTGGGTCAATATAAATTAAAAAAAAAAAAAATTACCATTCAAATTTATTTTATAGGTTATAAGGGATTTATTTATTTATATTATTATTATTTTTTTTTTTTTTTGGTAATGTGCTCCATAAGGTTTTATAGCTACCTCCAAGATGTACGAAAATGATTATTTATATTGAGGATCTTAAAGAAATCCTTTAATTTTTTTTACAGTATAAATTACAAATTTATCCTTAATTACTATATTTTTTTAAAGTTCAACAATTTTATCTATTCAAAACACTAATAATTTACATAAAATAAACATATTAAATGGGAAAAAAACTAAAGAATACAATATTTTTTAAAAAAAAGATTGACTTGTGAGTTGTGAGTGGTCTGAAGACACGTGTTTATTAATTTCAGCCTTTGTTTTGAATTAAACTATCTTCAAAGAAGAGCTACAGAAGAGTTAGCGAGCAGGCACATGGTGCTAAGCTGGGTTCTACATACCACAGATTTATGAATTATTAAAATAATAGAGTTAATTAGTTTATAGTTTTGTTAATAATAATATAAAATATAATAATATCCTGCTATTATTACAGATTCGAGGCAGTCAAACGATACAGCAAACTGTCAATATTCGAATCTAAACACCCTCATACTTAGATTTGACGTGGAAGATGGGATTAATGTTAAATTATGCAGACCTTTTTGGCGAAAAATTATGGAGATTTAAATACCCCTTTTTGTTTCCCAAGTATATATATATACATATATATATATATGATTATTTAATAATTAGAGGAAATCTTATCCTTGATAGAATTGTTCTCAGAATCAAATTATTTATTTATTCATATAAAAGTAATAGAGGCAAGTCTTTTTATAATGTTTTGAGATAACCAATTTTTTTTCTAACTAAAATAGTTGTCACTTTTGTTTATAGGTTGGATTGTGTTCCAAAACTGTATATCTATATTTTTTCAATACGAGAAGGATTGACACGTTGAAATTAGAAGAAGTTGGGCCGAAACAAACGTATTAATATATGAATCAATTATTTATATACAATACGAAATATAACGTATTTAGTGATTAAGACGCACTTATTTTACATCTAATATTGCTGCAAATGCAAATAAAATCAATTACTTGATTTGGGTTTCGGCCATACTTGGCACAACACACTCTTTCTCTTTTACAATTTAATAAAAAATATAGTATTTCTTCATAGAAACCCTACTTGCTAAAAAAAGTGAATTTATTTGGATTTGGGTAAAAGAAAATGTTGAAGAGATATTGGGAGAGTTGGTGTAGACATTGAATGAGGTGATCACATTGTAACTATACACTTTCTTGCAAGGGGGGAATGCTAAGGATTCAATGTTCTGAATCCAACAATAGAGAAGATTGGATTCAATTTCTTAAGGACCACAATACATACATTCATGAATCATGATTGATTGAACCCTCTGTGTGTGTGTGTGTGTGTGTGTGTTTTTATTTTAAATTTATATATTTATTTATTTAATTTAATTTTTTATTTTGGAAAATAAGTGATGAGTGTGTTAAGTTAGATTGCAATTTATTGTATGACGTGATATTTGTAGAGGGGATGCAATTAAGAGAGGATGGCCTCCTCATTCTGTCAAGCTACCTATTTCTCAAGGCATTCACACGACCCCTACCTTCTCCTATATATTTTTTTAATCAGGGAAAAAAGGTTGACCCTCATATCTTAATTATTTATCAATTTGCAATTTCGTATATTTATCATAGATTATATAAGTATAGGTTACAAAAAATCCAATTTTAAAATTATATTTTGTTCAGAAAAAAAAAAATTCAAAAGTAAAAATCTCATTTTATTCTAATAAAGTAGAAATTCTTCTTTTACAAACAAATTATATATAGTTCAATAAGTTAAATTAATAAATAAAAGAATTTTTATCATTGTGTATTTATTATTTTTAGAAGATTATATTCTTTAAACGCAATTGCTTTTTTTTCTTTTTTTTTTAGGGGAAAATATAATATTGCATTAATATACTGCATGCGATTATAAAAGTGATAAAGAAGAGAGAATCTCGCTTTGAGAAATTGAGAATAAAGAAGATTTAAAAGGATAAGGCAAAAGTACAAATAAAGGCAAATAAAAGGTGTGAAGTTTGTACATGGTAACCCTATACAACCCTTTTTCTTTTCTTTTTATAAAGTAAAATGTAATTACAAATGTATTAATTGAAAATGTCCCAATAATTTTTTTTCCATTTACCCTTTCATTTAATTAGTATAAGTACTACTTTTATAATCTGAACGGAGATCGAATCGGTTGAGCCATCGAGTGTTTTTCTAAAAAAATAAAAATACATTTTATTTTTATATTACCACATATATGATATATTAACTTACACAAATAATATTTTTTATAAATACATAACTAAAACATAAAATTAAAACTCTATAAAATATTTTTTTCTATTTTTTAAGTTTTAATTTTAATTTTAATAAAAATCGATTGGGCAGGTTTCGATAGATTTTAACTCACTCAACCGTAAAACTAATTTTATTAATAGTTCAGACCGATCCAAACATCAATTTCTAATTTAATCGGTTGAACTGATCGATCCAATTCAATTATAAAATAGTGAGTACAAAGCATATAAAGAGAAGAAAAGGAAGTTGAGGTATGTATGTTTAATAAAAGGGTAGATGGACCAATTTAATTATTTTCTTGATTAATTTTTTTTTTTTTCACTCTGGATATTTATGACATTTCATGTTTGCATATAACCCTAAAACAATTATAAAAATACTTGGGGGCACCAACTTTATTTTATGATTTTATTTATATATTTTATAATAAAGAATGACCCAAATATAATGGAACAATAAAATTCTGGAGCAAGTTATGATTTAATAATACATTATGGATAAAAAGTATATGATGTAAATTTATATGTGTCAACAAGACGGATCAAATTTGAAAAATGGCAAAATAATACACAGACCATTGTTGACCTAATTTGGAGAAAACACTTACATTAAACATCTATTGTGCGAATGTAATTTTTTTTAGCGTGTGTTTTAAATATGATACTTTTTTTGATAAAATTAATTTTTTGTATAACAAAAGTTAGCTATATTTTTTACTTGTTCAAAAAGTATTATTTTTATCGAAGAAATATTAATTTTGGCTGAAAAATATTTTTTTTGCAGAAATATTATGTTTTTAACTTCATTTTTATGTAAATAGCAAAATAAAAGTAATATTTTTTAAATTATTTAAAAATTATTATTTTGTTACGAAAATCTATTACTATTTACCTAAAATATTATTATGTCGTTGGCGAAGGATAATTCCATAGGGAGTGTGCGTGGCATAGATAGTTTATTTTTAAATTACTTTTATATGTAATAAATAAATTACTAAAAACACATATAATAATAAATTTATTGTTATTGAATATAAAATTTAAAAAACTATTATCATTGCAATAAATGAATCCAACTGAAGAATTTCTATAATTGGCTCTAAATTGTTGCGTTCAGATTCAATCGCTTAATAAAACGCAACAGTAGTAAAAGTTTGTACTTGGCAAGATGCTAATGTTCTCATTTATTTCATTTAATTATCTTTGTCATAATAAAAAATACTTCCTCATATCCACAATAAGCGTTCTTTTAGAAATTTTCACACATATTAAGAAATAAATTAAGTGTCTATTCTATCATTAATTAATGAAAAAGAAATATTAATGATTAATGTAAAAAAAAATACGTTGTGTGTATATTTACAAGAAAAGTTAAGGGTAAATTAAAAGAATAACATTAATTCCTACCTTAAAAGTTGTAAAACGATACTTATTATGCATAAAGTTAAAACTACTAAAACGACACTTCTTGTAAATAATACGTATTGTGAATAGGAGAGAGTAATTAATATCAATGAAAATGATCAAAACTAATTTTAATGTAGTGTGTGAAAATTAAATTGGAAGATTTAAAAATTTTAATTAAATAAATAAATTTTCTATTACATAATTTAACACAATGGCCGCAGCAGTAATTAGACGGTTTTAATTGTGTGCCTTTGCCATCTAAAGTTTATAATTACTATGTTGCCCCATAAATGGAGAATTTTACCTTTTTGAAGGACACTATAGTGGATGGAACCTTCCCTATTCCGCCCAATTAATTGGGGCAATGTCATCAAAATTTGTCATCTCGCACTCTATTTGACGATACATATATATATGAGCAATGATGATAGTATATAAATATATAATATATTTGTCTAAAAACATTTGTGGCAAATCTTATTTTAATCCGAATGGCGTGTAATAAAAACATCTGACGTGGCCAAAGTTGGGGGGCAAACATGGTAAAGCAGTGTGTGGTGTTTTGGGGTGTTGGAAGATGATGAGGTATCACATGGGTTTGGGCAAAAGCTTTAACTAGCAACTCGTGCCTTGAGTGCAATGATAGAAATAAAGAATTGGGTTAAACGAGGCAAACTCGTCCACCTTCAACATTCACCAAACCCCAGCAAGGCTGAGATATTATTTTTATCCATAAATGATGGGGGGAGGGGGGTTTGGGTCCAAGTCAAACTAAATTATTCCATAAAGTAGCAAATCACAAATGGGGGAAAAGCAACCACAACCCACATCCCACATTATTAAAGTAATCTGCAACTAGCCCTAGATAGATGCCCCACTATAGTATCTATCGTTATTTGTACATACATATACGAAAATGTGTGTGTCTGTGTGTGTGCTTACAGATAGTAATGCTACATATGGTGTTACCATCGAAAAGCTCCATTAGAGATCCAAGGAAATATACGTTTTCCCTCTATTACACCACACTGCATTTTACAGTATTAATGTGAAGACAAGCTACTACGAGCAAACCTAACAATATTTCACCAGCTAATTTAGATCTTCCATAGGAATTCTTTCTCCTTTCCCATAAAATTAATTTAAGAGGAAAAAAAAATTGGAACAGAAAATTAGTAAAGAAGACATGGCACACAAGAGAACCGACTAATTTAATGAACTGCGCACTAAAATCCAACCAAATTAGCAGTATTCACCTTCTAACTGCTAATGCCATATATATTAGGCAGGAACAAAAAACCTTAATAAAAACAAGAAATTTTCGGATGGTCTTTGCCAATACTAATACTAAAGCTTCACCACCTTCCTCCACCAAACAGAGGTATACTAAACCCATTAAAAAAAAAAAAAAAAAAAAAAACCACCTCCATTCGCTCTAACCTGGCGCTAGGAAAAAAGAGCTCCAACCCCTCTAGTTGGATTCTGCTACAAGAGTATAAACAACTCAATCTGAGGTTCGGGAGGAACCTACGAATGAGAACGCTCTATACCAGAGATTAATGAAGGAATGACGACCACTAAATGAAATTTCTCAATCAACTGAGCCTAATTTGTTATTTCTGCTTTGTTAGTCAATTAGAAACTGCCTACCCATATGAACAGTTGCCACAAGATGTGATCCTACCAGGTCAGATTTCCACCTTCCACATTACGTTGTCAATGCTGCTGTGAGCGTTCTCCAGAGCTGCAACTTTGGCCCGGTGGCCTGGTTTACCTCTTTCCTCCTGAGGAAGTTCACAAGCCTCACTAATCGAGCCCGATCTCAAATCGGCAGGTGGGATAAAACAGTCCATTGAAAGGCCCGGAACATTAAAGGCTACCTCTTCGATTGTCCAAGCTTCCTCCATCCTGGTTTTGGTATGGCTCATTGCCATCTCCCCAAACCGGAACAGGGTCACAACCGATCGCCCTGAGTGAGCAATCATGATTCCTTCAACGGGCCGATAATCATCTAAGAAGGAATTAATCGTAGTCTCCCAGTAAACAGCATCTCCACCGTTGGACTGGATACGGGTTAGATGAGAATCCTCCATGTGAACAAGCAGGCCCGTCTTTTGACTGAAGTAGCCGAACAGGACATGCCTTATGATCTCAGCTGGTCCCTCACTCCTCGCCTTCAGCGTCTGAGGGTCTGCTGCAAGCTTCAGAATGAAGCAGTCTTCTCCATTAATGTTCTTCTCTCCAATGCAAACGGAATCAGCAAACATACTAGCAGTGGTTCTTGGATCAAGGCCCTGTAATAAAAAATCAGCATCAGAAAACAGGGCAAAAAAAAAAAAAAGAGCAGACCTAAAAACCAATTGAATCGCAACCTGAAGAGCTCGACGAAGGGGCCTAACAGGGCCCTTTGCAGAGTGTGCGCCGAGCCATGGTGTGTGCCTCCAGACTAGCTTGCCATTGCACCCAGCATGAACTTTGCTTCCTCCAACTGCAAGCTCTACATACCACATGTCTGGATTCATCTGCCACAGAACAAATCCACCAGACTCAGCAGCTCTAGCAGCATTCCTGTTCTTCACCACTTTTGTGGCTGTTTCAAACTCTGAAGCGACCATCTTCAACTTTCCCATTGCGTAAGCATTCTTGATGGCGTTTTGGACTTTTTGACCTCCACAAGCAGCAGTGTATTGTTGCAATATGTACTGGGCCGAGGAAGTTTCCTGCAAATATTAGCCAAAAATAGCTGATAAGACTCCAAGTTTTTACCATTTCCTTTATCAAAGATAGAGCATAGTTTTTCAGGTATAACGAATGTAACACGTTAAACACAAAATTTCTGTTCTTTTAGCATGAAACGAGGATTTTGGTTCCATTTAAAAAGCCTAGTTTGGAAGTTACTGTATTATCTTTCACCAGTAGAGATAATCTGAGAAATCTACTCAATTTCAAACTAAATCTCAGGTCTGCATCAGTTCTTCATCGTTAAACAGAAGAATGAGCCTGGAAATAAATTAAACTCTCAGTAACAAATAAACATGGAAATAAAATTATTCATAGATATAAAACTTTTCCAAATTCCCATCCATCCAGAGCATTCATTGGAGTTATTTTCAATAAGCAAGTAAAATTAATCAAGAAACAAATGAATAACTAGACGTACAATGGGGGTGTCCTTTATACTGAGGTGAGGCAGAGGGTCAGTGGTGCATACGTGCACCGGGGCAAGCGGCGCACCCATTACACCAAGCAGCAGTCTCAAATCAGACCTCTTAACGCTGCAGCCACCCTCATTGACGGCTACCGACGGATTCCGGGTCAGCTGACCCCGAACCCACTGCCCAAGACCCGAAGCAATACGCTTCGACTCCCCGATTTCCTCTCCATCCGGATCCGGACCCTCCATTAGTGGCGTCAGGCTGCCCGATCTCGAACGCAACGGTACTTTCGGGAGAAGACCCGACACCGGAGCCGGACTCTTTGACCGTGACTGTGACGGTGACTGTGACAGTGACCGTGACCGTGACCGTGACCTTGCTGGAGATAAACCGCGTACCACTTCCTCCAGTGCCGAGAAAAACCCCTGTTTCCTCTCCATGTTTCTTGTAGCAATTCAATATCAGTAAACACTGAGATGTGTGTGTGTGTGTTAAAACCAGTATAGTACAAGTAAGGAAAACAATCACACAATTTGTCTCCCGGCAATCTCTACAACTGCAACTCCGCACAGCAAGAGATAAAATGGAGATAACATGATGGGAATATAACCATTTTCATGAGGAATTCTGTTAACACACGCTGAATTTTTTCTCAGTTATAGAGAGAGAGTTCAAGTGGCGGTGTTTCTAGTTAGAGAAATGTGGAATGAGTAGAAAGAGTGTGGGAAAGCGTTGAGAAGATAGTGGCGTTATTTAGAGAGAGAAAGCAGTGCAGCAGGGCAACAGTGTGAAAGCGACTCGTGGAGAGAGAAAGAGAGGCAGCGATAGTGTGTGCTCAAGTGCTGTTGCTTTTGTGTGGGATGAGAAAAGCGGGGCGAGTGAGTGCACGCGCTGTGGTCAAGCTGTAATATTATATCATAATTAAGGTGCCTTTTCCGGGTCCTCTGTTGTGCGAATATTATGTATTAGCGAGTAATGTTGAAGATATTTTGTGATTGTAGTTATCGTTTGTCGTTAAAATATAAAAAATCTGGATAAGTCGGTATATACATATCTTGTAATCCAAAATTGATATTTTCTAAATTCCTTTATAGTTGGAAAGTATAATTTTGACCTGCTTTATTTTGTTAGGATCTCTTATGATTTGTGTTACTTTTACCAATCTGTAATTATATTCAATCCAACATATATTATATTATATTAATAATATTTGTAAAACATATTTTAATCAAAAAGTGAATTATATTTTAAAAATTCAATTCTTATTTTATTAATTAAAGTAAAATATTTATAAATAAATTATATATAATTAAAAAATAAAAAATTTGTCTAAGTGAAAATTTATGATTTTAAAGGATTGTGCCTTCATTGAACAACGAACCTTCAAAGGTTATGCTCTGGTTAAATATGATTGTTTTAGGATGAAGAGAGTAATTTTTTTAAAAGAACATCGTACTTTTATAGATGTGGGTAATATTACACGAGAATATAATAATAATAATAATAATAATAATAATTAATAATAATAATAGTAATAATACTAATCATAAGGGTATTTCTAAAGCCACCACTAAATTTACTTTGTACACCACATTATTTTTACTCACAAAATTAGATATACTATAAATGACATAAATACCCTTATTTAAAAATTAAAAACATACACAAATTTTAATTTTTAATAAATAAATATTTATTTCATCGACACACAATATTAATAAATATTTATTTATTAAAAATTAATTTTTATGTATGTTTTTAATTTTTAAATAAAGATATTTATATCATTTACATTATATCTAATTTTGTGAGTAAAATTATTGTGGCGTGCAAAGTAAATTTAGTGGTGACTTTAAAAACACCCTAATCATTAAGTGAAAGGAGAATTTAGGAAGAAAAATAGTTGGCAAAGTTAACGAAATAATAATTAATTTATTTATTATACAAGAAAACTATATTTTAGAGTGTGGAAATATATCAGATAGTTTTCTTGAGTATTGATATATTCATTATTATATTATAAATATTTTTTTAGTTTTCAAATATATTATACATTGTATAGAAAAATGCTAATATACTTTGAACCAAACTTCACTAACGACTTCAACAGGTTTAGATAATAAAAATATCAATTAAAAAAAGAAAAAAAGAAAAAAAAAAGGAGAGAGATAAAAGTTGCTGAAATCAATTAAGATATGGTTAATTCAGCATCCATGTTTGGGTTGTTTTGTTTTGAATATTTTGTTGTTCACTATTCAATGTTTCAGAAACATAGAACATGTTAATGAAATAGCGTGTGAATATAATTAATTACAAATTAAATAATGATGGAAAATTAATTAATTTTACATCCCTAATATACATTAAAATGATATATTGTTGATTATTTGACGTTGAATTTTAATATTTATTGTGTATAATATTATTTGTATTTGATTGGACTTCAAATAAATAGTGATTAATAATTTTTTTAAATATTAAATATTTTTAAATTTATACATTTATTATGAAAACAAGATCTTTATTTTGGAACATAGGAAACATATATTTATATACAAACCTATATTTTTACATTTTTACTAATAAAGTAATAAAATAGTTTAAACATTTTTTTAAAAACTTATTTTTAAATATTAATTTACTCGACATACTATGAAAATACAAACTAAATATTTAACATTACTTCATTTGTTAAAAAAAAACAGCAGCACGATTCCTTTTTAAATTGATTACATTTTCTTAAAAATAATATATCCGCTCGATACAACTTTAGAAATCATAAATTTACACTTATGTAATTTTTGTTATTTATTTATTTGTTTGATTTATTCAATTATATATAATTTATTAGCAAACAAAATATTTTAGTGTATCTATTTAAGTAATAAAATAAAATATTTTTTTTTTTCAGACAATTGTTTTGTAAAAAACAATTACTGTTTAAAAAAAGGAAGGAAAGTGAAATGATGGGAGTGGGGACGGTAATAATTTTGGTTGCACGGATGGAAAGCATAGAAAGTTCAACACTCTCCACTAAATGCTTCACTCTGTTTCCACCTAAATCATCCTATTTCAGATACTCTTTCCCTTTCTCTTCCAAATATTTTTCACAATAATTATATTTGTATATTTTTAATTAATTTAAAAATCAATTTATAAATTATTTATAATGATTTAAGTTAAAGAAAATTATACTTTGTGTTATTTAATAAATTTATTAGAATTTATGAAAATAAACCTACAAAATATTGCAAATTGATGGGCCCAGGGGCTAATATGCGATTGGCCCCTTATCAGTGTTGGAAGGTAATGGTTAAACTTATATGTCACATTATATAAGCACTATTATAAAAATAATTTAATTTAAAAAGAAAAAAAAAAAACTATGCATGTCAAAATAACTACTAGCTATTTGAGGATGTTCGGGTTGGATAGTATAAAAATTTTACACATCATCGATCGTATATGAGTCCAGATTCAATTTTAAACTACTTTTATAATATAATGGTTACAGCTAAAAGGCTTAAATTACTTTAATTGACATTGTTATAGGAATCACTAATTTAAGGAAGATTAGATGGAGCTGTACTAAACACATTTTCAACCCATCCTTTTCAAAAGGGACATTTTTTATTCTGCAACAATTTAATTTAATTTTTAATACACAACAAAAGCTTTTTTTTTTTTTAATTATTATTATTATTATTGACCGTATATTGTGCTATAAAAAGGAACACGGTCGTGGAAGATATATGTTCCATTTGACTAAGATAGATGTGATATAGGGGTGTCCCACAAATATAGATATAAACATGAGATTCCAATTTTAAATATTGGATTTTTTTGGATTATTATAATATCTAGATTATAAAAGAAGGTAATAAATTTTGTGCATTTAGTGGACCGTACAACTTGATTTACAGTATTATTTGTGTAACTATAAAAAAATATTATTATTAATTTATTATTTTTAAAAATTATTAATATTTTTTATATAAAAAATAATATTTTTAGTTAAACAAATAATATCAAATACATAAAAAAATCATTCATAAAAGGAAAATATAATAGATATAACAAAGTGCACAGGTGTATAATATGAATGTATTTAGTGTATGTAGATTGTTATAACATTTTCCTTTTTTTGGAGTAACGTGATTTAATACGGGGGTGTGAAGATCGATTGATAATATTCTATATATTAGTATTAGTAATATTTTTTTGTTGAAATTGAGTTTCTAACTTTTAGTTTTATATCGAAACTTTATTTATATATAAATAAATCAAATGAACTAGGTTCAATTACACATTAAAAATTTTAAACTCAATCGGTATTTAAGTAAGTGATTTAGTTCTAGCTCAAATATACGTAGAGATGTCAGTTTGACTCGTAGAGTTGGGTTACCAAACTAATAAACGGATAATCGGGTATGGTACTATACGAAATTGATATTTTGTGATCGGGTAGGCTATTACTTGAAATCGATATATTTTTTATCGTGTAGGATATAAGTATAAAATATTACCATCCTATATAATTACCCTACTCCTCTACCTATTTAGCAAAATATATATTATTATATAAATTATATATTATATAATTATTAATTTGATTTAATATATTGCATATGTAATATATTACATAACATACAAAATTTATAGCAAAAAATATAACATTTACATGTTATATATTATATATGATTCTATTATATCAAATTTTCTATTGCATACATGCATATTATATATTATTCATAATTTTTTAGATATATTTTCGGATAATTTAATTATCTAATAGATTATCCAATTGTACAACAGGTACTATCCGAATCTAATAGAGTATGATATGAAAAAAACATATTCATATTCTACCCGACATGTTTACACCCCTACATACATACAATCATGTACACAACAATAACTATAATATGAAATTTGAATAATTCACTACCTCACTCAAGACTTCAACAACTATAATCGGAATATCATGTTCGCCATTATCCAAAAATCAGATATAATTGAAATTTTAAAATCCATTAAAAATGAAACTCATTTGAACAACTGAAGTGGACTTACTAATATAAATTAATATAATTTATGTTGAATTCAAAGGCAGGAATAGTAAAATCAGATTTATCCTGGATCGAGTTCGTTAGCAAAGAAGAACAGATTTGGGTAGTGAAGGCAGGTTCTATTGGTCGTGGACTTTAGTTGGATGATTGTACGGTGATTATGTATGGGGTTTGGACATCATATGCATCACGTCTCATTCAACATGTTCCACCGTTTTCACTTTTGTAGTTTTCTTCTTGTTCGGAATTTTCCGCCAATTCTCACACGCCCTTATATATGTGTTTTTGTATACACACGAACACACGCTACGGAATAAAAGTAAGAAAAACATATTTCTACATTTTGCTTCAATTATTTTCTTTTTGTTGTTTTTTTTTTTTGCCGTCTGTAATTTTGTTTCTCTGACTAAAAATTAGAAAAGTTCGAAAAAATATAAAGTTGATCGTGTCAAATAAAAGTTGAAACAGATAAAGTTCATCTATATCCAGTTATATAGATGACACACTAAAGGGTGTTTCTAAAGCCACCACTAAATTTACTTTGCACACCACAAAAATTTTACTCATAAAATTAGATATAATGTAAATGACATAAATACCCTATTTAAAAATTAAAAACATGCACAAATTTTAATTTTTAATAAATAAATATTTATTTCATCCACACACAAAATTAATAAATATTTATTTATTAAAAATTAAAATTTGTGTATGTTTTTAATTTTTAAATAGGGTATTTATGTCATTTACTGTACATCTAATTTTGTGAGTAAAATTAATGTGGTGCGCAAAGTAAATTAACATAGATTACATATTATTTAAAACTAAAAAATATAAATTATTTATTTTATATTAGAAAATAATTGAAATCCAAATTTATTCCTTGGAGACTACTTGAAATAGAAAATAGTTAAATTTTCTCAGACGAATAATGAATATCTGGCAAAAGAGGAAATTAAAAGTTCTGTCTGTAATTTCCAAAACCAGATTTTTTTTTAAATAAAGAAAACATTGATGCTGCCAACATGTGATCCTCACGTTGGCAAACAAATAAAGATGAAACACAGCATCGCGTTTGATCCTCTTTTAATATTTGGAATCTGGCCCTCAAATCCCACAACCAAACAACAGATATCCAACCCAATTTGTTTGCTATCGTGCGCCATATCAGTTTCTATTTCGGTCTTCAAATACATGATGTGATTCTACATTGGAAAAGTGGGCCATTTAATAATTTGTAAACATTTCTCTGTCACCTCTTGTCTAGATGGACACTTCATTCTTATAATCAATCATTTGGAATTCACTTAACCAAATTTTGCTATTCAATTCACTAAACCGTCCTTTAGTTTTAGGATTTTATTATCTTAATATAATAATATTGAATTATTGAAAATCTATTAAAATTTAGAAAATACTAATAACAAAAAATCACAATCTTCGATCCAATTTTCATTTACAACAAGATTTTTAAAATTTATCAATCTTTGTCACGTTCTTTTAATTTATTTCAAGTACAACATTCTCGTCTTATTCCAGCGCCAATCGGTAACAAAACGACATCCTTTAATTCGAATAATGAACCTTAAATTACAAAAAAAAATTAAAACCTTTGTTTTATTTTTAAATTGCAACACGATTTAAAACACGATTTGTTGAGTCGAGTTGAAATAATATATAATAAATAAAATAGAAGAAATTAATTAAAAAATATATAATAGTAGAAAGGCTTAATAATACATTTTAGGGAATTTATAATAGAAACTCCAAATTAGTTAAGGATTGCACATGGGCCAACCATGTGTTGGTTTGAATGTACAGTGAGATTTAAAGAAAGATTAGAAGGAGATTTATAAATGAGAGCAAGTACAATAATTTATTTGTTACTTCCAGAGCAAGGATCCTCAATGAGACACTGAGAATCATTTTATTTTGTTATTACATTTGAAAAACAAAAAAGCATGTCGTTCTAAATTGCAAATGTTGCCCGTACAATCATATGTCTCACTGAACCCCTTCAAAACACGTTTCCTTCCAAGACTCTCATTTGTTTCCCATAAATTTTTTATTTTTTTTATAATTTAAATAAATACTTTTTATTTAAATTTTGCTTTCGATTAAAATAAAGCACATCTAAGGATGAATATGTGGTAAAATTTAGCTGAAATAATATCAACTTTAATTTATAAGAACAAGTAAATAATCAAGACTTAATTCGTTGATTATGAGAATACATGGAGAAAAATACAAGATTAAGAGAAAATTTTGAATTTTCTTAATTTTGTATCAAAGTAAAATTGCAAAAAAGGCCCTTAAATACTAGAAATTTAATTAAAGTTTAAATAAAAATAATATAATATAAATAAAAGATAAGAAAAAAAAACATAAGTTGCCTTCAGACTCGACCCAAATCGGATAATCAAATTGTCACACTTAATTAGTTTGACTAGTCATGCAGTTATCATAAATAAAAATTAGAATGACCATTAAACACTACAATTCATGAATTTCAATTGGAATCTCTCGCATTTATACACTTTAAGTATAAATATTTATTTATTATTTTGGACGAAAAGCTTATATTTTTTTGATATTATAATTTTGTTCTTTTTTACTAATGAAGAAAGATTTTTTTTTTTTTTTAATTTCTATAAATTTGTGAAGGAAGTTATTCGACTATCATCTTACCTAATTGAATGTGTACTAGTTTTTCTTTTTTATCTGACTGAATACAACATAAGCTTACATAATACGATTGTTTTATATATATTTAATTCATAAAAAGAATTAAATTTCTAAACTTATTCGGGAGAAGTAATAATAACAATATATATATATATATATACTTCAAAAAATAGTAAAAATGGGAGTCCCAACTAACTTTCTCATATTAATATGGAATGGAATATTCAAAAACAGTTAATTTAAATCTAAGTATATAGAGGTTGGAAGTGTCTATGGCTTGGGATCCCAACTATCTTATTGCAAATGGTTGGTGAATGGTGACGGTGACCCCTCAATTTCAAAAAATTTCCTCAATTATTTCTAATTCAAACCCTCTAACGGTCTCCAATTTTAAGAATGAATGACCTTTGCAAATTAAATTATTAGACCTATTTTCTTTTCTATCCTAATCATTTAGGTATTATTCAAGTAAAATATTCATCATAAAAATTATTGTATAAATAAATAAAATGGTATCAATTGTAATTTATGATAATAATAATAATAATAATAATAATAATAATAATAATAATAATAATAATAATAATAATAATAATAATAATAATAAAAGAAGCCTCAACTTTCTTAGTCACAACCAAACATCCATTTTATGCACGTTCGTGTGTAGACTTATGTCGTAAAATCAGTCGGTGATGAATATGGAATTATGCCTTTCTTTCTCTACACACTCAACCAAAGCTGGGCTTCTTGCTTTACACGGCCCACCACTCATCCACTCAGGCCCATCGCTGTCTCCAAACTCACAACGATGTCGTTTTCAATAGATGAAACGGCGTTAACTTCGTTTGTTCAATCACTGTTAAAACAAAGTAATACCACTATCCATCACTTTTTTGCCTGTCACGTCGTTGTGCGACAACAAAGTCACTACACCACTCTCTTCTTCTATTTCTAATTTTTCTAATTAATTTTAAAATATTTTTTATTGAAATATATACTTAATTTATTTGAATAATTAAAATAGCCCTCTCCTTGCTTGAGTTCTAAATGTATTTAGTCTTCATTTCTTCTAATTAAGATTATAATTCTTAATTCAAGAAATATTGATTAAAACCAAGCCAAGAAATTGGGCAAAATCGGTTGCTTCCATTGCAGTCATTTTTCGCAAGTTTTTTGCGACTTGTATTTTTTGCTATCTTTATATGTCCGAATGATCTTTTATCGATATTTGTGGCCTTCACCGTTATCAATTCAAGACGAAGGTCTCGGCAATACCCAACATTAAGTCTGGGACTTATTTAGTCATTTAAAAGATTGAAGAATTTATTTAAAAAATAATAATAATAATTAGTTGTGACTGTTGCTGTAAGTATAGATGAAGGGAAGAGACAAGGCGCATCAAATGAGGAATTCTTTTTGACCTGAAAAAGAGTTAAGGTTACGCCATTGAGAAAGCATTATAGAAAATAGGAAGAGCTTCGTTCTTTATCCATGTTGCTGACAGCAGAGACATAAACACAAAAAAGAGGGGTAATATTTCTATGGGGTCCGTGCGACATTGAGCTGTAAAGCCTGCTGTATACATCTACAGAGAGAAGTAGGGCAAATCTTTTTTTTTTTTTTTCAATTATACTGCAACTGATTCAGCTTCCGCTTCTGGGAGATCAAACGGAGCTCGATTCGTTTCTGCTAGACGAGAAATAAAGAACATAACCAATACAGGGAACAGGGGAATACCGGACCATATCTGCTTTTGCGCCATGACAATCTCACTCGAATTACGGGGACCTACACATATTAGTACAGTATACCGGGGTCCCCGGCCAGAACCACACGTGCAAGTTTCCCTGCATGTGGCTCGTCCGTGCTTTTCGAGGCGCTGCCTGTGACTCGGCATAGGTTATCACTTCTTGTAGTGAGGTGAAATATTGGTTTCAATCAAATAATTTAAATGGTATTTTATGTTTAATGTAAACAGAAGCTTAGGGATAACAATGTGGTGGAGTTGAACTTGAATCTATCTACTGCAGGTCTAATAAATTTTGAGGGGACGGATTTTGAGGGTGTGAACTCGTTGTCAATTTTTTTTAGATTATTATTCCTAAAAAAGAGAACGAATGTTAAATTTATTTAATAATTTGATTGAAATGAACTTTAAGACTCGTTTTTAGAAATTTTGAGATGTTCATTTCAAATTCTTAAAACTAAGTATAATTTAATAAGATTTTATTTTTCAATATTTCAATTTACTACAACTTATCCTCAAAGCAACCTATACGTATTTATTTATTTTCGAGGGTTTTCAAATTAGGCCCACTATATTTTTCTTAAGGGTCATTCTAAACAAGGCTACACTTTTATTTATTAAAATACGGTACTAATTTATAACATGATCTGACAATTCAGCACGAATCAAATACAAATACGGCAGGTTAGAATTGATTTTTGGTGGGTTTGAAACGAAACGAATCAAACCATATGATTACAAAAAAAAAAAAAATGTTGGATCAACCGCATGTTAGCCTACTAAATCTGCTCCATTATTAGACAAAAAAGAGAATTGTATATACATATATATACATATATATACATGCACACATCATTAAGTAAACAACATTAAGTAACAGAAATGGGATATGATATTCTGTTTGGGCTTTGTTTGATTATTTGTTTACTTTCCAGATCTGTTCCGAAAATTTTACATTAAGAAGAAGCCCAATGGAATGGGATATTATCTTTGGGCTATATTTGACAATAAGCCCAATGGAATATGATATTATCTTTGGGCTTCTCACCTACACCAACAATTTCTTCACGGTTTTAAAACGATGTCGTTCTAAGAGGAATTCCAAATGATAATAATCTTAGAGTTGACACCACCTAAAATCCATTATTTAAAACAAATATTAAAGTATCGATAAAATAAAAAAAATTATAAATTAAATGTAGAACTGTAAATATGATTATAAAAACAAATGGGAGTACTCTGTTGGATTATTGCTTTCAATTTAGTAAATATTGCTCCTGCGTGGCTGGGTTACTGGGTATACATCTTTTTTTCCTATGAGTTTAAGGAACAAAAAGTCAGGCCCGGCCCAGTTACGTATGCCCATCTATCTATACTTACACACACACACACACACACACATATATATATATATATATATATATATATTTAACCTATATATGTATATATAAACTTTGATATATGTAAATTAATATAATTAAGTTTTATAGAAAATAAAATATATATTTATACTTTATGAATAAAATAAATTTATAATTATAAATTATTTTCATAAATTAAATATATATATATATATCTACTAATATATGTGTAAATAAATTTTAGATATATTTACAATAATTTCACAACAATTCAATATACTATTATTTAATAAAATTAATACTATGTATATTATTTTATTAAATTTTAATATGTTAATATATATACATATATTTGTACATTTTATATAAGTAGACACCTGTTTTTATTTTCTTTTTTGTTTGTTTTTTTTCTTTTTTCTTTAAGATATTATAATTAGATAAAATGAAATAAAAATATTATATTAAAAAATATATATCAACATATATATATATATATATAGATATCAAAGTTTATTTACAAGTATTAATAAATATTTTAAATAATTTTTTGCTTTATTAGTTTTTATTTTGCAAAATATTTTGTTTAGAATTTAGAAGATAATAAAATTATTTATATATATAATACTAATTATATATAAAAAAGTATACATATATATTGACAGAATAACTAAAATAAAACAAAGAAATAAAAGAATTTAATTGTATATATATACATAGAGTATATGAACATATAAGATAATATATATTGGTGTGTATAGTATATATATTGTATATATTAATACATCTGCATACATATGAATCAAGCATATATATATTGAAATTCAGCCTACTTGATAACGTGTTTTATTATTTTTGGGGAATATTTGTCAAAAGTATTATTTTAAATTAATTTATAATAATTTGATAAATAAGGCCTTGTACTGTTGTACATGCTTTCTTGCCTTTTTTTATCATCTGAGGTTTGCAAAGTTCTCGTTTCTCTGTATGGGGAAAAGCGTAATTATATACTACGGTCGCCCAGGAAATGGTTCGACTTCGACATGCTCTTATTACATACAACATGTTAGTCCTTTCGTATACTTGAGTTAAAGAATTTTTATATTTCTAATTATTTATGTCGGAATCACTTTTTATCTGTTCGTTGAAGCTGATGGGACTGGTCATATGAACCAGTTGCAGAACATGCTGAGCCAATAACCCTATCCACACACACACTTACTCTCTCTCTCTCTCTCTCTCTCTCTCACACACACGCAACATTGTGAAGATGCATGTACAGTTAAATGCCTCAAGTTTCGATTCCTACCCTTTTCCTGCTTGATTTACGCTAAGTAACTGCCATTTAACTTGCAGTAGAAAAAGTACACCCTTGTGAACAGTCTGATACAAGCAATTAGTTAGTTTGGTATTTGAAGTCACTTCTTATTCTTCAACACTTTAAAGTTTATAAAATTTTTACAGTATTTTTATCTCAAATTTTTTATTGCGCTATTTTTTCTTTTTTTATATAATTATATATTTTTATTATTTAATATTGTAATTTTTTTATCTTAATTATTCAAACTGAAATTAAATTAAATTTCTTAAAATCATATGATGTGTAATTTAAATAATAATAAAAATATAATTAAATAAGTATATGAGATTTTAAATATTATATACAAATTTAAATAAAATTGCATAATATTACTCGATATTCAATGTTACATATATATTTTTTGAATATGATAGTTTAAGAATATAAGTAAAATAAATATTATCTCAAAATTTAATGTTAAATAAAATTACATATATAATATTTTTAACAAATATTTAGTAATAAAAATAAATATTAAAAATAAAGAAAATAAAGATTATTGTATAATATTATTTTTTAGTGGAGAAAGTAGTGTAAACTGTTGGAGAGAGTATGTAAATTTTACGCTAAAATGGTGCATAATTTGCACTAGAATAATGAACACTGCTGAAGATGGTCTCATACGATTTAATTTATCTTGTGTCAACCTAATTTTTTGCATGTAATGTGATTGGTGTTGCAGTGGTGTATAATTTGCATTAGAATAATGAACACGGCTGGAGATGGTCTGATACGATTTAATTTATCTGTGTCAACCTAATTTTGTGCATGTAATGTGACTGGTGCTGCTGCCTCTTTTGTAGAGACACACCTCGTAGACATATATGATATCATTGCACGACAATACCAATTTTCCATAGCATATTATTAAAGAGAAATACTGTATATATATGTGTGCGTGTGTGTGTTTTGTTTGATGTCTATATAGAGAGAGAGAGAGAGAGAGAGAGAGAGAGGATTGCATGTGAGTGAACATGAGTGAGAGGCCATATGAGATCAATGCACGCTAATGATTTGATGATAATAATAACTAAATCCATGATTATCGTTTTTATATTTTAGAATATCAAATTTGTTCCACATTTCAAGGAACTTAACTCAATTAAATGCAATGTTTATGTTGTTTTATAATGGAATGCATTTCATTATTTAATTTTTATACACATACATATAATAACATATTTTTTTTAAATATGTTTCATTATGTATTGTCAATAACTGTTGCTACAATGTTAATATTATAATTCCAAATAATATTATAATGTCAACATAAGATAATTGGAATGGTGCAAAAACATGTGGCTTTAGTTTTTTCCATGAAAAAATTTTAAATCTTAAATTTGCCAATTTATTTATAATTCAATATTTTCCTTGATTAAAGGTTTTTCCCTTTCTTAATACTTTATAATTAAGAACTTGATCTCACAAGATTCTCCTTAATTTAAGCTTCTTCCCTTTTTTTTTTTTTTTTAAAGTTTATACTTTATAATCAATAATATAATTGCAACAATATAATAGATTTTTCTCTCAAAATTTTAGATTTTATCATTCCTATATTATTATTTGTTTTTGCAGAAATTGAAATAAGATTTCTGCTTTTAGTAACATAATGTTATTTCACTTTCCATAATATTATTTGGTGCAAAATAGTAAATTTACGAAAGAGATAGAATTATTGAACTTGAAAATGATTTGAGATCGAGTTTGTCATTTAATTCTTTTTCTTGTTTTTATTTCGACTAATAACATAATCTAATCGATTAAGGTAAGCGTGGAATAAGTTTAAATTAAAAAAAAAATTTAGGGATAATTTTATTATTTAGCAGATATTTATTTGAATCTGAACACATTATTTATTCGACTACAATTATTTTAAAAACATTAAATCTTAATTACTCTATAATGTGAAATAAAATAATATTTCAAATTTTAATAATTTATCTATTTTTGCTAGAGAAAGAGGATACTTCTCCTTTTATATATAAAAATTTATAGATTTATTTTGTTAACTTTATAAAAAAAGTATTATTATTAATATTTTAATAATGTTACTTATTATTTATAATGTATTAATTTATCTAAACAATATTATTCAATTACAAAGCTTAATGCACAAGGGCAAAAGGGGAAAAAAGAATTGCCTAAAACCAGCGCAGAGGGATGCCGTCAGCGCTGCTCTTCAACAGTGCTCTAAAAAGGAAAGGAATTAAGTCATCATCCGGATGAATATTTAGAAAGGAAATAAGTCATCTTCTTCACTCCACCCACCCAAATGGCCGGACATGCAGACAAGATTTCAACCTATCAGTACCGCCGCCGCCCCTGCCGGAACTTCCCCGTTGGTTCTTTGGTTGAAGTAAAAACCGACGAAGAGGGTTTCCAAAATGTCTATTTTTCCGCCACCGTCATTTCTCCACCACCTTCTGAAAGCATAAAGTCGGGAAATATTTTTGTGGAGTACAAAAATCTGTTGGCTGGTGAAGGCGCCAAGGATAGGCTCAGAGAATCTGTGGAGGTGGCGTTCTTGAGGCCCACACCACCGGAGGAGATTGCACATGGCTTTGAACTGGGCGACACTGTAGATGCCTTCTACAAGGATGGTTGGTGGATTGGTGTCGTATCCAGAGTCGTCAAAGGTGGCAAGCGGTTCGTTGTGACATTTGATCAGCCGAAGGATATGCTCGAGTTCGGGCTTGATAAGCTCAGGACCCATTGGAATTGGGTTAATGGAAAATGGGTGCGCCCACAGGTGATCCAGAATTTCCCTACTTCCATTTTTATTGTGGCACCGAAAATTTATCAATTCTGCTGCTTATTGTTTTTTTCAATGATTTGATGCTTTGGATTTCTTAAACGTTATGTTAATATGCTCCTAACAATTTTTTAATATGCATTTTTTGAGATATGTATAAATTTACATATTGCATTTATTATTGCTTCACTTTTAGATGATGTATATGTATATATGCTATTATCATGATTTTCTAATTTCTTGCACATGCAACTTTATGAAAGGGTAAAGATGGACTGATATTTGGTGTTGGAAGAAGGGTGGAAGTGTCATTTGATGGGGAAGAGTTGCAGAATGCTTGGTTCCCAGCCACAATTCAGAAAAACTTGAAGAAAGGAAAATTTTTAGTTGAGTACACTAGTCCAAAGGGTGAAGTTGTGATAGCAAATGTTGATTCTCTCCATATTAGGCCTTTCTCTCCTCTTTTCAAGGGTAAAAACAATATTATTTTACTGGAAAAAGTTGGTGCATTCTTTAACTATGGATGGTGGCATGGTGTAATTAAAGAATATCTTGAGAATAGTAGATGCCTTGTCTTTTTCCAGCAACTGAATTTGGAAAAGGAATTTAATCTATTAGAATTAAGGCCGTATATGGAATGGAAGGATGGCAAATGGTTATTATATGACACAATGGGCCAAGAAGAAAGCCACAATATAACTAAAACAGGTGCAGCACAAGTTCAAGAGGTGCTTGATAACCCTGATCGAAACTCTCCAGCAACTGCGAGTTTGTTCTGTGTCGTTGAAGCTGTCTCTTCTTGCACAAAAAGAAGTCAGCACCCATCTGAGTCAGGGTCGACTGCTCTGAAAAAGCACAAGGAAGGTAATGTAGAAGGAAATGTTAGCTCAGGTTCTGCCAACAGTGTGAAAACCTCTGCAAATCAAACTATGGGGATTCGTTCAAAATGTGTTGGGAGGAACATTGAAGGAACATTATTTGGGCTGGATCAAGAGAAAGACCAGCGAGAGTCAGCTGGTCTGCTGGAATTAAATCACACAATGGGCCAAGAAGAAAGCCACAATATAATTAAAACAGGCGCAGCACAAGTTCAAGAGGGTCACCATAAGAATGAGTTTGATGAAGAGGTGGGCTCTACATCTCTAATTGATGGTACTACCCCGAAATGCTTGATAGAAGGCGAGAAGCAAAGCCTGCACTTAATTAAAAGCAGTAGCTTTTGGAAAAATGTTGAATCCATGGAAGTCTTCAAAACAATTCCCCAGAAGCCACACTTCAAGCCATTGGAACAAGTTAGCAAAGGATTACGTGAAGGCTTGGCGATGGGTTATATGATAACGTTTGCCAGATTAATTGAAAGTGTGTCCATGTTAGAAATTAACAGTGGCACATTAGAAACAATTGCAGCTTTGGAAGAACAGGGCTTTGATGTTAGTGCTGTAAAAAAATCTGTAACTGAAGTGCTGTTGGTGAAGGACAAAGAGGAGAGGCTTCTAGATGAGATGAACAATCTCAAGTACAAAATTGTTGAGCGCAATCATGAGAAAAGCCGGATTGAGGAAGGTATATCTGAGATTGAGGAAGGTATATCTGAGGTTGTGGAAAACTTAAAGAAATTGCAAGCAAAGAAAATGTTTGCCGAATCCTCATTGGGAAAGGAGGTTGAGTACATTGCCTTTCTGCAAGGTAAACAGGAGGAAGCTCAGGAAAACATCAAGAAGGCAAGGGGTGATGTTGCACGAATTGTTTCTGCTCTTGTAAAGGTGCTGCATTTATAGTTCTCTTTTGCTTTTAGTGGTGAGAAGAAGCTTCACTTTCAGTTAACGTTTTGCTGTAATGACTTTAGACTTGAAGTGTTTAAATGACTTTTGCTGTTTGTTGACAGTCCAGGTGGTTTTTCATGATCCTCTCTATGCATCATTACCTCCTTTGTCTACCTCCTTTATTTTTCTTCAAATATATACGCTGTATGTTGGACAATTGGTAGCAACAACTTCTGTAACTAGGTTTTACTGTTGAATTTGAATTACTATGTTCTGCATGATTGAGCATGCTTATTGACTTCAGTTTGAACAAATGCCTCTTGTATTTAATATTTACATGTCAATGAGGTCAAGAATCCATCTTATCCGAGCATTTACCAAATGCTTCACTTCAGGTTGTACAGACATCTCCAACATTGTCTCGTCTAACGCATACAACTTGTGCATGCTCTCTTGCCTTTTTATCTTCTGACTGGATTTTTGGCTTTGAGGAAGCTTCTAGGTTTGCAAGTGAATACTATATATTCGACGAGATACTATCAGATAACTATATCTAAGAATTCTCTGGGCTGGTATGCTTAGTCATCTAAACTTTGAATACTAGTCTGTCAGGTTATTGTTGCCACTACAATGCTTAACATGGTACATCTTGATTGTGCATCCTGATGGATATCTGTATATTTTATGCACATTCTCTTCACTAAAATATCAACTGAACAAATCTTTCCATGATCTATCAATTGAATTGATACTTGCTGCAAGCCACTATAAGTTGTCTTGGCCACTTCTCATAACCTTCTTCTGTACTATGTATGCACTTAACTTTTACTTATATGCTGTTAGTGTGCTCTCTCTCTCTCTCTCTCTCTCTCTCTCTCAGGTTTCACACTATCAACACTGCTTTGAGGTGCCACCAAATGTTGTTATTTGCTGATGATCAATGTATATGCTTGTGTTCAACTCGACTTCGGGCCCCAAGTTCCTGTAAAAAATTGAAGTAATGCTACTCTACCACAGAAAGATTAGGAAAGCATGAGAAAATACAATGGGTGCCCTTAAGGGGGTGAGGAAATAAGACTGCTAATCTGATCATATTGATAAAATTTAATGAGAAAAAAAGTAAAATCTTATTTTATCCAAATATAATATTATGAGCTTAAAGTTTCTCTTTTCCCTGAATAAATATCATCTCACAATGATATTTAAAATGTGGGCACTGCCCAATCAACTTCAAGTGTTAATAATAAAGTAATTTTAAATAATAAATTTTTGTTATTTTTTAGCTTTCAAAAAAAGAAATACCTTTGCAAAATGATGCAAAAAACTGACATAATATTCGTGCCAAAAAATAATTATACAAATGTGATATAGTTTTTGGACTTGATGAAGTATTAATTATTTTAATTCGACGCTACACGTGCCAAAAGTGCAAAATGGGCCCATCCAAATAGTGGCCATTGGGCCCAAAAGTGCAAGATGGGCCTCCAAATGAAATTCCTTAATTTGTAAAACAAAAATAGATAAATTACTGGGTTAAAGTAATGATCAGTTTTTTGACGGAACGAAAAGGAAAATAAAATTTCAGAAGAATAGCATAGTTCGCTCTATTCATTTGTAGCGGCAAGATATCTCAAAGCTTCGCCATGTCTACCGATATCGGCACCTTGGAGAAAGGGTTAGTAGTTAGTACTCACCCCAAATTCACGCTGGATTGCGATTAACATTTTGTTTTGAAATAGATTTGAATATTTTTTAATTACTTTGTTTAGTATGGGATGCTACAAGGAAATCGATACGTGATATTTCTTTGGCGATAAATTATGCTTCTATTCCACATACTAGTTTGTCATCTCATTTTCGCTCCCTTTTTTTGCCTGCGTTTGATGTTCATGCTGTATAACTGTTGCTGTTAGTAACAATCCAGGCTGAAATTCCGTCGAGTAGTTGATGAGTCAGAAAAGGTTAATCACTCGTTGGATAATTGAAATCTATCGTTGAATTCGATAACGATACCAAATGCAGTGGATAGTAAACATTGTGCCAACAGTTGTAGAATTTGTTGTTTATTTCATTTTAATTTAGATAATCAAATTAATATTAATTTTAGTTAATTCTAATGATCATAAGACCTTTTAATTGTTAGAAGTTGAAATTATAAATATCTCAATAATGTAACGTAATAAAAGATTTGTGCATTACTAAATTCAATAATACATGTGTAAATATATTAGAGGAAAATTTACTTCTTTTCTTAAAGAATTTGCCTACTTTTGAGAGCAGGTATCAATTTCAATTGCTGAAGGAAAGAGACCTCTACCTGCCCCCCAGCATTTCATCTCCATCTCTATACTTTTTTATGGAGGAAAGAGGAAGTGTGTATGTGGGGGGGGGGGGGGGGGGCGTCATCATTTGATGTTTGTCTAAGTAGAATATACTTTGCAGCTTGCAGTTGGATATTTGGCTTCATTGTCATCTCAGAATTACATTCAGAAAGAGATTTTCCAATCCGTTGAATGACTATTTTTTTTTCCCCCACCCCTCAAAACAGAAAAAGAGGTTTCTGAGTTCTGTTTTTTCTGCTTCGATGTTGTCGAAAATGTGAAAGATACAATGAGTCCAAACAAGTAAATTTTTTTAATCACAAATGACTTTTTATCTCAAGCATCTAGGAAGTTGTGCCATTATTTGAGAGAACTAATTTGGAATGGTATGTGCTACTTATTTCTGAAATCTCATGCTGTATACAACAACGAGACTTAGCCTTATTGCTCTATACCTTTTCAGCTATATGAATTATATCTGTGTCATGACACATGCTTTCATTATTATTTTAGTTCTACATATCCTTTTTAGTTGTTTCTTTTCAAGTGTTTCTAGTTCTCCCCTTTCCCTCTTATTTGAGTTAATGAATCTGCACTTTCTAAACAGTGTACTGGAGCATATCAAAGTCTCCTATGCTCATATCCAAACTTTAAGCCCCCCCCTCCCCAAAAAAAAAATAAAAATAAATAAATAAATTGTTGGGGCTACCCCCCACTTTCCTCTTAACACATTCATTACTTATTCTATCTAATTTAGTTTGTTCACACCCGTCTCAACATTCTGCAGTTATTTTTCTGTCCATGTTCAGATTTGACTGCTCAACACTCTGATTCATAAAGCATTACTAGTCTCACCCAATGTGACTTGTACTAACTTCATTATATAGGTCACCAAAGTATCTCTTCCATGATCTGTTATCCCTTCATCGTGGACTTAAACATTTTCTTTTTCATTTGGTCAGCTCTCAGCTTTGTTTCAACTTGCTGATTGATGGTTCCCGATAAGGTTTTATGAAAAATTATCTTTTACCTTACTTATTTATGTTCTGCTATTTAACTAAGTATTTTGGATATCTTTTTAGGAAATTTTTAACAATTAATGTTAAATAAAAACTATTATCCCGTGTTGAATTTTCTCCTGGAATTATCTTCCAATCTTTGAATTGGTTTTTTATTGCTCTTTCTTGTTAAGACAATTTTGACTGATTAATACCACTTTTAAATGTACTCAAGTGTTTAAGCTAAGAAATTTTATATCTGCTGTATGATGAACAGTCTAAATTTACTGATGTGGAATGTGTCTTCTTATTTCTTTACATTGCATTTATAGAAAGCCATGGCTTGCCTCTGGTATGGAATTTCTTAGTTAGATTGGTTACTTTTTTTTGGCATCATTTTCAGGTACTTTGATGCTTGCAAAAGGCAAGGGATTCATCCAAATAAGGCAATTGTGGCAGCGTTATTCAAGGTTTAAACATGATTGTAGCCGTCTTTTGTTTTGCGGATCATTTTAGCTGAAATTGTTCCTCACGAAATTGGATGCATGTTACACCCACACTCAAGTAACACAAGCTTGTAGTAAATATAAAATTGGTGTACCAGAGTTTTTATTGCTTAGAATAGGTGCAAGTTATGGTATATTAGAATTCCAGATTTAGACGCAAGTGTGTTGACATAGGGGATTCTAGGGAGTATGGGATGTGGAAATTAGCAATGTTATGATTTAAGAAAGAAAAGTATTGCCCTGAATCCCCTGATTGAGCTCCTGTTTCCTTGGTCAGAGTTACTTTATGGAGTTTACTTTAGCATTATATTAAGATTATTTAAAAGTGAACATTAATATTAGCTAGCTAGAAGATAACTTTTTCCTCTTCTTAGGAAACATGCTGAAATATTGTTTGTATTTGAAGGTAATTTGATTTAATCAAGACAGCACTATAATGTAAATAGATGTACACTTTTGACATCCACAATATAGTCCTGTTACTCTTTTTTTTTTTTTTAACATGTCATTGTGGAAAGGTTTCCATCTAGTTTTGCATGTCTCTGTAAGTATCATTCTCTCTGACTATTTATATATGCTTTTATTAATGTCAATTTCCTTGTATATATATTTTTTAAAATTCTGTTTTATGTGAGTTTTGTTGAACATTCTAGTTTAGTCTCTCGAAGGCTAAAATTAATCATGAACATATTGGTGTCCCCCCCTCCCACCCCGCTCTTTGTAAATAAGTGAGTGCTGATTTTTGTTTGGTCACCCTATGGTTATCTATAATCTATATCTATCCATGATATCCAAATTACATTTGTCATCATATCCTTCTACTACAGGCTAAAATCAAGAAGGCTTGCCATGAGATGTCTACATTTATAGTTTCAATGGATGACTTGAAAGATGTTGATTTCTACCCACTTCTTAATCTGTTAAAGGAAATTGATGCTTCCGAGATTGATGCAGTTGACATGGTAAATAGCTCTTCTTGTGTACTGAGTGCGGAATATGTTTCAACATTGCTGCATGCTGTCAACGAAAAGCTCCGAGTGGTTGATATCCGTGACATCTCACTTGGGAAGGATTACTTGATGTATGCTGTTGTCGCTTTTAATCCTCTGCAATTTATTTTGTTCCTCAAATTGTATTGTGGCAATGATTTTCATTTTAATGCTGCAGCTCTTGTCTTTTTATCATTTTAAAATGAAAAATCTAGAGTTCTTTTTTTTGGGGCTGACTTGCATTTGAGGAGACCATAAGACCCATTTACTTGATCTTTCCTTCCATGAGTGCTATGCTTGTGAGTGGTGGAGAAATGATTTTACTGCTCTATGACACTAGACGTCCATGAGATTCCCCTAATATGTTAATTTTCTTAATTTTCTCCTGGCCTTAGTTTCCATTTGAATTTATTAACTCACAGTTTTTTTTCCCTCCATGAATTATGTTCAGTTAGTTACATATACTCTCAACGAGGATCTTCTATTATAAATCCCATCTTATAATTTATTGTATTGTATGCATATGAGCTGCCATGTATTAGCTTTATAAATAAAACCTTACCCATGGCAGATATACTATACAATGTAATAGAGGATGCAGCAAATTGTAATAGAAGATACTGTTTGGTATCTTCCATGGCCTCATTGTGCTGTTACATTATTATGGAAAAGTAATGCATACTTTTTGATATGATTCTTCCTTTCCCATTCTACTGGACTTTTGTCTTTGCATTTTAATTACTTCACCCCACTTCTCTCACTCACTCACTCCCATACACATGCATACAATGTATATTTTATACATATTCATGGTTGTGTGTATGCGTTTTGACTCCAGGCACATAGACACATAGATAAAGACAAAATAATATATCCTCTATATTTACAGTTCCTTTTCTGCCATGATATTATTTGTTCAAATTATTGAACTCAGCATCCAGATCTTCCATGCAGGGATCTTTCAGGACGTGGCTTAGCATGCCAATTCCTAAATCTAAGCTCATCCCATTTCCGGAAGCTCAGTATGGTTGGCAAATTTGTGCGCATGCATGCACTTAATCTGGATTTCAGTGCTTCACTTTCTGGTTTTCGGGAGGATTCTTTTTCCTGTATGCCAAATTTAAGATTACTTTCATTGTGTGGAACAAGAATTACAAACCTGTGGACAACTAATGCAGCATTATCCAATCTCCCTTCCCTGGTTGAACTTCGGTTTCAAAACTTTTCATATAGTATTGATATGGGGTACTCTTCTGCATCTTCTGGAAAAAATGAAGGCATTGTTTCCGGTCAACTAGGCCGTTTCATAGAGTTACATTCTCCCAGAGATGAAGTTTTACCAGATTTACTACTAAATATAGATGATGAAGACTTGGATGATTACAATAGAGTTCCAGAAATTAGAAGCACAAATGAGGATACTTCAGATGATAGTGAAGTGGACTTTTCAGGCCAACATCAGGACTTTAGTTCGATGGAATTCTTGTCTGAACCTCTTTCTTGGAGTGAACAGGCTGATTTGAAGAATAAGGTATTGAAGTTCTCATGTTTTGCATAATCTACGTGAAAGTTTTCTTTCCTTTTCTGGCATTCCTGTGTTTCTATGTAAATTTCTTGTGGAGAAAGGGTGCAACAAATTCCACATGCCTTACTGTCATAATTTTCCTTGGGTTGGGGTTAGGGAGATGTCTAATCTTTAGTGCCAAATATATTGTTTGACGCTCTTTCAAATGTTATCTAATTAAAAAAGCTTTTTTTTTTTTTTTTTGGCATAATAAGATTGTGATCTAGAATCTCATTCTTGTAGCAATTGTGAGTCTGTAATGAATGGTTCATTTTGTACGTTATACCATAATCAAGTATAATTTTCATTATAGAAGGAATATATTTAAAAATCATAGCAAATCCTTATGTGTCATGGCAGACCTCTTTGGGCACATTGGGCATGCATGATGACGACCTGTGCATTGCTGGATCAGTCAACCCTTGCACCATGACCTCTATTACTACAAAAAAGTACATTTGTCGTCATCCGTCTCCAATATGTTATGAGAAGCATTACCGAGATTTCATGATAGCTTCACTTCCGAACCTAAAAGTTCTTGATAATTTGCCAATTGGAAAGGTTGACAGGGAAAGAGCTGACGATATCTTCTTGAGTCATTTTGAATACCTTCCGTACAACCGCTGTAATAAAGAGAGTGTGGTTAGCATGTTGCAGAAACGTGAGATCAGATCAAACCTCCCTTATACTCCTGCCTCCTCGACGAAAAGGTTTTCTGCTTCATCAAGGAAATCTCACTGCTTCTATTCCAGGTCATTATCTGCTGCCAAAATGGGGTCTTCTGGATGGCCTGCTCTACACCCTCTTTCTCTTATATCAAGAGATGAAAGAAGAAACTTTCGTCCAAGACAATTTGAGTACCATCCAACAGACTCAAGCCTTATGGTTTTCGGAACATTGGATGGTGAAGTTATTGTAATAAACCACGAGAGTGGGAAGATGGTTAGTTACATTCCATCGCTTGGAGCTATGAATAGTGTTCTGGGATTGTGCTGGCTCAAAAAGTATCCATCTAAGGTGTGTTATTGTACTGTTTGTTCACATTTTCTATTATAGGTAAAAGTGCAATTGCAATTTCTAGACTTTGTGCCCTACGTTATGCTTTTATATGCTACTGATGTACAGTGATTTGATTTATCAATAATTTTCTTGTTATAATCAATATTAATGCCACGTGTCTTATTACAGCTGGTGATATTACTTCATGTGCTTGACTGTAAGGATTGTCTGAATTCTAATTATATGTGATATAGTATCTCATCTTATAGCACCAATAGGTGCACTCTATTGAATTTTGTAGGGATAAGTAATTTCATGAGGTTGTGTCTAGAGCTACTGATGCAATGTAATCCAGTCCTGACCTTGTATTATTTCGCCATTAGTCCATGTAAAAAGACCCTGCATCCAATGATAGATCACATGTTGGATATGATTTAAAAATTTCCTGGTTCGTGTTTTCATTATCATGTCATAGCACGCAACAAGAAGCCTTCATTTGGCTATACTTTCTGTTAATATCCTTGATGAGAACCTTTAACTTGCTGCATACTATATCCATGTTTGAGATGTCCATATTTCTGTTTTATGCCCTTTTCACCCTGGTGGATTGTTTCATTTCAGCTTATTGCTGGCTCTGATAATGGTACTCTTAGATTGTACGATACACAGTATTTTCCAACCACAAATAGCGGAATGTATCAGAATCGTGGTTCTGTCAGTTTTGATGGGTTTGACCAGTTAACATCTGTTCATGTCAACTCAACAGATGAACTATTTCTTGCAAGTGGATACTCAAGAAATGTTGCTTTATATGATATTAACAGTGGAAGACGTTTGCAAGTTTTTGCTGATATGCATAGAGAGCATATTAATGTAATCAAGTTTTCAAACCATTCCCCGTCTCTTTTCGCCACTTCATCTTTTGATCAGGATGTTAAGATGTGGGATACAAGGCAAAAGCCAAATCAGCCTTGTTATACTGCTTCAAGTTCCCGAGGAAACGTGATGGTTTGCTTTTCCCCAGATGATCATTATCTTCTTGTTTCAGCTGTTGACAACGAGGTAATTCTCGGTATTGTTAGTTAGGATAGTATCATGGATTCTACCACAGTAACATTATATTGGACTATTGGAGTTTCTTACTGGTTTTGATGCTACTGCTTTTAGGATTCAACAGTTTCATGCTTATATTGCAGAGACAAGAATATGATGTATTCTTCTTGATTGCTACTGAATTTTGTCAGAGATGGGGTTCATTTCATATAAATTCTACATTAAATGAGCTTGAGATGAGTTGAGGATTTAACTTGCTTTTTTCTAGCGGAAAAATGGAACAAGAAGCAATGACATTTATCTGATAGTTTAAGTGATGCATAATGAAGTAAAACTGCTTCTTCTAAGTGGAAAAGTTTATCATGTCTATTTTGCCAAAGTCATCCCACAGGCATCAAATCACATCATGAGCAGTTACAATTTTTGTTGCTAAATTATGGTTAAAGCTGGAAGATGTATTTACCAGGTGAAGCAGTTACTGGCTGTTGATGGAAGACTTCATCTAGATTTTAGTATAGCTTCTACTGGAAGCTCACACAATTATACACGTTCTTACTACATGAACGGAAGAGATTACGTAATAAGTGGAAGTTGTGAGGAACATGTCATCCGCATTTGTTGTTCTAAGACTGGGAGGCGACTCAGGGATGTATCATTGGAGGTCTGTATTGTTTTCTTCCGTTTTTTCACTAGTTTGGATGAACATGATCATGTGCGGCATTACTGCACTTGGTGATTTGTTTACACAAAAATAAACATAAAAATGGGGATTTCAAAGAGGGGTTATTAGCCCCGACATCTAAGAAATGAGCTCTCCATTTTAGAACATTCTATTTGATATTATATAGGCATTCTGGTTTCCATTTTACTATCATTTTCCACTTCCCCATTTTGTGCAGAATAGCAATTTGTATCTCCTTATTATGTGGGGTAGGAGGAACAAATGACTGCTGGATTTGTTATGCCGTCTGGCTTATACTAGTTCGTTCTCATTTATTGTAATGGTGAAGGGTATATGTTAATAAATTGAACTTTCAGACTGGCAAGTTACAAACAACAAAAGCTACTTATTTCTCCTCCCTGTGAAATACTATTTTTGGTAACGTGATTGTATAATAAGAATCAAATTGAGATAAAAAATAAATTATTCCCATTTGAACAGAATTAGACCGGCCAGCTTTGTGGTTTTTGCTTTATATACCGTGTCCATTTATGTAATTTTATGTTAACTTTTTCCAATAAAATATATTGCATCTCTTTGAGAAGGGGTAACAGACCGTTGGCACTTTGTCAAGGGAGAGTTTGAGGTCTTGACCTTAGCAATCTATATTGTGACTACTGGACTATTGTGAATTTTCTGAGTTTATAGTTTGTACAGTCGTGTAAGTTCCCAAAAGGATAGATGGGTTTTGACTAGAAACAATAAGAATGTTGCTATTTACATGATCGGTGGGCCTTTTATTGTTTAGTTACTGCTAAATGTAGAACTTGACTATGTAAGATTATATGCCACACTTAAAGTTTAATACTCTCCTGGATGTTATGAGACACAGCAGATCATACCAAAATAGATAATGTACCTTAGTGTGATAAATTGAAGATAGTTTTGCTAAGGTGGCTTTTATTATTATTGAGTACTTAGTGGTTCCTAAATGCTGATAAGTGGTGCCAGATATTATGTTTTTGTTACATTTAGTATGATAATACGGTCACTCTCCAAATCATCATATTATTGTTGTCATCACTATCATCTTTACTATAATTATACCATCTGTAAGGTGATAATGGTAGGTATTTTCTTACATTCTCTTCAGGGTAAAGGTGCAGGAGCGTCAATGTTTGTTCAATCATTGAGGGGCGATCCTTTCAGGGTATTCTCTCCGAGCTAAATTGTTCTCTGTTTTTTTCTCTTGCCCACTGAAATAGAGGCCTACTCTTCTCAGTCTCAAAGTCATCTTGTCTAATCTTTTTAGATTATTTAGTTTGTTTATTCATCCTCGATAGTTCTGACTGGTTATTTATCACTTCCTTTTATGTTAAGTTGCTCCAAATATATTGACTTCGTAAGTTACATGTCAAGCTTCTGTTGTTATTACAAGTTTTCTTCATCATTGAAGCTGAGAAATTCTTGTAATGTTCATTTCTTTAATTGATTTCAGGATTTTAATATGAGTATTTTGGCTGCTTATATACGACCGAGCTCAAATTCAGAAATTGTGAAGGTATATGTTGTGTTTCAGATTTTCCTTCTTTTCCATTTCAGGAAATTTATATTTGTTCACATTTTATCATAATTGTAGGTTAATCTTCTGGCGTCCAGTGACCTTGATAAATCATATTCTTACAAGCAACAATCTCACTCAGTTACGGGAATGGGAGGTTAGGGATCTTATATATATGTGTGTGTGTGGGGGGGGGGGGGGGGGGTGTGTTAGATTGTGCATATATCCTAGTTAGTGACAAATATAGCCTAATAAGAATATCTTTAAAAAGGATCATGAGATCGAACTTCTCATGTACCCATGCAAACACACACACACACACACACCCCTCTTGTTTTTTGTTTTTTTACACAGAAGAATAAGGTCCTTGTTTGTAATTATTTAAATTATAGCTCTATCCCTTTGAATGTTTGGTCCTTCTAATTAATAATTGGGTGGGCGAGAAATTACAAATTTCAGTACAGTAACCTTTCTGCATAATTGAAAAAATAAAATTTGCAATTTGCATTGAAGTTGTGTCCAACGAGACTTCAAAGTTCATTAATAATTGAAACTATACACCGTGAATTTTCACGGTAACTGATCTACTGCCAGCGTCTTAAGAGCATTGATGTTTAATTGTTTGTTAACTTTCTGATACTTTTAGTTGAAATTAATTTTACATCAAGGGGTTGTTTTCTGATCTTTTTTAATGCTGTCGGGATGACTGTATTTTCTTCTTTAAGGATCAATTAAATTCGAATTTAAAAAAAAAAAAAAAAAACGGACGACAGCTGTATCTGCACTCCTCTTGTGATGGTTTCAAAGGGATGACTTATATCTAGCATTAAATTCCTCGTACTACACATGCTTGTTAGCATTAAATTCCTTATTCGTAACCATGAATCTAAGAGAAATAAATTTCTGTTCAAATTTACTTGAAATTTTATTCAATTTTCATTGAGGATAACAATAGAACGAATATGATTTTTTAAAAGATATATCCTACAAGTAAAGAATTAAATTCAAAACTCGCAGGTATTTAACTAAATAATAATAATTATTTTTTTCTTTTATCAATGCATAGTGTATCACCATTCCGAATGTATAAAAGGAAATTAGTATAAGGTTGAGAGTACTTATTTCAGACCTCAACTCCCAACAAATTATAGGAATTTGTTCCCGGCGTGCACGTGTAGCGGAGCATATTTTTGCATTAGCACAGATGTACTATCTGGTAGTATCTTTTGAGGGTTGGATCTCAGGTTAGAGACATCGGGAAATTTTTCCTGACAAAGATTAAATAAGAAAGAGAATTCTAGGGGGATGCAGTTGTGGAAGTGGGGTCAGTGCCAGATTGTTGTCCTGCGCTTTTCTTGCCACCATTCAATGTTTCTTCTCATCTATAATTTTACTCTTACACTCCCCATAATAATAATTAAAAAAAAAATGTCGTATTCTATGGGAATGTAACTTTTTTTATTTTTTATCAATTTGATAAAACATAATTTTAAATATCATAAATCTTTATGTATTAATTTAAGTTATTCAATTGGATATTTATTTATGAAATAGAAATTTTAAATTTTAATTTTAACTAATAAAACTGGGCAAAATTTAAAATATTTTTTTATCTTTGTCGAAATCTATTTTGAAACATGGTTTTTTTTTTAATAAAAAAACTGGGTGATTGATTCTTCTCTCCTACCCATTTTGGCCTGAAACTTCAACAATTTTCCGGGGTTAGTTTCAATGGGACCTTGTTTGGAGAATTAATGCAGCAAACATTTTGACAAATTCAAATTTCTCATGAATTATGAATATGGTGTGCAAATTTAAATTTAAGTTGCAAACAAATTATGAGAACCTCGAAAATTCGAAAAACTTGAGAGGTCAGAGCACCTTGCATCAAGGCACATCTGTTTATTTATTTATTTATTTATTTTTCCGAATTTTGGCAAGAAGTTTAACCCATTTTGGTTAAATTTCTTGACTTTATATTTATTTTATTACCACATCCTGGCGGAGGTCCAGAACGTTCCTACCTCGATATTGGTTGTTGAATTATATCATTTTCATGCATTAATATAATAACTATGTTGTTGAATAAAATGCATTGGATCTAGCATTGCTCCTGACTGAGTTGCCACATACAGACAAAATCCTCCCATACTGCTTCATGGTAGTGCCCCTGTAGGAGGTACAACACAACGAAACATAAATAAAGATCCCTCTCGTTTGACGTTGTGTTCAGAAACCGCGTGTACCTTAGCTGTCCACCTTTTCACTCTATTTAGGTAAATGGAATTCGAGCTGTCCAAATGATTTGATTTAACTGTTAATTTAATTTTATATTTAAAAAAAAAGTTGTTTGATTTTAGTTTGAAGTTAGGTATTTTTTAAAATCGATGGTTCTAAGTTTAATTTTAATTTAAAAATTAATTGTTCTAACTGTAAAATTAAAATAAAATAACAAAATTATAGAACCAACAATTTTAAAATCAAAATCAGAACTAACAAGCCATGTTAATGTCTAATTATATATTTTTCTTTTCAGTTGCTAAACGCAATAAACTGAAAATATCATGAAATAAATACATTATACACATAATTTTATTGTATATGTATACATATAAGTAAAAAAGTACAACCAATTATATAGTTGTAGAAAATATTTATTTCACCGTCCTTATCCACCTACCCAAACACCCCACGGTCCCAAACACACACATAGAGAGCATACCTCCCCTCGGCTCTATAAATACCCACCAAAGCCTGCAAATTCCCCCACCACTGCACCAACAAAGTAAATTTCCATCACTTGTGCTGTTGAAAAAAGCTTATAAGAAAAAAGATGAAGAGCGTGTGTGTAGCTTCTCTTCTGCTGTTGGCCATTCTTCTGGTGAGCGCGGAGCCCACTGTAGGCAGCTCCGGTGAGTACTCTAAACTCTGCATTCCATTGCCGTTGTTGGCATGGGTAAATAAAGTAATTAATCATGTTAATTGTGTGCAGATTACTGCAACAACAGCTGCAAGCAGCGGTGCGCAGTGGCGGGGGTGCAGGACCGATGCATGAAGTACTGCGGAATCTGCTGCGAGAAATGCAAGTGCGTGCCCTCCGGAACCTACGGGAACAAGCACCAGTGTCCTTGTTACAGGGACATGGTTAACTCCAAGGGCAAGCCCAAGTGCCCTTAGAACCATCATTTTCCCCCAACAAGTATTAATTAGTTGTATCTCTCTGTCTATACTAGTGTGGTTTCCAATGGGGGAGGTGAGGGGAGGGTTTAATTAATCTTCATCCCTCCCTTTCTTGTGTGTCTGTAATATTGGTACTGTTATGAAATATGAATAATAAAATCGAATGTTGTTCGTTTTGGAGTTGCAAAAACAAGAAACTGTGATGTTTGTCGCAAAAATTAATGGCAATTTACCCTTTCTTTTATCATTTATTTTTGTCATAAATCAATGCAGGAAAGGAATACAATGTAGTGTACGTTGTGTTTTCCTTTTATGTGAAAAGGGAAAATGTCTGATGAATTACGTATTTGATTTTTTTAATTTTTAATTTTTAATTTTTCTAATTAACCAATGAAGAAGATTAGAGTGGCAATAAAGATTGGTTAGGTAAATATGCAATAAAAGCCCCGACTCAACGTCATCTCTCGGTGGGGTTTTAGCAACTTCGCGTAGGTGTTGGTATCTATGGAATTAGCTGGTATTAAAATGTAAAATAAACAAATACCGAATTTAAATTTTATTCAATTTACAAATTAAATAATTGAACACCATTACTCATGATTATATTTATATCGAATTATATTATTTATTTAGGCCAAATTCAACACAATATATATATATATATATATATATATATTTACTTTAGATGGACCTCGACGCAAAATGACTTGTTGAAATGAGTTGCTTTCGGCTATGTCGGCACTGAATTTGAAAGGTGCGTGACAAATTTTCTATTTTGTAAAATTTTAGATTTTACAAAAAAAAAAAACAAAGTTTTATAATAATCAAATGATTAATTAATAATAAAGTGGGTATTGAATTTTTTTTGTTAATCGAAAATAACTTTATATCAATAAGAGCAATTACAAAAAATAAAAACAATTGTCTTGCACATCTATGTGAACATTTGTATATATGAAATAATTAAATATATTTATTACATTATAACCACATTAGCCGTGTTTACAAGATACTCATGTTAAGTGCACATATTATCTTTGAATACTAAGAAGTCTAATACTTCTGGTAAACCCCTCATTAACTATCTGCAGCAGCCATAAAACCCAAGAAACATTTTATATAAATGAATTATTCAGCTTATATTATATTTCTCGTTCTATAATAATCCTTTAAAGGTCTATAAAACCAAAAATAAAATAAATTATATAATAATTAAATGCCTTATAAATAGAAGAATAAAAAAAATTGTTTCGTTTTCCTTTTGTATTTACTGCAAGTTAAAAAATAGTGATTAGAATTCCGGCCTGTTTACTTGGCCGGATAAACCTGGATTATTGGAATTAGTCCTGGTTTATCCAGCGTTTACTTCGTAGGATTATATCCCGGGTCAATCCAGTCGACCCGGGATAAATGACTAATCTCGGGATAAAATGGCGGATTGTAATCCGGCCATATACCCAGGGATAAAAATTATCCCATGGGATAAGGAAAAACAAATGACGATTTTACCCCTCTGAAAATTTGTTATTACAAAATTGTCCAAGTATTTATATCTTATTTTTGCCCTTAATACCATATATTAAGGGCAATTCGGTAATTTCAGAGTTATCCAACTTTATCTCACAATGTAAACAGCTGACAGGATATAATTATCTTTCGAAAACCTACAGTTATCCTACGAAGTAAACACGGGATTAAAAATAAGAAATTATTCTTATCCCATGTTTAGTTCCAATCCCTATCCTATCCCAACTAATCCTAACAACGAAAGTAAACGGGCGCTTAAATGATAAAATGTCATAGTTGGGGACAGTGGAAAATGAATTAGAGTAGCTATATAGAAAGCCATTTTGGGCCTGAAACACCAACTTTTAAGTTTTACGGCCCTATCAAACTCAAATGCAGCAGCTATGTAGAAAGCCATTTGGGCCCGAAACACCAACTTTTAAGTTTTACGGCCCAATCAAACTCTCATTGAGATCCATTCCACCCACCGAACAAAATATCAGGCCTATTAGTGTGTTGGAAGGCAAAAAGAGCACAGCAGCTTTAGCAGCACAAATTCCTCAAATTTCAATTTTCAAAAATTGCCCCTCAAATCAATTATTCATAGATTCGCAGCGTTTCTGTCGATTCAGCCATGGATAATCCAGTAGTTCAAGAGGTATTGGAGCATTCAATTATGGATTCATGTTTTATGCAACCAAATTGTCTAACGAATTTGTTTGTTTTTTTTTTTTTTTTTTTTAAATTTTTACAGATACTGGAGAAGCAGGTGCTGACGGTGGCGAAGGCCATGGAGGATAAGATAGATGAGGAGATCTCAGCGTTAGATCGGCTGGATTTGGATGATATAGAGGTGTTGAGAGAGCGTCGGTTGCAGCAGATGAAGAAAATGGCGGAGAAAAGGAGCCGTTGGATCGCCCTCGGCCACGGCGAGTACACGGAGATCCCCAACGAGAAGGAGTTTTTCACTGCTGTGAAGGCGAGCGAACGTGTCGTATGTCACTTTTACCGCGAAAATTGGCCTTGCAAGGTACATATCTCTTGATTTATCTGCCTTGTTTTTCCCTTTTCTATTTCTTATTGTCTCCTTTGCATAATAATGTGGTATAGTATGTTTAAGTGAACTAGGCATTCACTGTTGATGTAACGTTTGTGAGTTTATGTCTTAGGTTTTGTTCGATTGTAATGATGCAGGAGAATGTTTTTATTAGTATAGTACTCACTAAAGATCTAGTGTTTGTAGCTCATTGGATGTTTAAAAGAATATAGGATCCATGTGTAAAATTTTGATAGCTGAGGTCTCGATTTGTGTATAGTAGCATAGGAGAGAATTGAGTGGAATCTGTAGCATACCATTTATAAATGATTCACTAGCATTCCATTTATAAATGAATTGAATTGTTGCCTGGGGGGTGGGGGAGGGGGTTGGATTTTAAATCTTCCCCATTATAAAGAATCATGTTTATGAGATTCTTAATTAGTTTGTGGAATCCTTCTCTTGTATTATTGTATGTTCTATTAATTTAACAAAGATTAGGTGTTTTAGGATGTATGTTTAATCCCAGCATACTTTTATGTGTTTATTGAGTTAATTTAGGACTAGAATTGACTAAGTGGATCAATAAATAAACATTGCTTTTATTGGATGTTGAACCTAATGCTTTGTGGTTGCGTTATGGAGCCATTAAGGTATTGAGTTGTCTGCGAGTTATACGTTCTATTTCCATGCGTCAGTTTGGCTAGGAGTTCCAAATCCATTTACCACACATTTGACCTTTGTCTCCCCCTTGCTTGAGTTCAGAATGATATAACAGATATAAGGTAGAATTCTCAGCCATCGCACCTTCCCCTGTGCATGTTTCGAGAGTTCGGGGGGAATTTAACTTCTAGATAAGCCAATGCTTATGGCATATGTGCATCTAGTAATTTTGGTTTCTATCTCCTCATTCAACTGATTGAATGCCATACGTGATGGCAGATATTTGTACGGCTCACTTGCTATTGTTGCTAGTTGCAGACATACTGAACAATGTCCTAGGACATATATACAGGACTCCACCTCCTTCTTCTTGAACTGATATAATTTTACATGATGACACTTGACTACAGTAGATTCTCAATCTTACACATGAATCATGTAACAATGTTACCTAGAAGTATGATTACTCTGCCTGCAGGTTTTGACTGTTGTTTGGAGGACATCCTTGGCATGGAAACAACACTTAATAACCCAAATTATGGAGGCAAATGACACGAGAATGATATGCACAACATCTAACACGGCCCACAAACAAAATAAATCAAAGTATTTTAAAAATTATACTTATTTTTATGTGTAATAAAGAAGAAGACAACATGAAAGTATAATAAAATGATCTGAACATTACCAGACACAATTTGCCACCCCTAGACAATGTAGACATAACATATTTATTTTGCAGGTCGTGGACAAACATTTGGCTATACTGGCAAAACAACACATTGAGACACGTTTTATAAAAATTAATGCTGAGAAGAGTCCATACTTGACCGAGAAGCTCCGAATTGTTGTTCTTCCAACCCTAGCACTTGTCAAGAATGCTAAAGTGGAGGATTATGTGGTAAGTTATCTCATATCCGTTGATGTTAATAATCTTGGTGTTTTCTTTTCTTTTTATTTTTTCTTTTCTAGATAAGGTTCAACCTGACTACCTCTCTAGTGGAGGAAGCCAAGAACCAAATCTTCGAACGAGGTTAATTAATGCACCAAAATGTTGTGTATGCAAATCAGGTGGGGTTTGATGAGCTTGGGGGAACAGATGATTTCAGCACAGAGGAACTAGAAGAGAGATTAGCTAAAGCACAGGTGATTGTATACGAGGGTGAGTCGTCTGGGAAGCCGTCCAAGTTGAAGGCTCCAACGAGGAATGTCCGCCAAAGCTCGTACAATTCGGATTCTGAATAATTGGTGGTGGAAAATCCACAGCGGTATTTTGTCATCTCATGGATGGCAGTTTGTTGTAGCACTACTCTCTTTTCTTTATCCTTCTACTATTGGAATATTTTAGTAAAAAATTACCATGTAATGTCTATATTATGCCTTTTTTTTTTTATAGAGAAGTAATGTTCTGTTTACTTTATATCCCATCCATCAAGAGCTTATTTTCATGGTTTACACAACATTGGGAAACTGAGTTTTGGAAGTCGTTAAAGTAAAACTTCATATGATGCATCGTCTGTGCCTCTGTGGTATTAACTTCTGATGAAAAAGGTTTGAAATGATTATTATATTTTTATTGTGGTATTGAATATTTTCTATTTTTTGACCAATAAAGAATGAGAAGTGGGGTGAAAAAATATGACATAAATTGCTCCTCCTCTCAACTTACATTTATATTAGAAACTCCTTAAGAGAAAATAATATTTATATATTTATTTTAACCGTTTTCTCTAATTGAGAATTTAAGATAATTTCTTTCAAGTTTGGTAAGGAAATGAAGTAATCCAACGGCGGTACTTATAAGGAATGAAGCGTCATAAATTCATGCTCATAATTTAGTTATGAGCGTAAATCCTAAATCACTCTACAATTACATTTATTTTTTCTTTTATTATTTTCTATAATTTTTTTTTTAATAAATTATTGCTAATATTAGACCATAAAATTTTATTTGGAGAACCAAAAAAAGGAAAAGAAAAGAAAAGGTTGAAATTGAGCAGTAAACAAGTTCTGATGGGGCCTCCGACCAACATCAAATTATGTATCCAAGTCCATCAGGCCCAATTCGTCTATCATGTCCTAATCACAAGTGCAAGACAATCACTTACGTTTAATTTTAGGGTTTAGGGTTTTGGCTACTCTTTGTGCAATTCATCGTTTCAATTGTGAATTTGTAGAATATTTTTCGATTTTTGTGTAATATTTATCAGGAAATGGAGATTGATTTGGGAAAACTTCCGTTTGATCTTGATTTTCATCCTTCAACTAACCTGGTCGCGGCAGGCCTTATCACTGGACACCTCTATGTGTAAGTTCCATTTAATACATAATTATTTATCCAATGAACATACTATAGATAATTATTTTCCCTGCTTTTCCGCTCTTTTTTAGGTATCGTTATGCTGCTGAATCTACGCCACAGAGGTACAATTTACCATTGTATGCAAATTGCCCAATTTCACTCGTTGATGTATTGAAATTGTTAACGTTGAATGTACTGTTTGATTATTAGGTCCCTGGAAGTTAATGCTCACACTGAATCATGTAGAGCTCTCCGTTTTGTCAATGAAGGGCGTGGTAATTTTGGTTTTTATGTAGTATGAATTGTTTTATGGTGAAGTCCGAATGACCGAAGTATTAATTTTTTTTTTTTTAATATTCCTCTTCTGAAATTGAATTTTATGTTCAGCTATAGTTACGGGGTCTCCGGATTGTTCCATTCTCGCCACAGATGTAGAAACTGGCACAGCAATTGCACGTCTCGAGGATTCTCATGGGTGGGTTGTGAAGCTTAAAATTCTGTTTCTGTTTCTAACGTTGAGACTTACATTAGTTATAAATGTAAAATCACGTACTAAACATGCAGGGCTGCTGTAAATCGAATAGTTAACTTGACAGAATCGACCATTGCTTCTGGTGATGATGAAGGGTGTATTAAGGTGAAATTTCATGAACTTTTTTGTATTTAAGTTAGTTAACCTCTATGAACTCTACCAGCTTCTATTAAATAGTGAGATTCTGGACATGAACAAGGGAGCTCCATGAGAATGGTTGTACTTAATGCTTTTTGGTTTTCTAGACATTCTTTTCTTGTCCTCCTGTGATGATGTTGCATGCATTTTACATCCTATCTTATTGCTAGCAAAATCTCTTTTTTTGTTAAGCATGGGCCAATCGAACATCAGCAGATGTATTGCTTTCTTATTTCTTGTATGCATGTTTACCTTCTATGATGAATACTGGGTTGGAGTTTGCCCCTAAAGTTCACATAAGAGTTCAATCCTAATCTTCTGTTGTTTAGTAGAGAGAGTTAAGCGTTGTCTGGCACTTGTTGTTGTTTTACTGATAGAACGATGTAGTCTCTTTTTAGTTTGGCTGAGGAACTGCCTTGTTGCAAGCCACTAAGTGCTCAGGTTTTCCTTTTCACTGTCTGATGAAGATATTTAGATCTCTACTTTATCTTTGTATTGCAGGTTTGGGATACCCGGCAGCGTTCTTGCTGCAACACTTTTAGTGCCCATGAAGAATATATTTCAGACATGACTTTTGCCTCAGATTCCATGAAATTAATTGGGACGAGGTAGTCTATTCCTCAGATTCCATGAAATTCATGCATGTTTTGGTTGTCCGATAATCTAAGCTCTCGACTTTTGAAAATTTATTTATCTTCTTGTTGGGCTTGTTGTTAAAAAGGTTGGAGATGCACATCTTGCCTGGATCCTGAATACTTTTCTTGTTCTCTGTGAAATCTGCATTTCTAGGGTCAGTTAGGCTTTGATTTATATTTTCTCCTATGTATCCTTCACTTAAACATACAACTTTCATGGGAGTGCTTGGTAAGATCTATTGCATTGACCAGTTTCCATAATGTGATGAATTTTTTTGGCCTACAGTCCCAAGACATAGAATTTGTGAATGTTGCATAAGTTAATCTTTCATTGTGAAGGAAAGTGCTATTTCATTTATTTTACTTTTTGATTGACTATTCCGCTGCTCCAATGTATGGTTTAATTGTTATTAATCTCTCTTTATCACAGTGGGGATGGCACTCTATCTGTTTGCAATTTAAGAAGTAACAAGGTATTTTTTATCAAATTCTCTTAGCAGTTCTCAATTTAACCGTGTTAGGCTGCTGGTGAGCTTATTGTCATCTTACTAGAAAGTGAATCAATATGTGTGTTAATGTATTGCAGGTTCAAACTCGATCAGAGTTCTCTGAGGATGAACTGCTTTCTGTTGTGATTATGAAGGTTGAACTTTACTACCACTTGTGACATGGAAAATTTTATTTTTCCTAGACTGCTTTGAAAAAAGTAAATCTATAACTTAGATGATGCACTTGCTGAGGTTGCATTTATTGTTACATTGATTTTTTTATATATATTTTTTTAATAATCAATTCTCATTTTTCCATTGGTGATGATGTATCATTGTCAGGTTCTCTTTTGCCTCATGTGTTTGACTGCATTTCTATCTACTCAAGAGAAAAACAAAGAGATCTTAAACTTGTGTGTTGCATTTGTCTTGCATGTCCTGTTATCCTGTGTTTGCCCTTTTTTTAATTTTTCTGTTTACTCCATGCCCCTTCTTGATTCGTATCTGTATAAGAAAAATCACTTCGTTCAGTGATATTTATATGCCACTTACTATTTTATTATTATTATTGTTTACTAGAACGGTAGAAAGGTGATATGTGGAACACAGACTGGAACTCTATTGTTGTACTCTTGGGGATTTTTCAAGGATTGCAGGTATTTCATGCATCTCTTAGATTGTTCTTTTTCCTAGAGTAACACCTGCAAATTGTGACTTTATTTTGTTGTAGAATAGATGACCCATAAATGTTGTTCTCCTTTGACTTGTGACAAATGCTTGATCTTTACATCGATATTGATGGTACCTCTTTTTAATATTCAGTGATCGTTTCGTGGATCTCTCTCCTAATTCTGTTGATGCCTTGTTAAAGGTTAGTAATTTCATGATAATTTTTCTTTTTACGAGGATTTTCTTCAGCATTCTCAAACTGTTTCTGTAACTAGACACTATTAAGTTATTTATTTATTTTCTTCTTCCTCATTTCTGTTCTAAGCTTGATGAAGATAGAGTAATCACTGGTTCTGAGAATGGAATAATCAGGTGAGTTGTTTATACAAAACAGTAACAGTTGCTCCAATTCAACTTTTAGGATTAACCTAACTTTGCATGTGTTTTTTTAGCTTGGTTGGTATACTACCCAACAGAATAATTCAGCCAATTGCGGAGCATTCTGAATACCCCATAGAACGTCTTGGTATGACTTAAATTCAAGAATTTCTTAGTTCATAGTTGCTATGAAGAAAGAAATTTGATAAAATCTTTAGCAATTTTCTGTATCTCTCACAACCCATATAACTTGCTTGCAGCCTTTTCGCATGATAAAAAGTTCCTCGGTAGCATATCACATGATCAGACATTAAAGGTCAGTCTCTCTAAGTCTATCCATTTACATTCACATCATTTCACATGCGTATATATGTATTTATATCTTGCCTAGACATATAGCTCATTTTTAAGACCATCTTGATGTACATATTATATGTTCTGAACATACTGAACTCTGTTATTATAGCTATGGGATATGGATGACCTGCTCCAAGGGCCAGCAAATTCTATGCCAAATCATTCTGCTGCTTCAGACAGTGACAGTGATGGAATGGATGTCGATGATAGCATCCCAAAACCTTCTAAAGGTATGTTCAGTGTCTTTTATGTATTAACAATTTTGACTTTGAGTACAGTCTTTCTTTGAGCATATTAATTATTCATGGATTATTGGAGAATGCTTGCATTACGTTGGTAGACAAGTCCGTTGGCCATAATATGGGAACACTTTGTTATTATTTTTTTCTATTTTCAAGACTTATTCATATCATGCACTGGGGATCTTGGCGTAGTTATTGGCGTACCCCACATGCATGAGACTTAGCGTCTCTGCAAGACAGGGGTAGGCTGTTTCCTCGCGTCTGTGCCCTTTTGGATTGCTTGGTTACCTATTATACGTTGGGGTATAATCAAGCTACTTGGGATCAATTTTTTGAGATAAACTCAAACTGGATATGTGGTTAATAGAGTCGAGCTCAAAAATACTCAATTTGATAAGCTCATGAGACTATTGAACATAGCGTGCTCTACTATTTTATTTTTACCCATTGTACATTAAATTAGTTACATCTGAGTGTTTGTACTTTGTACGTATATAAGTATATTTATATGAGTAAGACAACTTGGGCTGGATAGCTTACCATGGAGCTGAGCTTGAGCTAAAAAATTTGGGCTTGCTCTTTGAGAATTTTAGTACAGCCCAAGTGACTGGCAGTCTACCGACTAAACACATCATATATAATAATATTTGGACTTGGGTTTACGACTAGAGACGGAGCCTTCTTTGGGCTGGGTTCTTGGTCTCATGAATTTTCAATATTTTGTAGGGATATTTTCATAAATTTTAATGCAATGAACATAAATAAACCTATTTTTTTAACTTGAATATTTATTATTGAGTATTTTATGGATGCATTTTTTAGATAGCAATAAAGCTAATATAAAAATAGAATGAATAGAATAGAAACATTATAATGTACTTTCTTATTTTATTTGTAGAGTTGATTATTGTTAATTGAGTTCCTTTGATAAAATTTCTTGCTCCGTCACTGTTTAGGACCATGTTGCTTTTTGTGACTTGTCTTGGATTTTCCGAAAGCATTTATTATTGGATTTATGCACGTTTCAGTTACGCAGTAATTGGTGTTGCGATCATTTTGAATCATTACCATAAATATTGTATGAACTTTTGTTGCAGGTACCAAGAGGAAAAATGGGAGCAAAGGACAAAATTTTGGCAATATAAATAATTTCTTTGCAGATCTGTAGAAAAATATTAGCAGATTTTGTGCTTTTTCCCTATTTGGACATTATACTCACAATATTTGGACATTTATACACTTTCCATATTTATTTTATCTTGCCTTTTCATCCAATTTTTAGAGGGCATTTCTGACTTAACTTCATTAACTTTCAAGATGCTCAAAATCATACTGCATATGTAGTAAGGAAGGATTAGGGTAGTGTATTAGGACGGGGGATTGATAGAATTTTCTTCTTTTATGCTTTATTTATATTTAAAGAATTATGATGTCCAATAAGCATATCCTTAATTTACATTTTTCTTTCTTTTTTGTTTTTTTGTTTTTTTGGTTTTGTTGGTTGGATAGTACAAATCTTCATGAAACAATTAACAAAAAAAGAACAAAAATCCTCTTAAATTGTAATTTTTTTATTAAAATGGTAAATATGTCAATTTTAAGATTTTATTAATCGTAAACACTCATTTTAAAACTCTGAATATTTTTTTACCTAAAAGGAACATTTAAATGTTCGAAATTTGTGATATGTGCCTACAGTTTTTGTTGATTGAAACATTCACAATCTATAATAGGGGGTAAAGAAATAATAATTTGAGGTTTTTGAGAAATTTGTAAATATTGATATTAGTCGATTAACATTACAAATTGTGCGAATATTGGGGAAATATTTTGATAATATCAAATAATATTGAATAACATCGACAAATTTGAATTTTATAATTTTATTTGTTGAAAAATAAAAAAAGGACAGAAAAAGAGGTTTAAAGAAATTAAACAAATAGAATGTGCTACATTGAATTAATTGTATAGTCTTCTTCATAATCATATAAGTTCTTTATCATAACTTGGTTTCAAGTGATTTAAATTTTTAATTATACTTCAATTTATTTCTTAAATGAAACTTCATTTCTCTCATAATGTAGTCATAAGAAATTCTTTATTTTATTTATCACATGTATTCATTTCAAAACATGAATAGTATATATATATGTTTGTAACAATTATTTGTATTCCAATTTATTTTCCTAATTAAGCCCATCCATTTAAATAACAAAAATAATTAGTATAAATAGACTAAACCATTTTTACTAATAGTAACAGGTAAAATGATGAATCCAGACCCGGCTTGACCCCAAAAATATTTGATTCTTCAATTTCGGCTTGAGGCCTTCTACGCATCGACAGAAATCAGAATTGAACATTTCACCATCGAACCAATATCTATATCTCATCCTAACCCTACCGGCTTTTAGACTAATAGAGCCACTATCAAATTATATGTGTCCAAATACCAATGGAATAAGTGAATTGTACTCTAATAATATTTTCCCATCCATTGAATTATAGATTCTGATGGACTGAGTTATACTAATCACATCCAAATATTTACTATTAATATAAAAAATTATGTTAAATACTAATATCACAACTTCTAGCCATATAGAATAACAAAATAAAAAAAAATATCATCAGACTTGGATTGAATACTTTAGTTTGCTAAAAATGCAACTACGAAAAAATCATCCTGACAACAAAATCAACAAAATCAAAGAAACAGAATACGGAAAACAACAATCTAGGGAATGGCATGAGACCTTCCACACAACAACGAACGAGCCAGTGAGTGGGTGGAAAGCCTGGGTACAACAAACGCACCGAGCAATAGTGAGTGGAAGGCCAACGAACCACCGAGTTGAATCTCAAAGGGTCAAGTTAAGGTCTTTGATACAGGAAAGGACTCGCTTTCCATGTGGATGGCTGTGCAAACTTGTATGATATGCAGCAATATTATTTAGCAAACCCTGACGAATTGCTCCCTTCAATTCCCAATTTAAAAACATTAATTTCTATAATTATAAATTGCAGAAGAAAAATCAAATTGAACAAGTAAATGTACCATAGTATTTCTAAGTGCAGCTTGAGCAACATAGTTTCCAAAAGGATCCTGAAGAACCCTCAAGAAATGTGGACTTCCAGTGAGTTCATCAAGTATGGAAAGTTTCAGAGTTTCTGCTGATACTTCCAAGAATCTTTCCACAACATTGCTTGCAAACTTATCCATGGAGAGGGAAACAAAGTTTCCAAAGAGGTGTGCAGACAAATCCTGGGTCCAATGCTCACTTTTGAGATCAATAACATATTGCACAACATAATTCCTGAAGAAGAAGTAAAATTAAATGCAAGAAACAAAATTAAAAGGGAGAGATGTATCAATGAAGAGGAAAAAAGAAATAGAAACCCGTAAGGATGGTGGGACAAGATGACTGCATTAGATGTTATCTGAGCAATGAGGCGCATCTGTGGCTCACCAACAGCATAACGCAGACATTGCTGGAAAATGCAGCATCCACTTTTGTCCATAGCAATGTCCAGACAGTTATTGGCTATCTCATTTATGATATACTGTCAAAATAACAGACAAACCCAAATACTTCAGGAGAAGATCATTGAGAGGACAAAATTAGGGTTTAGCGTATACAATGTTTAGAAATAAAAGATAAAAGCTAGTTACAAATTTCATAAACTCATATCGTTGAGCAATTATACTTGGAAAAATAAATAAATAATTCATACCTGACTATACTCGACAGAGAAGAATTCCAAGCAATGTTGAATAACATGGTGGCCATTCATATTCTTTGCTAGAGAAATAGTGATTCCCCGCAACATAGATGTAACATAAGACTTTTGGTCCGATGTTGTCATACGCTCAAGCAATTTCTGCATAGTTCTTGTTCTGCAAAAACACACAATTAAATTTAGTAATAATTATAATAAAAAACATATATAAGAAGAAACAATCATCAAGATCATCACATACCCATATATATCAGTACAGATCTCCCTGAATGTTTGACAGTTATTACTGACACGCATAAGTAACTGATTCATCTGCTGTTCATCGCAAACTTCAAGAATCTTCTGAATTAGATAATTTCCAAACTGATGCACCATCAACTCGCAGACATGATCCTTCACCTCCATAAATATCGTTTGGATATGATCCAGTCTCCCCTCTTCAAGCTTCTTCTGCAGGATCTTGCACCCGTGTTGATCCTTCGCCAATGAAACTACCCTGCCCCTCAAACATCTCGACCGTGAAAAAATTGGACGGTTACGCGGCCGAATGCCTGCCATGGAACTTTCCGGCTCCATTCGATTTGTTGATAGTGGCCTGTACTGAGAGTGGTTGTTCATGTTTCTGTTCAACGGGCTTGAACGAAAGCCGTTCAGAAAAGTTTGAGACCCATAGATCAGATCCGAATTCCTCACACCGTAATTATTCAAATTGTAATCATTTGAATTCCCAGAATTATCAAAATGTTGATAACTTTGAGGCTGGGCCATTGCTGCTGATTGAATCCTCATATAATTAATGTCCGAGGTGAACCGAGGTGACGGTGGTGCGGTGTAGTAGGCTGTCGGCGGCACCATGGATGCCGGTAGATGACTTGGAGATGTTAGAGCTAGCCGAGATAATTCTGATTCAATCAGAGAATCGAAGCAGGAATGACTACCAGTATCGTATGGATATGGGTTTCGAATGGCCGCCGCAAGGCTAGAAGTCATATCACCATCGGCTAAAGAATCATAATCAAATATGTCCCCAAGGCTGGAAGCCACATCTCCATTGGCTAAAGAACCACAATCAAATATTTCGCCCGTATAGTTTCCTGTCATTGAATTACCTATGAAACAATTGAGATTGCTACCCTCCATAATTTTGTAACTGATGAACGAACAATCTATGGAAAGTTTCAACCACGGAAAGATTTTTTTTTGAAAGAAACAAGATATGAATTTGGTGTGACAGATTTGTTAAATAAACTTTCCCTCTTTAGGGTTTTAGAGGAGGAAAGAGAGAGAGGTTTAAATATAGGGTTTAGGCAGGGAGAGAAGGATAGGGTAGAGAAAAAAACGGGGAAGATATGATTGCAAATAATAATAATAATAATAATAATAATAATAATAATAACAACAGCAACAATATTAATAATTAATAAATGTCAATAATAAACCAAGTAATAGTTTGATTACATAAAAACCAAACTAATAATCAATATGTGATCCACGAAAATAATCAATATATGGCATTTTCCCCTACCTCGATCTTCTTGTGGATTGTGTATCAGGTTTACCATTTGATTAAAGATACAATTTACAACATTTAAGTCATAAAATAAAATAAGTGACAATTAAAAATTGAATTCACTATAAAATCTAATTATAAGTTGACCCTAAACATATTATTAAAATGTACAAAATTAATTTATAAAATCTAATTATAAGTTTACCCTAAACATATTATTAAAATGTACAAAATTAATTACTTTTACTATAACATCAAAAACTAGTTTTAACTAAATTAAAATCAATGTTGCCACATTCTATAATAAATGGGTGATACATACAAACTTATTACTATTATTATTATTATTATTATTATTATTATTATTATTATTATTATTATTATTATTATTATATGATTATTTATTTCAAACACACACCACACATAAACACACACAACTATTTATGTCCCCAGTGCTTTAATCAAATTTAAAAAAAAAAAAAAATTATCTATAATATAGGCGACATTGCACAAAAAGAAAAAGAAAAAAAAAACAGATCCACCTGTGCTATAGGCAAAGCTAAAACCGTATATTGTCTAAAGACAACTTTACATAATTTTATTATAAATTAAAATAAAATTATATTTATTAAAAAAGTTAGAACAATATTATAAACTGTGAAATCAGCCAAAAAGGGCAGATTTGATATTCTATAATACTATTCACTATTCAGGGTTTTAGGAGGGGAGAGAGAGAAGGAAAGTGCAAAGTCATGCATGATAAGATAGTCATAAGATTTTCAAATATAATCAACTATATCTAAATAATCTCTTTCTGCCTGAGAGCCAAAGAGGGGAGAGAGATTACAAATTAGTAATAAAATTAATATCTTATAATATTAAAATATTTTTAAATTTAAGGAAAAAAATTAAAAATATCCCAAGAAATTATTTGTATGACCCCGGATGTCTATTTTAAGTATAATAATTAAATTTTAATAAATAGATACAATTATATTATATATAAATATTTAATACACTAAATTTGAATAAAAAGTAATTGCTATAATTCAAATGTTTGTATTATAATTGAATAATATATTATAACCCGGAGGAGAAATTGAATATGAATGTATACAAATATCTGTAGTATAATAATTATGATAACATTTCTAGATACTTTATTTTTTACTGTTTAATAAATTATAAGATAAATTTATTATGTAATATATATTAATTTACAAGTGTTAATCTTACAAATAAAAAAATACAAACCAAAGTTTGAACATCATATTTAATATAAATAAAATTTCACTATCCATATGCATAAACTAATGTTATCATATGTAATATTAAGTTGATTTATTTATATATATATATATATTTAATGACATAGAAATAAAAAATGACATATTTTTTATTGGATAATTAGATTAAGGAGCTATAATTTGTGATTTGGCATATCCATAGGAAGATACGTTGATATTATCCCAATCAAATTTTCTAGATTTCTTGAAGTATATTCTTAGTAAGATATATTTTCAAAGAAATTTCAAAAAATGTTTCCACATAAATAATTAAAATATTTTCTATAATTATCTTTCTTAAATATTTCAAACTTTGTGATGAACAGCTACAAATTCAAAACTATATATCTATAATTCTTTATATAAGAAAGATCAAATATGATTAGTCAATTAAAATTGCAAAAATAAATATATGCATATATATTGATGTTATATTGTTAGGAAACTCTTAATCAAATTATGTTTTATAAATATAAAATTATATTTTTATAAAGTATATATTTCCATACGTAGATATGTATATTATGAAAGGGAAATCACATAAAAATAACCGAGAATTTTGGAGAATTAACTAATAAAATAAGAACACATATAGTGTTACTTTCTTTTTTCTTTTTCTTTTTACTCCTTCTCTCGAACATTTGACTCTTTTTTCTTTCATGTAATAGATTTCAATCCAGTTTTTCTTTCTTTCTTTTTCCTTTTTTTTTAAATATAATAAAATGTATTTACATAATTTTTATCAAATTACGCATTTGACTCTTTTTTTTTTTATTTAATAATTATTTTAGATATAAAATCCATTTTTTGCCCACATTGCTACATACACACGCTGAATAAGCTTTACTTTTTTTCCATAACTCTTAACTGATATAAAATAATTTTTTTAAAATCTTTTAGTATATTTTGAACGTGAAATTATCATATATGTTTGTATAATCTTTTAATGTATACTGCCTGCACTATTCACACTCCTTAAATCATAATATTTTACGATTATTTCAACAATTAGGGTTCAAAATTAGTTCATATGTATTGAATTTTAAAAAAATAATATATATTATATTTTTATATTTTAAAAGATATATTACAGATGATAAGTGACATTTTCATGTAATTAACACCAAATCGTTTTACTATTAATATGAACATGTCGGAATCTATTGTTATACCTTCAAAATTCCTAGTCCTATTTAAATACAAATACTATGATAATTTAAAAAATTGATTTAATATGTAAGGTCTCCACTGTACTTAAAATTACTTTTAATATGTTATAGGGTTTTAGGCAGGAAAAGAGAAGGAGACGGTAGAGAAAAAAAAAAGGGAAGATTTGATTGTGTGTAATAAATAATAATAATAATAATAATAATAATAATAATAATAACAATAATAATAATAATAATAATAATAATAATAATGTGTTAGTGTGTAATAAATAATTATCATAATAATAATAATAATAATAATAATAATAATAATAAATATAAAATTAATAAAAATCATTACAATATTTATGTTTATACTTAATATAAAAGGAGAATAATCTCCTAGCACGTGTCACTCCATAAATTTTTATACAATTATTTAATTAAATAAATTAAAAAATTAAACTATCTTTCTTTATATAAAATAAGATTGGCAGAAAGATATGTATCTCAATTGTATTCTCATGTGACATCAATATTGGATATTTTAACATAAATAATATATTTAAAATGTGATATTTAATTTCTTTTGGATAAATATAGTTTTTTTATGAATTGAATTATTATTTTTATTTTGATATATGTGTTGAATAAATATTGCATCAATAAATATAAATATGTTTTGGTAAAAAAATTATACTATTAATTTTATATAGTATTATAATTTATTCCTCCACCTTAATAGGTTTTATGAGTTAAAATTTTTATATTCACTTGGAAACAATCTAAAATCTTGTTTGAAAAATCGTGCAATTTATTATTTAATACATATACATATTTAAAGAATAATAATGTAATATAACATAATAAAAAAATCAAATTGCATAATATTTATGTAAATAGAATTGACATAAATAGTTATTATGTAAATTTTTATAATAACAATAATATAAATTTATCATATATATTATTAATATAAAACAATATATTATGTGACGTGCATTGCACGGACGGCCATTTAGTAATAATAATAATAAAATTTCATCACGATAATAATAATAATAACAACAACAACAACAACAACAACAACAATAATGTTAATAATTAATAAATGGCAATAATAAACCAAGTAATTGTTTGATTACATAAAAAACAAATTAATAATCAATATGTGATCCACGAAAACAATCGATATATGGCATTTTCCTCTACCTCGATCTTCTTGTGGATTGTGTATTAGGTTTACCATTTGATTAAAGATACAATTTACAACATTTAAGTCATAAAATAAAATAAGTGACAATTAAAAATTGAATTCACTATAAAATCTAATTATAAGTTGACCCTAAACATATTATTAAAATGTACAAAATTAATTTATAAAATCTAATTATAAGTTTAACCTAAACAAATTATTAAAATGTACAAAATTAATTACTTTTATTAGAACATCAAAAACTAGTTTTAACAAAATTTAAATCAGTGTTGCCACATTCTATAATAAATGGGTGATACATGCAAACTTATTATTATTGTTATTATTATTATTATTATTATTATTATTATTATTATTATTATTATTATTATTATTATTATTATTATTATTATATATTAAAACAAAATGACTTTTTCTAATTCCGTTTTCCCCCCTAAACTTTATTACTTATTTAGAATAATTATATTATTATTAAATTAAAAATAGACATTTTTATTTTAGAAATTTTGATTCGATTTCAAAATCTAAATTATTCCACAAATTTAGGTGTTTCAAAATTAGATGATATCAAGATGAATATACTGCAATGTTTAATATATGATTCGAAATCTATATATTTTATCGAATATTAATCAAATCACTAAATTATGAAATTAAAAAAAAATATATATGAAATCTAACAAATATATGACTCAATTTTCTCGATTTATTTTATCAAAAAAAAAAAATATATATATATAAGTAAAAATTACTTTTTAAAATTTTTTTTTCGGCCTAAATTTCAACCATATAAATGTAAAACTATATATATTTATGCAACTCTTTTAAGATACATTATTAGAATTTAATTGAAGAGATTAATATTAACAATCTTCGGGATTTGCTTAGTTTCTGTTGTTCAATATAAATAAATTCAAATTTTAATGAATTTTCGTTAACTCATAATATATTCAAAATAAGAAATAAATTTGTTAGGAACGTGAAATCATTGTAGTTTCATTATATTATGGAAAATCATTAGCAATTTTTCTATAATTAAACTATCAATTATTTAAAATCACCCAATTGCGTGGATAAATTTTGATTTTGTCAAATATGAAATTAAATTTTCAACAATCTTACCATAATTCAAAATCATTTCTCATTTTTGTCTTTCTTTTCTTTCTATATATTTAATCAAAATTACTACTAAATATTTTAAGGTCTCTCCTTTTTGTTATCCCTCCTCTTGAAGTGTTTTGCATTTTCTGTTTTTGAGAAAATAAATGGTAAAATATGTACGATAATATGTGTCATATTTCAATTGTCACAAAAGCCTACACTCATCAAAATATTATTTTTAGGTTTATTTTATTTTTAAAAAAAAATTATTCACTTGTTGGCTGTTGCTTTCAATTTATCATAAACATATTTAATTTTCTTAAATGTATGCGGTATGCGCCCGGATGTCCATTTTAAGTATAATAATTAAATTATAATAAATAGATATAATTATATTATATATAAATATGTAATACACTAAATTTGAATAAAAGATAGTTGTTATAATTCAAATGTTTGTATTAAAATTGAATAATATATTATAACCTATAGCAGAAATTGAATATGAATATATACAAATATCGATAGTATAATAATTATGGTAACATTTCTAGATACTTTATTTTTTTACTGTTTAATAAATTATAAGATAAATTTATTACGTAATATAAATTAATTTGCAAGTGTTAATCTTACAAATAAAAAAATACAAACCAAAGTTTTAAGATCCTATTTAATATAAATAAAATTTCACTACTCATATGCATGAACTAATGTTATCATATGTAATATTAAGTTGATTTATATATATATATATATATATTTAATGACATAGAAATAAAAAATGACATATTTTTTTATTGGATAATTAGATTAAGGAGCTATATTTTGTGATTTGGCTCTATTGATAATGTGTATATAGGAAGATATGTTGATATTATCCCAATCAAATTTTCTAAATTCCATGAAGTATATTCTTAGAAAGATATATCTTCAAAGAAATTTCAAAAAATGTTTCCACATAAATAATTAAAATATTTTCTATAATTATCTTTCTTATATATTTCAAACTTTGTGATGAATATCTACAAATTCAAAACTATATATATGTAATTCTTTGTATAGAAAAGATCAAATATGATTAGTCAATTAAAATAAAAAAAAATAAAAAATTGGTTTATTAAAATTATAATGATAAAAATAATGTTATATAATATATATATATATATATATTGATGTTATATTGTTAGGAAACTCTTAATCAAATTGTGTTTTATAACAATAAAATTATTATTATTATTATTATTATTATTATTATATATTAAAACAAAATGACTTTTTCCAATTCCGTTTTTCCGCCTAAACTTTATTACTTATTTAGAATAATTATATTATTATTAAATTAAAAATAGATATTTTTATTCTAGAAATTTTGATTCGATTTCAAAATCTAAATTATTCCACAAATTTAGGTGTTTCAAAATTAGATGATATCAAGATGAATATACTGCAATGTTTAATACATGATTCGAAATCTATATATTTTATCAAATATTAATCAAATCACTAAATTATGAAATTAAAAAAAATATGAAATCTAACAAATATATGACTCAATTTTCTCGATTCATTTTATCGAAAAAAATCTCTCTATATATATATATAAGTAAAATTACTTTTTTAAATTTTGTTTTTTCGGCCTAAATTTCAACCATATAAATGTAAAACTATATATATTTATGCAACTCTTTTAAGATACATTATTACAATTTAATTGAAGAGATTAATATCCACAATCTTTGGAATTTGCTTAGTTTCTGTTGTTCAACATAAATAAATTCGAATTTTAAAAAAAATTTGTTAACTCATAATATATTCAAAATAAGAAATAAATTTGTTAGGAACGTGAAATCATTGTAGTTTCATTATATTATGGAAAATCATTAACAATTTTTTTATAATTAAACTATCAATTATTTAAAATCACCCAATTGCGTGGATAAAATTTGATTTTGTCAAATATGAAATTAAACTTTTAACAATCTTACCATATTAATCAAAATTACTACTAAATATTTTAAGGTCTCTTCTTTTTGTTCTCCCTCCTCTTGAAGTGTTTTGCATTTTCTGTTTTGAGAAAAAAAATGGTAAGACATGTACGATAATCTGTGTCATATTTCAATTGTCACAAAAGCCTACACTCATCAAAATATTATTTTTAGGTTTATTTTATTTTAAAAAAAATTATTCACCTGTTGCTTTCAATTTATCATAAACATATTTAATTTTCTTAAATGTATGCGGTATGCGCCCGGATGTCCATTTTAAGTATAATAATTAAATTTTAATAAATAGATATAATTATATTATATATAAATGTGTAATACACTAAATTTGAATAAAAGGTAATTGTTATAATTCAAATGTTTGTATTATAATTGAATAATATATTATAACCTATAGGAGAAATTGAATATGAATATATACAAATATCTATAGTATAATAATTATGGTAACATTTCTAGATACTTTATTTTTTTACTGTTTAATACATTATAAGATAAATTTATTACATAATATATATTAATTTGCAAGTGTTAATCTTACAAATAAAAAAATACAAACCAAAGTTTTAAAGATCCTATTTAATATAAATAAAATTTCACTACTCATATGCAAAACTAATGTTGTCATATGTAATATTAAGTTGATTTATATATATATATTTAATGACATAGAAATAAAAAATGACATATTTTTTTATTGGATAATTAGATTAAGGAGCCATATTTTGTGATTTGGCTCTATTGATAATGTGTATATAGGAAGATATGTTGATATTATCCCAATCAAATTTTCTAAATTTCATGAAGTATATTCTTAGAAAGATATATCTTCAAAGAAATTTCAAAAAATGTTTCCACATAAATAATTAAAATATTTTCTATAATTATCTTTCTTAAATATTTCAAACTTTGTGATGAATAGCTACAAATTCAAAACTATATATATGTAATTCTTTGTATAGATGTTGATATGTCTTGAATCACACACTTCGCAGAGCTGTCACGGGGGTCTGTAATCTGTAACACATACCGCATAATAAAATCCGTTCTCCTCTCTGCCCGTGGACGTAGCCAATTTATTGGTGAACCACGTAAATCTTGTATCTTCTTTACGTTTCCTGTTTCTTGTTTATGCTCTATAATCCTATTCTGTCACAACAAACTGGTATCAGAGCCTGGTCGTTTCGATCAGGGTACTTTCTGCACTGTTAGGGTTTTTTGGAGCCGATCAAGAATGTCTGCTTTCAACGTAAAGGTTGACAAATTCACCGGGAGAAATAGTTTTGGCTTATGGCAGATCAAGATGCGATCTCTGCTGAAGCAGCAGGGTTTGTGGGCGCCGCTATCAGGAAAACCTAAATCTGAGGATGCAGATGAAGAAGAGTGGAATACCCTAGAAGAAAAGGCCCACTCGACTATCATGCTATGTCTGTCTGACGATGTTATCATCGAGGTTGCGGATCAGGAAACTGCCGATGGTCTCTGGAAGAAGTTAGAGAGTCTCTACATGACGAAGTCTCTAACCAACAAATTGCTTCTGAAGCAACGTCTGTTCCGTTTACGCATGCAGGAAGGTACACCCCTTCGGGATCATCTAGATAAATTAAACAAAATTTTACTAGATTTGCGTAATATTGATGTTAAAGTAGAAGATGAGGACGCTGCTTTAATTCTGTTAGTATCTTTACCTGAATCGTATGAGAATTTTGTTGAATCGTTTATTACTGGGAAAGATACTCTATCTCTGGAAGATGTTCGATCTGCCCTCCACAGCAGAGAAGACCGTCAACAGGCAACTGGCTCGGCCACAGAAAATCAGGCATCGGGGCTGTTTGTTACGGGTAAGGGACAAAAGAAATCTGGGAAGAAAAGTGGGAAGCCGAATCAGAAAGGTTCAAAAGGTCCTAAACCCGATGACATCTGTAATTACTGTAAAGAACCAGGGCACTGGAAGAATGATTGTCCTAGGAAGAAGAGGAAACAGGAGAAGAAAGAGGGTGTCGGCGGTTCTGCAGCTGTTGCAGAAACTGATACAAATTCTGAAGATGATCTGGCCTTGGTTGCAGCTGGACAGTCACATCGTAATGATGTGTGGGTTCTTGATTCTGGGGCATCATATCATATTTGTCCTAACAGGGAGTTCTTCTCGACCTATGAGCAGATAGATGGAGGAAATGTTACCATGGCTAACAGTGCTGCCTGCAAGGTGGTTGGGATTGGCTCAGTCAGGATACGGACACATGATGGGGTATTCTGCACCTTGAATGAAGTCAGGCATGTTCCACAGATGACGAAAAATCTGATATCATTGAGTCTCCTCTCTGCCCGTGGACGTAGCCAATTTATTGGTGAACCACGTAAATCTTGTGTCTTCTTTACGTTTCTTGTTTCTTGTTTATGCTCTATAATCCTATTCTGTCACAACAATACCGTTCACCTAAATTTAATAAGGACCAACGATCAATCTCGTAAGACTCCGGAGTTACATAGTTATACACTATCATTTTGCTTGTAAAAGTACTATAAAGCATTTGATATCCCTTGTCTGGAAGATATGTTAAGGGTCTCAATCTATTGAAAGGACAACGGGGCCAAGTATACCTCCTCCAAGACTGCACCCCATATTCTTCCATAACCCACATTTCACTGTATTGAGAATAATAGAAGTAAAAACAAGAAGTTGCATGAAGGCATCCATCAAGTACTGCCAAACACATGTTATTGGGCTCGACCCAATTTGGTTGTTCAAACATCCTCCAACGGAAGTTGCCAAGACCAAGAGCTCGGGACCATTACGGGGAGACACAAGCCAGTGTAATGCACCATTAACAAACACGCCTGATAGTTCCCATTTCCCATCCAAATAAGGGCATTCCTCAAGTTCTTCCCACAAACCAGGCTTCAAGCTGTAAACCCATAAACCATACCTCTTGGTTGAAGACGATGTCGTCCTAACCACCACTTTGTAGTTGTCGGAATCACTGTCGTAACCAAACCCCCACGACGACCCACCCTGAACTATAGGCAACCGAACTATAGGCAACAGATGTTGGGGTACTGCAAATTAAAAATGCTTTCTTGTCAAAGGGTTCCACAAGAAAATACTAGAATTGTATTTAGATACGCACAATAAAGCGTTACAAACGCCCACAACAAAACACTTGTTGCAAAAGTTTCCACCCCAAGGTCCTCGGGTTTCTCTCAGAGCGGGTGGCAAATTGGCTTTCAAAACTGCGTCCAAATCAAAGTATTACGCTATATCTCCATAGTGAGTTAACAACAATCAGTTACATCAATAACCGCAAACTCCATTCTTCTAGAAGCATTAAGCAGGATAATGTAAACAATACAGGTACCCATTGAGAAACTCAGAATGACCGGCGCAAGCTGTGGGCATCCTAAATGCAAGCTGAATGCGTATTGAACAATTTTTTAATTTTTTTATAGTTTGGCGCATTTTTTGAGGTTCGACATCATAAAATATCAACACATCCACCTACGATCCAGTTGCACGAATTAACTGTGCAATCGATTCATAGAAAAGTTACCCATCTATTTATTGGTGTTGTGCATTGCGTCTTTAACTATGTTCTGTAATAATTTGCAAGAATATACAAATATGCATTCTTTGAATCATTCTCTTCATCCTCTTTGAACTTTTTTGTTCATCAGCATTTCAATATTGTTAGATATACATGAATGATGAATTTATGTTATTTGATGATCTTTTCACATATATTTATATTTTTTCTATTATTTGTTGTTTGTTTTTATATTCTCAAAATTATTGCTTGTATATAAGATCAATGTTAAATTATAATTTCTGTTATATTTACATAAAACTTCATGCTTATATTTCAAACATATTTCTTTCATGATCAAATAAAGTGGGTGAGGTTGTAAACCTTTTGGTGTATCGGATGTATTGTACCCATTTAAAGTATAATATTATGACTAATTTGTTACTTTACAAAAATAGTAATATTTTTCAAATTAATAAATAATACCTTTTTGGCTAATTACTTCATGACATTTTTTTTGATCAAATACTTCTTGATTTATTTATTTTGAAGTCACTAATAATTTAATGGTAAAAGTAATGTTTTGCCTCTTAACATTTGTTCTCAAGTTTAGCTATCCTCCAAATCTTTTATTTTGGTAAATTATCCTTTTTACCCTTTATTTTAAAACTTAATATACACAATAATTTATTTTTGGACTAATTATGTCTTTATTATATTGTAAGTATGCTAATAAGAAGATCTTATATTTACATAAATTTTTATACTTATATTTTGCACATATTACTTTTATAATCAAGTAAAGTGGAATAAATAAAGAAGAGAATTATTCAATGTACAGAAACTTGGAAGACGGGATTAATAATCTAAACAAATGTCAGGAAAATAAATAATCTAAAAAAATGTTTCGAAAATAATTACACACAAAAACTAAAAAATGCTAATTTTAAAATTGTATGACCCTTCCACTTTTGGATGAATTAATAGTTTTGGGACCTGAATTATAAATATTATAATTAAATATAATATTGGTATAATAATTTCATGTCTTGCATATGTAAAACTGAAAAAGAATTCTGAAAGCAAACCAAAAGAGAAAATGCAGTGCCTTGATCAAAATTGTTGCATTTGGCAGTTCCCAATTAACAGCCCAAGAGAGTATGCACCAGTGCTCATATTTTTTGTATGTCACTTATATTGAAATAAACTTAAAAATATCCCACTATAATTATAGAAGATCACTAAAACAGCTGATTTATTGAAGTTTCAATCAAGACAGTACGCACCAACAAACAAAACAAGAATTAAGGTTCATCATATGAGTAATCGTCCTGATCTTACAACAACAAAGAAAATAACAAGCCTCTATGTGTGGTTGAGAATGCAAAAAACAAAAGTACAATTGTGAGGACAATTAATTGATGGCTATCTAATACTAAATTCTGGGATTAACAAGACTAGGAATATAAACATACCTCTCACCTAAATTTAATAAAGGCGAACGATCAATTTCTTTAAACTTCCGACCTACATAGTTATAAACAACCATTTTACCAGTAGAAGTACCGAAGAGAATTTGATATTCAGTGTCAGGATGATATGTTAAGGGTCTCAATACATTGTAAGGACAACTGGACCAAGTAAACCTACTCCAAGACTCCACTCCATATTCTTCCATAACCCATATTTCAATGCGTTTAGAATAATAGAAGTGATAACAATAAGTTGCATGAAGGCATCCATCAAGTACTGTCAAAGAGATGTTATTGGGCTCGAACAAATTTGGTGGTTCAAACATCCTCCAACGGAAGTTGCCAAGATCAAGAGCAACAATTGAGATGGGACCATCATGGGGAGACACAAGCCAGTGTAGTGCACCATTAACAAACACGCCCGACCGCCGCCAATTCCAGTCCAAATAAGGGGATTCTTCAAGTCCTTCCCACAAATTACTCTTCAGGCTGTAAACCCAGAAACCATACCTCTTGGTTGAAGACGATGTCGTCCTAACCACCACTTTGTAGTCGTCGGAATCAATGTCGTAACCGAACCCCCACGACGACCTAAACAGAAATATAGGCAACAGATATTGGGGTAATGCAGATTGAAAATGCTTTCTTGTCGAAGGGTTCCACAAGAAAACAATAGAATTGTATTTATATAGGCACAATAAGCCGTTACAAACGCCCACAAAAAAACACGCGTAGCAAAAGTTTCCTCCCCAAGGTCCTCCGGTTTCTCTCAGAACGAGTGGCAAATTGGCATCCAAAACTGCGTCCAAATCAAAGTGATACGCTGTATCTCTTTGAAGAAAGATCATCACAGAATGTGATTTGTTTGAGAGTTTCAAGTGAGACTTTACGAAATAAGGGCTTTCGATGAGACGGCCCAATCTTTTTGAAACACACTTGAATCTTAGAAGAGACAGCACCGGCAACTGTTTGAGAATTTCGAAAACCATGTCATCTGGAATGTCTGCCATTATCAATTCTTGAATTTAAACGAAGAGGGGGGAAATCAAGAGAGGGGGTTTTTGCGAGGTGTGGGGATTTATTTATAGCAACCAGAAATTCTTATGCGTTAATAACTGAAAACGTTTACAAATAACCGCAAACTCCATTCTTCTAGAAGCATTAGCACTTAAAAAAAAAAAGTGAGCGGGAAAATGTAAACCTAAACCTGACCTATTTATTATACCTACTGGACTTGATACATTTTTTTTCATATATATATATATATATATATATATATTATTTGTTGCTTTTACTGTTTTGTTTTTATCTCCTCAATTATATATTGATACACAATGTTTGGTATGCAATTTATTAAAGATAAAACTACTTACTTATATTGAAATTAATTTTGTATATTTTTATTGAGCCAATTTCTTGAAAACTTACATTAAGTAAATAAAATATGTGTCTAAAGATGTCAAATTGAATATGAATAGTGGTTCTTGGCCATCGAGGATGAGCACGCAAGACTTCTATTGGGAAGAATGCTACAAAAGTTTTAGAAAAAATAAATTGAAAGTTGGTATGAAACAATCATAACTTAAGTTACAATTAATGTTTTTAGTACCACAAGGGATACTTGTAACGTTCCAATATAACTTAATTTTCTACATAAAAACAAATGAATTTGACATACAACACTAAAATCAGTCATAACATGTTGTGTATAATGACATAAAATTAAAGGATGTACAATTAATTAATATAGACATATTGGCTACTTTGAGTTTAGTTTTGAGCGCGCCAATCAATTCCACATCATACTTTAACCATATGTTGGATAGTATATTATGTGCAAAACTACATCGACAACAATTATGGTTAAATTTTATTTTTAAAACTTTATCAAATATTTTTCACGAAGCAAATGACCATGTTTTTTTCATTTGCTAGACTCAATGACAACTTCGCCCACCACCATAGTTGCCTCATGCCCCGAGCACTAATTTTTTTTCTCAAAGAGGCTGACCTAGTGTAGCTCAGGGAAGGTTGGGTTGGACCAAGTGTATTCCCAATATTTTTAGATCTTGCGGAGGACATATGAACCGTATTTCAAATTCTCATAATTGTACATATCGTCTTAGTATTAATGATAAAGATCCACTGTTCAAGTCTCACTCCTCCGACCATCCATTAAAACAAAATAAAATTTTCAATAGTTATAATTGCAATTTTTTGACTTTTTAAAAGGAACAAGCCCAGGTAATAAAAAATTACTATCTTTTAAAGAAACAATTATTTTTTAAAATTATTTTAAATTTCTTTTGTTTATGTGATATTTTATTTTAGTGTGTCTGTTATTATTATTTTTTTGTGAAAATTTAAAAGTCACCTCAGAAAAGTTTTGTCGAAAAAAAGTAGGTGAGACGCACATGTTAAATTCCGCCAAAGTTCCTAATTTCTACCAAAATTAGAAATAAATTCACAAAATTAAATGGCAAAATGCATTTTAAGGTCCCTAAATTATTCACAAATATTTCAAGAGGTCCGTGAATTATAAAATTGTTTGAAACAATCTCTCAACAATGTATAAATGTTTGAAAAGATCCTTAATTATTCACAAATGTGTGAAAATATCTCTGCATTATTAATTATTATTTTAAAATATTTTCATAATTCAAGAATCTTTTCAAATATACATGAATAGTTTAAGGACCTTAATTTGCATTTTGCCAAATAAAAATTGTTATGAAATCTAATTACAAATGTATATTTCAACATGACTAAAATTGCAAATGTCTTATAATTATGAGACTATTTTTTTTAATTTTGTCGTAAAACTAAAAATGAATTAAGAAAACTAAACCAAACGAGACCATGTAGTACCTTTACCAAAATTGGTCTCTTTTGTAGTTTCCAACTAACACCTCCAGACAATATGGTCTTTGAGATCTGTAATCTGTAACACATACCGCATAATAAAATCCGTTCTCCTCTCTGCCCGTGGACGTAGCCAATTTATTGGTGAACCACGTAAATCTTGTATCTTCTTTACGTTTCCTGTTTCTTGTTTATGCTCTATAATCCTATTCTGTCACAACAATAGAAAAGATCAAATATGATTAGTCAATTAAAATTACAAAAATAAAAAATTGGTTTATTAAAATTATAATGATAAAAATAATGTTATATAATATATATATATATATATTGATATTATATTGTTAGGAAACTCTTAATCAAATTGTGTTTTATAACAATAAAATTATATACTTATAAAGTATATATGTTCATATATAAATATTTATACTATGAAAAGGAAATCATATGTAAAATGACCAGAATTTTGAAACTAAAACTTATTGACATAAGATTTGTTAAATTTATTGAATTTCTTTTTATTATAACAAAATTAATCTCTACTCTTACAATTTATGGAATATAATATATTTTATTAAAATATTAATTTGAATAATATTATATTATTATTATTATTAATTTGGCATATCCTAGATTATTAACTAACCATTTTTCTATTAAATCTCTCTCTATATATAATTATAAATAATATTAAAAATTCAATAGCGATCAAATCCCTTATTTTCGAACTTATTTGATATCATATAATTTCAAATATATATAGATATTATATTGTCTTAAAATATCTAACAAGAAAATTTTAAAATATAATAGCTATTCTTTTTATATGAGCAGAAAAATCAGTATACTACTAAAGATAGATGGACCTTTTGTTATTTTATATAACAGTAAGTTTTCCCGTGTGACACACGGACATATTATTATAATATAATATATTAAATTTACAAAATACGTACATTAATATTTTTTAAGAAATATATATAATTATGTTTAATAATTTGAATATATAGCATGAATATGATAATGAAAATATTATATATAAAATCATATACATATATAATGAGTAAAATAGAATAAATTTATCTAAGTTTTCCCAAATTGGGAATTCTCATTTTAAGAAAATAAGAAAATGATGCTCTTTATTTTCTTTTAATTTGTAATTTTGTGACAAAATAAAGTAAGTATATATGGTTGAACTAAAAGTAATAATATGAGCAAAATTATATTAAAATTATGATATTTTAAAATTGTATATAAGTAAATTATACAATATTATCAATGATTTGATATATATCTCAACAATAGATCATTAAGTAACCATTTTTCCTATTAAATCTCTCTCTATATATTATATTATAGGTTCAATTTATATCCAATCCCTTAATTTTTTACCTATTTGATATTACATATTCCCAAATATATTATAGATATAATACAAAATATTTAACTAAAAACAAATATAATAGCTATAAGTAGAAAGAACATGAGCGGAAAAAATAATGGACTACTAAAAATTGTTGGTACTTTTGTTATTATATGTACTAATAAGTTCTCCCGTGCAATGAAGAAACATATTATTATAGAAATTAGCTGGTACTTCTATTATTATATATAAATATTTATATCGATTAACATGATACAGATCTACACATGTGTTTAAGTATTATATAAAAAATAATTAATTTTAAAATTAATATTTTATTTGTTATATTAATATTTTATCTAATTTTAATTCTATAATTTATCTATATATATATTCAATTGTATATGCAAGTATGGAATACTAGTTTTTACATAAACCATAACACATTTAATAGTGGTGTAAAAGAACTGTTATTTCATTATAGTACTTTGAGATCCAACATTCACTATCTTTATTAAACAAAAATAGTTACAATACGCTAATAATGATTACCTTTATTTTGAGAGGACTCTCAATATTTTTGGATAAAAGAAAAGATTAATTGTATAAAAAAAAAATTGGTGTAATTTATATTTTAATTACAATTTTTTATTTTTGCAAGATGAAGTACCACCCTCTAAAGTTTTACAATTCAAAGGGTGTAACAGTTTTAAATTAATTTATTTTATATATGTTTACCTTAAATTATTATTATTTATTATTACTATTATTTTATTTGAAATACTTTATAATAAAATTATATATGAAAATTTATGTTTTGTATATATTTTTTTATTTTACATATAAAATGATAGTAAAAATATGTCAAACTTATAACTTGTATATTATTTTTATTATATATGAAAATATAGTAAAAGCATAATACATATTTTTTCTTTTGTTATATAGAATATCTTTGAATTATACATAATTAATTCTCTAGTTTGTCTACTTGAATATTTCTAGTTAAGATCAAGATTAAATTAAAAATATTAATTTTAAATTTAAATATAGTTAATATATAAAAGTGGGATACTAATTTATTTGTTGGTACATGATCTAACATTTCATTAAATTAAATTATAAACATACATTACCCTTTGTAGCAAAGATGTTGTGTTTCACTTTAAATTCATTAAAAAATTATTGAGTAGTTTGAATTGCAAAATTTAAAAAATAGTGATTAATATTACAAAAATTAAGAGGTCAATGATTAAAATACAATTAATTCTAAATAATTTGCTTTCAAATTTTGCATTTTTTAAATTTTGTGTACATTATTTCACAGAATACCTTATGTGTCTACTACTACATATTCTTAACTCCATTTTATGAGATATGTAATATTTTCTTGCTTTGAGTTACTTGTGAATGTGTGTATACATTATGTGTTTTTTAATATCATAATGCTATGTTTATTCAGATAAGTAAAATAAAAGAAGTAAATATTAAATATATATATATATATATATATATGAACCGACATGCAAGCTAATTTATTCTAAGTAATCAAATACACTCAGCACATTCCTACATTACAAATGAGATTCTCTATTACAAATGATATTTGAGGAGTCCAGAAGTAGAGGAACAGAAGTGGTTCATGAAGAATGCACTCTAATTATGCATGAAACTGCAAACACTGAATCGTGGTTTTCATTATGTGGCAGTGGCACAACAAGAAAGAAATTCGACAAAGTTTTCGTTTAATTTAGGCACACACAGTAGAAGAAACGGAATACAAAACTCTAGTCTCTAGGAGCTAGATAATCGCATTTCCTTCAACAATGATTCCATTATTTGATGAACACTTTCGAGTTGATGATACCCCGCAACAAATTCATGCACCACCCCACCAATGGTGATCCAACTGCACCCTGGTTGCTTGGCCACCCCTTTTTCCCTCATAACCCCCCTCATTTTCAAGACATCGCGCCACTGGGAATCCGCTGCAAATGAATTCGACAGCATAACATAGCCACCTGAATTCTCGGGATCAACCTCGACTAACCTGCTGCAAATACTTTGGGCCAATTCTAACCTATTGTGGAGTACACAGCCCGCAAGCAGAGCACCCCACACAAAATTATTGGCCTCAAAAGGCATGCAAGTCACCACACCAAGAGCTTCTTCAATAAAACCAGACCGAGCTAAAAGATCCACATAGCTTGCGTAGTGTTCCAGTTTAGGCCTAACTGAATTGTTTAGGATTATCTGCTCAAATATTTCACGCCCTTTGTCTAATAGACCAGAGTGACTACATGCACATAATATGCCAAGGAAAGTTCCAGAATCAGGACGTAAATGGAGCTCTTGCATTTTGGAGAAATGTCTCAAGGCCTCCTCTCCCTTGCCATTTACAGCAAGGCCCATAATCATGGTGTTGAATGAGACCACGTCTTTTTTGCTCATTTGGTTAAAAACCTTTCTTGCCCCATCCAAATTCCCACATTTTGAGTACATATCTATCAATGCAGTGGCAAGATTGACATTTGATGATAGTATACCTTTCGGACCCCTAGTTCTCATGTATTCGTGAACCCAAATGCCAAGGTCTATGTCCCCAACTTCAGCACAAGCTGAGAGCACACTAACCATGGTGACATGATTCGGAGAACAATCATAATCCTCCACCATTGATTTAAATACAGTCAAAGCCTTCAAAGCACAACCATTTTGAACATAAGCACCTATAATGGCATTCCAAGAAAGAACACTTCTTTTTCCACTATCAGAAATTTCACCAAATGCTTTACCGCTCTTTTCAACATTTTTGCATTTTCCATACAAATATACAAGTATAATATTAGCATAATCACAAGCGGAGGTATTGAAGCGGAAATCGTCTACACATTGTGTTACTAAATTCACCCATCTATCTACTTGTGAAGTATTAATGCCTGAACAAGCAGACAAAACACTAACCATAGTATCACTTTCAGGCTGCAGATTTCCCTTCAGCATAATCACAAAAAGCTTCAAGGCTTCTTCAGCTAACCCGAGTCTAGCATACCCAGAAATCAAAGAAGTCCAACAAGTAACCGAATTTCTATCAGGCATTTCGTCGAACATTTGACGAGCTGAATTCAAATCATTAACTGCCCTGGCATAAACCATAAGCAAACCATTGCAAACAAAAGAATCACATAGAAATCCCAATTTAAGAACATCACAATGCACTTGCTTAACACAGTCCACACTAACGCTACCTTTTGAACACGCCTTGAAAAGAAAAGAAAATGTTAAGTCATTCGGCAAAAGCTGTCGAAATTTCAGTTCCTTAAAAATAACAAAGGCTTTCGAGGAAAGGCCTTCCTCAGCTAACACTCTGATGATCGCATTAAACGGAAAGATATTGGGATTTCGTAGAGAATGGAAGACTTTGAGCGCCAAATTCGAAGGGTAGTGGCCAATGAGACGAGTCGCGATGAGATTGTTTTGGTGCGCATTGAGGACGAAAATGCGGGAGTGGATTTGGAGGAGGTGATGGTGTGGAATGTGGCCTTGCAAGAGACGGGAAAATTTGCTAGTGGGAGAGGAATCTGTTGAGGAGAAAGAGTGACTGAGTTTAGCAGGAACGCAGCAACTGAGTGGAGGAAACTCAAGTGGAATCAAGGGGGTTCGTAAGCGTGAAATGGGAGGTGAGAGATGGCGCATGACTGAGTTCTCCTCAGCATTTGCCTGAAATATTCATCTAGGAATGAGAATAAGGCGGGTTTAAGAAGAGTTTCCTCAAACTCAACACTATTTATGATCAATAATAATCAATATAATACCAAAATAGTTTAAAAATTCGTTCATTTTCAATTTTTATTAAAATAAATTATATTCCATGCTTTGATTAGGTAAAATAAAATTTCTTGTTTTCTTAGAAATATTTCTTAATTTTTATTAAAATATAAATAACCTTTTCATTTTTTTAACGAAGGTGGGGCAAGAACCATCAAATGAAAGTGAGACAAAAGAAAACTTTAAAATTTGATGGAAAACAAATTATAACATAGTTTCCGATTCATCATAAGAAGTGAAGAAAAGTACAGCATCATATTGCATAGTTGTTAACAGAAAAACGATGTAATAAGCATATATTGCAACACTAATTACTCAGCACCATTATTTACAACGAGAATATCACTATGTCATACCTTCATCTGTAATAACAATAATATAGAAAAAATTCAAATACTTTTATCTTTGAATTCTGTGTCGAAAGATCGCTTGAGCTGATATGGGTCGGTTTGACAGCTATAGTATTTTTATTGAGAAGATAGCTGTACATGATATATACATGAAACTAAGAACATAGCACAACCAGGTCTTGAAGAGCTTGTTCGTATGAAACCAAGCAAACATACGAAAACTAGCAGTTAAACAAGTTGTTCGCCACTGGAAGCATTGCTCTCTGCAACACTCGGCAATGAGAGAAGCTCCATCAGCTCCAGCCGGTACTCTAGGCCCCTCAAATAGTGTCCCAGCAGCATGCACCTATTACAAGTGAAAAGGAAGAGTTATTCTCGATATGCACAACAGATTTTGGTCAGAAACAAACAACATATCGGATTAATGTACACAGATATTAGTGTTCCACTACATTCAGAAGAGTAAAGGAGCTATCTATTGCAGCATCATAATCGGAAACACACTACTTTCAACTATAGGATTTCATCTATGTTCTGCTCAAGGAATATAATAAGCTTAGGAGGGTGTTCAGCTGGGCTTATAAGATCCTCAAAAATCTCATAAGAAAGCTCCTTAAAGTGGTTGGTATAGGTTTAGAAATAAGATATTATTTCATTCAAAAATTAGATGTTACAAGCTTATGAGTTGTTTTAAGAAGGCCTTTCGATCTATTAAGTAAACAGGGTGAAAATACGGACTTACCAAAATAATAAACGAGCAAGATAATCACGTTGCAGTGAAATGAGAGGCTGGAATTGAAGAGAAGTGTTCTCGACAAGATCAACACAATCTCCTTCAGTTGCATCCTCTACTGTTTCTATAATGCTGTTGTTGCCCAGATTAGGGCCTTTTGAGTGCATCTTAGGAGAAAGGGTCGCCAAAAGACCATGTACTACTGAATGGATTATATCTTTCAACTCCGGTGATGTTGGTTCTGATAGCTCAGCTACCTGTTCATACGAGTAGATTAATGACTATTGGAATTAGAAAGAAAATAAAAATACAGAAGAATACAATGAAGAGGTAGCTCACTAACTATTTATATGCCTCATAAAGTGCTGAAAGATTTCAAAAACTCACATGGATCTTTACAGAAATAAAGTACTTGTAATAGATATATACTTCCTCTGCTTCAATATATGCATGGAATGTAACCAACATTTTAGCCAACACCTTAGCAATAGAAAAATGTGCTGCTGGAATTATCTACACAAGCTATAAAGCCTTCTAAGAGGTAAGAGCATAATCAACCAAGGTATAAAAAAATTGAGTCGCATTTAGCTGGAGAAAACATATCCGACGACATGCTTGATTTGCTGAAGACTTATTGATTCCCATTAAATAATATATAAAGGGCCAAGTTAATTTTTAATCCTCCATACACTAAATTAGACACATACCCCATTCACTTTTAGTGGAGTTGGCATTCATTACATGTATGTCTCACCTTTTCTGGTTGCAAAGATCTTAAATAATCCAACAAATCATTCTTTTCTTCCCCAACAAACTGTTGCATCTGAAGAGCTGCACTTTTCCTCTTAACTTCATGGAGCTCCTGCGAAGAATGAGATTTATAAAATAAATAAGAAGGTGAAATCACTTTTTAGGAGTAATGCAGCTCACACTATGTTTAGACTATTCTGATTTCTGACAATATATGTTGACTATATAGTTGTGACAGGTGATGATCAATAAGTGTGGCTAGACTGAAGAAAAATGATGGCTACTAAGGTCTAAGGATTACTCTTCTCAAAGAACAGTCATTTGGGAATTGTAGCATACACTGAACACTGTTTGGGCAAGATCTCCTAATGATAGAAGATCTCCTTATGGATATTGTGCTCCCTCTCTATAATAAATAAAGAAATAACAACAACAACAACAATAATAATATGGATTGTGCTTCTGCTGGTGGAAATCTAATCACTTGAAGAAGCAAAAAAACAAGTGTGGTTGCTAGGTGCTGAAACACGATACAGCTATGGAAGAAGGAATTTATGAACTCTACTTCAGAATTCTAGGGAGAAAAAAAAGAAAGAAAAAGAAGATGATTCATTCACTCCACGAGTAGTCTTTGTTTCTACATTGTGATAATAACGCAGCCACTAGAATTGCTCCAAACCCCGTCCAACATGATAGTACCAAATATATTGAGATTTAGAGGTTCTTTAAAAATTGGATTATTTAGGCCAATGAGAATCAGCTTTACAATTTAGGGAGCTAACTAGCAGATGTATTTCCTAATCCTATGCAGTAGATCTTTGCTTTCCTTTTTATGCAAGCTGGGTATGAAAGATGCAACATCTTGAGGGGGAGTGTTGACAATGGTTCTCATAATTTTACCATGTAACTTCAGGTGTTCATTGTGTAAATTATAGTATTTTGCTATTAGCTGTTATTTTCCTTTTTTTAGTCTGTAATTAGGGATGTAGCTAAGGTTATGTCTGTATCTCTAGATAGGAGCTAGAATAAGGTAAAATATCACAGGTCAATTCCATTCAATGTATTTTGTCCTAACTCCTGAACCTACAATCAAAGAGCAAAGTTCGTACCTTTTTGACAGACGATATTCGAGAATGCAATTTCAAAATGTATCTTCGAGCTTCAGGGGTCATTTCACCAAAATCAGGTATGTCACATGTCAACTCTTCGGTTCCATCAGATGCTGACAAGCTTTCTCGGCAGGAGTTTCCGCTCTTTCCTCTGTCGTCCAGATGTGTCTCCTCAGCTTTGGGTTCTTCAATGTTTGAGTTATAGTTATTCCCTTCATGAATGTCAAGATTTCTCTCAAGACTGAGCCGATATTCAGCATTTCGCAGTGTATACCTGCATGAATAGATTGTGATTAAGTGAATGTTCACAGATTCACCCATCTGCATGGGAAAATTTCAGCAATTCATCCATGCAATTTCTTAAAACGAAACGCATGCCACTCTAACAAGAATGTCATAGCAGCTCATTAAAAAAAAAAAAAAAAATCAGGAAATGACAAAGGATTGTTTGCATACTAACTCCCGTCACTAGAAACATAATGTGTTGTACTCAAAGACATTAGAGGTACCCGACCCTTCACCAATAGCAATCTCCCTCTTTAGGATAATAACCTAATGAAAGTTTTATCAGAATCCATATAATCCCCGTGAAAGGGTCATCGCTCTAAAATCATTCTATCAATTAAACCACTAAGTTCAACTTTCAATTTATCAAGTTAGACTACATATGGAATACCTAGGATTATCTTAAATTGTTTATCATTATTGAGAAAAGGTAACAAAGATATAATACGATAAAAGTTTATGGCAATAGTAATTGTTGTTGATTCAAGATTGATCTATTCACTAGCCTAGAAAATAAGTTTCTTTGTTCACTAATAAATCGACAAATTAAACTCATGTGTCTATAATCAATATGATCCCCTGATTGATCGGGGCAATCACCTAGGCAAAGACCATTTAAATTTAACAAAAGGTCGGCTGGATTTATTCATGATTTATTTGACTAGTTTATTTCTTATCCAATGAGGAAGAGTGGTCAAATTTGGCATCATGAGAACACGAAAATTCTTAGAACAAGAGACCATAGAGAAATAAGTTACTAGGTACCAGAATCCTCATTATGAGAGACATAAACTCATTAATCTAGAGTGCATCATTATACATTTTTCATTTTTCTGAATTACATCATCCTACATTTTATGAATTACAGAAGACCGAACTGATTAATATAATGTCAAAGAAATTGGCATACCCGGTCATCATCGAAGATATCAACAGCTTGAAAAGAGCATCCCACAAAGCATCAATCATCACTTGAAATTGGTCTGACGGAAGCAAACCCAACATGCCAGATATAGTCCGCTTCATAGCATCTATAGTGGTATGTGGAACATCTTTCTGGATGAGGCTCACATCCAAGGGTTCTATATCTCGTATTAAATTAAAGAGGGCTGGTTTCTGAAAGATGGAACGTTAAATTAGAGAGGGCTCTATATCCAAGGGTTACATTAAAGTTGTAAATATAGAACAAAAGTTCTCTTGCATAGCATTCTAACTGGCTTCAATACACCATTCTATATATCTTACGTACAAGCAAACCAAATTTTCATCACTAACAGAAATAATCCTTATTGATCCTCCAGAATTTGCAAAGAGAACCAAGAATTAGCTTCAAGTTTTACATACATGTGCTAGCTTTTTTTCACCCACAATAAACCCAATTACTGATAATACTGCCCAAGTGCCCATTATTGATACGACTTGGTTTTTAACTTTACAAGCTCAAAATTCTCGCCACCCATGAAATCAATCACAAACAAACTCCTACATGAGGAGATATCGAAGGGAAAACAGAATTGTCTTTAACATCCCTCAAATTGAAATTAGGTAGGGATTCAAAAAACGAATAACTAAAGAAAGCAAACCTTTGACCGAGAATTTTCATCTTCGGCACTAAATTCCCAGACAGAAGAAGACGAAGAAGCAAAAACTCGTGCTCCCAAATGTTGAAATTTGCCAAAATTTGTGGTAGGGTTGGAAACAAAAAAGGACACAGAAGGCAAAACGCGCCGGCGAAGTGAAGGCTCTAAAGAATGGAAGGGAGGAGGAGAAGAACAAGTAAGAAAGGAGGCGAAGGTTGCCATTAACAACCGATCAACGCCTCGTTTCTCTGTCCTCTCTCTCTCTCTCTCTCTCTCTCCCCGATGGGCCCTTCCTGTAACTGCTAAGCCACTTATATGAACCCCAGAACAAGACAACAAGAAAATCTAAGAACAACATGGTTGAGTAAAAACGTCGGGCAGGCTGTGGGCCTGAGATGGTGGGGAGTCCATGTGCGGTTGCGCGAGCATTAGCCCACACATGCGGTGCGGCGGGTTTAAGCCGTGCCTTTCTCGTTGTCGGCCGCACATGGGCCTTATGTGGGCCTCTCTTCCTTTTCTTTATTTTGTAGACTACTTCAGTAGTTGTGATTGCTGTCCTGCTGGGCCTAATGGGCTTCTTTAACAAACAACTCTCATTCACACTGTTTTTTTATATTATATTTTCTAATAATTTCTTTGATGTCAAAGATCTAACAGTTGAGATATATTTGTCTTCATATCATAATTCCTTGAATTTCCAATGATTAAATTATAATGATAAAAAATATATAATACATGACTGTGATTATTCTATTTTCTTAATTTTATTTCTGTCATAAAAATATTGTTTTAATGATCCTAGAACAAAATGCCAATAATGCAGATTATTTTATTTTATTTTATTTCTTTTGCAGCAATATAATTGAGCATCGCTTATTAAGACCCAAAATAAATTTTATACTTCCAAGAAAATAATACCTTATAAAATCCAAATATTTTACTTCCGAGCTTATAAGAGCTGTTGCCACCAAACAAATTACTCTGTCCGCAAACAATAATAATAATAATAATAAATATTTAAATATTATTAAACAAGTCAAATTAACAAAAAAGAAGTCATATAAGTACAATTACATTCATCAAAATAAAAAATTATAACTTTAACACAAACATAATTATTTTTTAAAATTAAAAAATAAAGTATATCAAATATCTTAAAATAATATTTAACAAATATATAAATCCACTCAAGCAGTCTGGTCAATTATGCCTTTTTTTGTTGTCAAATTGAATCATAATCAACATTAAACAAACTCAAACACACATGATGATAATTAAATAAATGAATATATATATATATGTATATATATAGGATATTCTACTTTATTTCATTATGATCAAAATAAAAGTCATACTAACAAGCAATTATCCCAAATAATTATCAAGATAAGACAACACAAAAATTGACAAAATTCCCCCACAAACCCTCATGTAATCTTATCGACACTCCACCTCATCATAACAAAAAAAAAACGTTCCTAAAATAAACTGGACAGCTTTTACATGAACAAGATAGTGGCAACATATCCAGAAAAAGTAAAAGAGAATCTCGTAATTTCTCATTATGTATACAACAACCTTGCTTCTTTCTTTCTTTCTCTTTTGGGGGGGGGAGGGGGGGGGGAGAGTGACTTGGTGCTGTTAAGTATCCCGCATCGGTTAAGGTAAGTGTCTTGGGTAGGCTTATAAGCATGGACAATCCTCTCACTTATAACCTGGATTTTAAGTGTTTGAGTTAGGCCTTGATGTTCAATATGGTATCAGAGCCTTCCTCAACTCGATGCCTCGCTCTTCTCGAGCCAACACTGTCACGCCCAAGCCATCACGCACGCTACAAACCTTAATTAGTCAAAAATCATTCATGCGAAGCAAAACCACTAACTGCATACTTCGGAGGCCCACGTTTTCAATTATGCGCATAGTTTTACACACACACACACGCATACATATATATATATATATGTATATATCAGGTTCATGAACATGCTAGAAAGAAGTCGAGGAGAGATAATGAAAACGTCAGGATTAGATTGACAGGCAAAAGAAAAGCTAGAGATGTTGATTTGAATGCTTTTATGGTAATAATCAAAAGGAAGTGTTCGGAGAAAATAAGCAAAGGTGGCCGGCAATATTAAAGCTGGCTGCCTTATGTCCTCTTAGCCACCAAAAGCAGGGGACAGTGTTCCAATTCTTACATGCAACAATTTTTATTATATTTATATATAAAAAAAATTAATCCATTGAATAATTAAATAATTGCTTCATATAAGAGATATTCCATATCAATTTCAAAGATTAGTTAATAAATATTAATTGTTTGTGAGACATTTATTGTTGAGTAGACTTCTATCTGTAATATGAATAAACCGACGATTAATTATCTTATATATATATATAACATTATTAGACCATTATGAGTTTCAGGCTTGTGGGTTTTTATTGTCTCTGATAAGTATCTTTGACGGTTTTATCAACTGAGTGAATCATGCAAATTTGTTATTTATTATAATGTACTCAAATTTTAATTTTAATTTAATAACAGAAAAATATTTTCTGGTAAAAATTACGATTTCAAAAAAGGCAAATGGTTTACGAATCGTAAACGATAAGTTTTATATAATGGAGCGATATTCTATACTCCATCCCAAAAACATAATCCTATTTACAAAACTATGAAAGTCATACAAACGGGAAAATTTTATTTCAAATTTACTGGAATTTTCATTTTTTTTAAAAATGAGTTTTTGAAGTTATGAAGCTTGTTGTTCCAAACAATGTGTATTAATGGCGGCCACATGCCATCTCCAATACTATATATCTGTCAAGATCTAACGCAACTGAAAACTATACTTTAATGTATAATAATGTTAGAACATGAAGTACACAATTTTTATCTCAATCCTTCTAACAATTTATAATTTATATCTTTTTTTTAATTGTTTTTTATTATTTTATTTGATTAATGCATACTGATTATATAATATATTTGGCTAGAAATATTATGGCACAACACATTATCCAACCGAAGGTCAAATCCTGAATAAGATAAAAATGGAATAATTTGTTACTTATTTGTTTAATTAGAAGTCGGCCAGAGCACATGATTAAGATTACAAACAAATAAAAGAGTTTCCACTAATTAATGTACATTAATTATCACAAGTTTTAACTTTTACCCAACAGGAAATGACTTTTAACTTTTTATGTGATTTGGATTTGTCTTCAATTAATGGGTATAGTTGCTGTCTGAACTTTATGGAATTATACTCACCCCCTTTTGTTTTAAGTGTCGATTTAAAGTTTTTTATTCGAAATTAATTAAAGATTATTAAAAATGACTAATATATTCTTACATTAACTTTTGGAATAAGTGTTCTAATTATCAAATCCCTATTTCTAGGCAAAAACATACTTATTTGAAAAGTGGAATATCTTTCCGAAATGGAAGTGGTAATATACTGGAACAAATGTAAAAATATATTCTAAAATAACAAAATTTAACATCTATAACGACACTTAGATTAAACAGAGGAAGTATCTTTTACGAGCTAAATTTACCTACTTGTTTGATGCTATATCGATGTTTATCATTAGATTGTACACATATATACTTACCTATTTATATATATAGATATAACTGAAAATTTTGACTAAAATTAGAATTTTACTTAGATTATGACTAAAACAATGTTTTTTTTTCTTTTTTAAGTGGCTAACTTGGAGATTTTTCGATTATGTCAGTATATATGTCGAAATAATACGTGATAAATATAATTTAAAATAGAAGATATAAATTAATATGTTAGTAAGTTTTGTGAAGATCTAAAGATGAGTTCTTGAGTTTATGAATTAAGAAACTTTACACAACAAATATAACTAAAAATATCACATGCTTCTCCCCAATGAAAGAGATTTTTTTTTTTTTTAATAATTCACATGTTGTGTTTAATGCATGGCGGCAAGCACATTGCTATATAATTCAGGGCCCTAGTTTTTCTATGATTTTCATCATAAATACTTTTGTAAGAACTTTAACTAACTAATTATCAGTTGGGGAAAACTTATATGAGATCGGCTTACGGGTACTTCTTTTTATGGAGCTTTTTTTTATATATTATTTAGGTGTTAGAATTTTTTTTATGTATTTTTACAATTTTTATTTCTTGATCTTTATTTTATTTTTAATTATTATTAGGATTTGATCGTTCGTAAAACAATTGAGAGACGCATGCCGAACAAAAAATAAAAAGATATTTTATGAGATGGTTTGCAACAAAATCACTCTTACTGAATATGACCATATATAAGGTTTACAGAATTATACGATTCTTTTATTTGTTGTTGTATTCCTTTTTTCTACTGTATTTTATTAATACACGTCACACAAACGTATCTTCATAAACATTATACCTTATTATATTCCATTTTTCTACTGTACGTCACGTAAATATGTCTTAATAAAACAGAAGATATGATGAAATGTGATATGAAATTGAGGAAAGTGACTGATAGTTATTTAAAGTTTGTTTTATAATGATGGCCTAATACAGACGAAAATTTCCCATTTCGGGGGCTTCTCAGAAACTATATATTTATAAATTAATCAATATAATATGGACATAAACCTTAAGAAAAAGGAAAAATGACCATGAAAACTCGTCAACTATGTCGTGATATTTGTTACTTGGACGAAAGAACCATAAAGAAGTTCAGTTCATTGAACAAGCCTGCAAATAATATTACATCGATCCGTTTCACAGGTTAACTGAACCATACATGACCTAACTTTAAGGTGTCCCTTTCTACTTTACAAACCTAATCACAATTAAAATCAAAAATGAAATTATAAACTAAAAATGGATAAAAAGAAAAAAAGAAAAGAAAGACCCAAAAAAAATAAAATAACTAAGGAATCTTCGGTGGCATTGACTTCTCTTAGGTCGGTGACGTCGGTCATCTTATAGTTTTTTTGTTTTTTTCCATTCGTCTACCGACGTCGTTCCGGGGTCCATTTCGGCAATGACGGGCTAAAATGAGTTGACACGACTCGCGAGTCGAGAAGTTCCATGATCGGGGTGAAACTCACGCACCTCGGAACCTTGTACTGGTTAATGGATGCGCCTCTAGAGATTGCGTAGTCCATTAACTCCTCGAATGTACCGTTTCTCACAACTCGGATCTCCAACGGGCCGATTGAGTTGTCAGCGACTCGGCATTGACGGTAAACTGAGTTGAGCGACTCTTCCATAGCGAGGCAGCATTGGTCGATAACCCGGTCACTCGGAGAGTTGTTCGAGTCCTTTACTAACAGCTCCCAATATATCACGTAGTGGCCTGGAATGGTCTTTGTATCAGCATAGCTTGTGTATTCAACCACGCTCGTGTTGAATTCACGTAGGAGTTTTGATGCATTGTCCACAGCAGCTTGTAACTCGGCCTCGTCCGTCTTGTCCGAGTCGATGCTCAATAACACGTTTTTACGTCTCACGAATTGGAACTGTGGGGCGGAGTTGTGGAACCCGGTGACACGGAGGATGTCGCCAACTCGGTAACGGAACAGTCCTGCGTAGGTTGTGATGACGAGTTCGTACTCCTTGCCAATTTCAACATCGACCAAGTCAACGAGTCTTGAAGGTGAGTCGCGAGTTGGTGTGGGTGTGTTGGGCTCGTGAGGCAAGAACTCGAAGTACGCCATGTTTGGCATGATGGTGTAGGAAACTTGGGAGGGCTTGCACATCGGGTTGAGATTCAGCCCGAAATAACACTCAGAAGACGCGTACATAGTGCAGGCTTTCGGCAATCCTCCACTGTAATAATCAAGAGTAGGAATATACTGCGCCATTGCGCCAGTAACAATCACATCAAGATATTTGGTATTTGGCCAAATTCTCGTGATGATTCTCTCCCAGTTGTCCTTGGAGCATTCCCTGGCGATAAAATCAGCAAGTTCCGGGTCGGGTCGAACAAAACGGGACATGCACTCTCGGATTGACGGGTCTGTTACCTTCGGGTTGAGAGACCCGGTTCTGATGTCCTCTGCCAACTGTTGCCAGTTCAGCTGGAGGAACCGTATGGCCCGGAGGAGGCCCGAGGCGAAGACAGCCCCAACCCGGAGGACTTGTTCGCGTTCGTATAGGCCGCACAACATCTGGGTGTACATGCTTTGGTAGGAGTCGGGGCAAAGGATGGCTTCATTCGGGCTGGTGTAAACGTTGTATGGATCGTAGGGTCGGGTCTTGAAGTGTTCGCTCTTGTAGTAACTCGTGAGAACGGGTCGGGCCAATAGCCCACCCGGAGTCTTGGTCTCGGACTTTATGAACAAGAAGTAAAGCCCTTTGCCTTTGTCCAGTCCTTTCACGTATCTGTTTCATAAAGACATGCAATTGTTAGAAAAAGGGTAAATTAATTCAAAATCGGACCGGCTGATGAACTGGCCATTGACCGAACCGGTTTTTGAAACCAGTCAATATAAATAATTCAAGGATATCTATTATTTAAAAGTAAATACTTACACTAGCAGAAAAAATCGGATTGTAATGTATATGATTATTAAAAAATCAAAGTCTTATAACTTATAATAATACATAATATAAAATAATGTCTAAAGGTATGCGCTCCTGCTTGTTTTTACTCTTTTCTCTGCTAAGTGTTGTTTTCTTCACTTTGGTTTCACTACCAAAATGGTAGAAATTTTATTGACTGCAGTAAGATATCTCTATTTATTTCTTCTTTCTCTTCGCTATTATAAATCCATTATTTTTACAGTCTTTTTCCATCCCTAATTTTACACGTTTTTTTAAGCGATTCAGAGAAAACAATTACTTTCAGATTAGAGTTGTGGTTTGCTGGAGAAATTTTCAGTGATTAAAGCGAAGGGGAGAAGAATTTCAGATCCGATCCCGGTTTGCTGGTCCAGGATCGGTCCGAACTGTTTGGGACGGTTTTTTCCAACCCGTTTGAATTGCACAACCGGGCCGGTCTCGTCGACGGTCGGCGATTTGACCGGTCCGGCGGGTACCTATAACCACTACATATATACATACATATACACACACTTCTTGATTCTATGAATACTCACAGGTTCATAACAGGCATGAGAAGGCTGTAGAGAAGCTGGCGGCGATTCAATTCTTCTTTGATAGTTGGCATGAGTTTTCTTTCACCAGCTGAAGTCCCAGAGCTGTTCAGACATGAAAAATATTAATTCTAAGATCATAGATACAAAGTTATTATTAGTATGAAGTGATGAAACATGTCTGATTAATGATTATTACCTGGTGAGGAACTCGGAAACTGGGTGAGAAGATAAAATGGGAGAACGGTCACCATTAGCGATTCTTTGGATCAAGGGCTGGAGATCTTCGTAGGTAACCATTGGGATTTTTGATTTAAAAGTCTCACGATCCGTAGCTCCATTAAGGTTGAAACTCTTAAGATATTCTGTCTGAGCATTTCGGCCTAGGACTTCGGCCAGCACATTCTCTTGAACCGAGTCAGCGTTTCGGGTCATTTCTTCGATGAATTGAAGGGCCTTTGCGTCTTTCTCGCATTCCGGAGGGCCCAATGGAGATGACAGAATGGAGTCAACCGCCATTAGTAAAGTAAAGAAAGCACTGTGAATGATTTCTGATTTCTAGAGAGAGAGAGAGAGAGAAAGAGAGAGCGAGTTATGGAACTGATGAGAGAGGAGTAATAGAAATTGTTATCTAGGAAGAAGGTGGTAAGAGAATGGGGGATGAGAAGTGATATATATAGGGGGAACATAGTTGCCACATCACGTGACACGTCACGATGGGGGCCAAAGGCAAAAAACGTGCCTTGTGAGAAGAAAGTCAGACGCGGGGAGGGCAAAAGGGTAATAGGGGCATGTAGGGGTAATTTCGTAAATACAAAATGCAGTGGGAGAAGGGGACACGGAATGGCCCAGACACGTCGCCCTGGGTCTGCAGCGGGGTGCCTGTGGGGCCCACAGCACCACGTCAGCCTTCACAAGGCAGTGGTTTGTGGGCTTGGACTGTGGAGTGCGTCAGCCAACCAAGCGGCCCTTTTCCGGTAAAATTGTTGGTCCACGACAGCGACGGGCTGCCGGCGGGCTCCGAAGCTCCTGCTGTTTTGCAGACAGCCTACGTGACCTAGGAACATAGAGCCACTAGAGTTAAGGCAGCATATGCATGTTTTTTTACAACTTAATATTAATTAATTCTTTGTCTCTATAATTGTTAATTTGTGTGTGGCATAGTTTGTTAATGCTGTTGGGGATTGACCACTTCGCTTTTGTTTTTATTGAGTTTAATTAATTTAGTGCATTATGAGTGTATGACCAACGGGTGCAGCAAAGTGCTCATTGTTTAGAGCAATAAAAATAATAGTCCCAAGTTTGTAAGTACTCCATCTATCCAAATAAAATATTTTTTAAAATAAATTTTATCCAAAAGATAATTTATTTTAAAAACTATAGTTGGTTGTTAGTTGAAATTTTAATAACATAATTATAATAAAAAATTTTTAAATCAAATATAGTTAAAAATTTTGAAGGAACAAATAAATAAAAAACATAAGTGAAAATTAATGATTTATATTAATTCATTGAAAAAAATTGTACGCTAATAAAATATGTCTCTCTTTTAGAAGTGACTGATGACATTCTACTTTTACATAATTTATAAATAAATATATAATGGGAGTATATTTTATGATCGACAAAACTAGAAAAAATTGGTTATTATGAGTAATAAATGTCTTACTTTGTAGTTGAATACATTAATAATTCGTGTAGCTAATTGGGACGGGTTATAACAGACCGATGCTTTGCCTAAAATGGCATTGTGGGATAAATATCTACCCCATTTGTATAGGTAACGGTCAAAAATATCCCGGGGGGCAAACTCATGTTCAAAACATTTATATAATATATTACAATATATATATATATATATATATATATATATATATATATATTCCTAACTAGCTGAGAGGCATGCATTAAATGCATATTTTTGCCTTAATACGTCAGCCTGTAAAATGGAGATAAATTAAGCCTTGGTGTGATGCATGCTTCTTTGCTAATTAACCTAATTGATGACAATTAGCAAACACTAATATATTTTGATTCTAAACGATTAAAATGATGTTAATATAAAACGACCAGATTGATGGAAACACGGATGATAAAGTTAGTTGTTGCTTTACATGCTAGAACGAAGCTGTAGGAAGGTTTTGAATAATAAGGGTTTATTTCTTAGAAGTAACATATTAATGCACATTCCAATTTTGAGATGCAAAATTCTAGAATTTAATGTATTTATGTATTGCCTCAAATTTTGCGTTCTCTATGTTAGCTGCAAATTATTCTGTTTTAAGTCTCTTGTTTTTTGTTAGTGGCTATTATTGTATCTCTGGTGTTTAAATATTGCACAAAGTGGAATATTGTATTCCTTGTTATTCCATTTAAGTTTAGTGTCAAATGAGGAGTATCAATTTATGAGATCATGATATAATGAATTAATCATTGATCGAGTTCGATTTGAAATTGATAACTAGTCGGTTTGATACCAAAAACTGGTAGTTTTGATTGTAAAACCTTGGTTCTAATTCCGGTTCTGATACCGAATCAACAGTTTTAGTTAAAAAATTTGAAAAAAAAAAAACAAAATAAATATAAATTGGGAGCTAGAACCATTTATATGATAATTTAGTTCCGATTTCACCCCTCAGGCTCCGAGAACTGATGGATCGATGCCGACGGCTAAGTTTGAGTTTAAAAAAGGTAAAAGGAAATGATGAGGAGGAGGGTGATTTCCAGCACAGTTCCTGGAATTTGTGTATAGGCATTCACTCAAATCTCAGGAGTAGATTGTTGCTGGAATAATGAAGTACATACTTATGCGGACGGAATGGAGCCCTGTCTCACTCTTCACTCTCCCCCCCTTTTTTATATTTTCCTGTTTCCTCATCATCTGCACCTGCCTCCCCATTACCAACTTATTAATTCCTTTTTTTTTTTTTTGTTAAATGATTCTAAAAAATCGAAGTCTTGACCTGTACCATTATCTGATAAAATTATATTACTAGACGATAGTGATAATTTTTTTCTATATATAATTTCATTTTTAATACTATTTTAATTTATGCCCTTTTTTTATTCTGTTTTTCTATTAGGATTAGGAATTGTTAGGATATTGTGTAAGTTTACCTTTTACTCCCTGTAATTTAATATGAGGAGTTGGTATTTATTTGAAATTCAATTAATCAATGTCATAAAAAAAATTATCATGACAGAGAAAGAGAGAGAGAGAGAGAGAGAACAAACGAACTTAAAAACAAATGAACTTGGGTCATCACCAGACTTCATATTAAAACATCAATCTATGTTTTTTTGTTTCTAATTAATTATTATTATTGTTATTACAAGAATGCAGGAGAAATTGTACTTACTTCTCTGCAGGATCAGACCGTTCAGATTCCGTTTAAATAGAAGAATTTGATTATCTAAATGGCCACTAAATAAATTAATTTTAAAAAATTTGTATTAATTTGAAGACCAACTTATTCAAAAAAAAATTGCTTGGATGTGTGGATTTTAATTGTTTGATTTTTTTATATACTATTCAGCTAATATTTAATAATTGTATATATATATATATATATATATTATTATTATCTGGTTAGCGGAACAAGAATCTATATATTTTATTAATGGTTAACTGGGCAAGAAACTTGGTTGATGAGAGAAGCATTACCATTTAGCAGGAATGAATAGAATTATGAAATATAGTTATTAAAAGAATGTTGTCAACTGTGCAAGTAGTGCGGAATTAATTTTAATAATATAATTAAGAAGTGCATTATGGGGGGATTAATTATATTTATTAATAACCGCCCTAATAATGCAACCGACTAATCACATAATAAAATTACAAAATGTAACTGTACCATAATCTTTGATTTAACCAAGAAATATACCTGCTTATGCGGGTTTCCCACTTTAAGTGCACATGATTCCTTCTTTTATTTACATATATAAACTGACAGATGAGTTGCACAACAACCATCTCATTTTAATTCCACAGTCAATTACTAAAACGCGCATTTGGGATTTGGGCTTCTCCTATTTAATACATATATATAATTAAATTATCGAACATTTATAACCTCAACGACAAAGATCTTTCATAAATATTCGACTGTGATGTTTTATCTTATATCTCAATATTATTAATATATATTACATCAAAAATAATGCATAATGTAAATTAGCGAAATTAAAATTAAAATTAGAGACGAAATACCATTTAAAATAAGAGTTTTCGTTTACCTAGCAACAGTGCAACAGAAATACTGTAGCACATCATTAATTTGCCTTCGAGTTTCGTGGGACTTCATTTTAAAGGACAAATCATGTATGCTTCTTAATTCTATTATAAAATCGACGTACGTGCAATGTGATGATTACTGTAATTTAATTTATATTCTTCATGCAAAAGCTAAAGTACCGTACAAAAATGTACAGAAAATATAACTGGATTATATATTATTGATCATGGGAATGTGCAATAATGTCTTGTTTTACTTGACATAATTCGGCTTTGTTTGACTTTAACAGATCGAGGAACCTTGTTACCAATTTTGGGAGAAAAAGAAAATTAGAAAAAAAGTCAAAGATTTAGCCCAAATTTCAAAGTAAATCCTTATTATGGAAATGTGTTTCCATTGTAGGTAATGAATATCTTAGAGAGATAAAAGAGATGAGTTAAATTCAAAGTGAAAAATCTTGTCCTGCATCCCTTCTTACACGCAAGTACTTTCTTGTACATTTCGAACACTCCAACACTTAACCTGGTATTCATAATATATGTTTACCAGTCAATTGTGAAGTGCTGCTGCCTGCAATTTTTATTGTTCCATTGTTACCTTAGTTTTCTCGGGGTTAGGTTTTTGTGGAAAAGTGTTGCAGATATGGGATCCAGGTTGACTATGTAATTGATCAACGATCAACAATGCTACGTAATTAAGTTTAATATTTTTTATTATTTAATTGTGGAATAATCAGTGGATCAACTATAATATTAAGGTTTTTAAAACAATGATGTCGCGTGCAAGGAAGAAAAAATATTTTTTTAAATAAATAATTGCGCAAAGTTTAGTTTCTGCTCTTTCAAATTTTGCCGTCTCTATGATCAATATTATTTTGATTTTTTATTTATTTATTGTCATATCTAATTTTTAATTTATTAAATTCATGCCCGATGTCCCTAGAATTTAAAATTAACCAAATATTGTTGATATAACTACCACATCAGCAATTTATAGTGAATTTTTTAAATTATTCAAGAAAAAACTAACATTAATTAAACAAAATTATAAGTTAAATGCTTTTATTAAAAAACCGTTGATTTAAATATTTTTCATAACTAATACCCTACAATGTTTTGAAAAATATTAGTTTTTACATTTAAAAAAAATTAAAATTTTCACCATCTTAAGACGCGACAATTTTACAAGAGACTTTCTTGAAAAAATATTTACGCTTTGTCACTCGAAGTGTAAAATGGTTTATGCGGATCAAAAGAAAAACTACATAAAATAAAAGAGTATATATATATATAAATATAGCTAATATATATATATATATATATATATATATAAATATAGCTAATACAAGTAGGGGGCATATTAAGGGTTTCTTGCTTTTAGGCTGTTTAGTCATATTAGGGTGAGGGTGAAATGATATTCGTAATTGATGACCAAACTGCAATTTGAGATAACCATTTAGTTCAGATGTTGTGTTATTCGAAATTATTAGAGCATGAAACTACATGATCAATGCTTACTGTCGCCTCTAAACCATAAATATATTCACATGCTTCCATTTTCTATGTTTAAGCAATATAAGCTTGTTTTCCCATGTTACATTTTGTGAGCCCTAAATGGAATCTCCAAATACTCGGCTCCGTTGCAAATTTCTTGTATTTATTTTTATTTCCTTCCGAACAGATTATAAACTCATATCAACTAATTCATAACCTAGATATTGACAATCGTTATGTTTTAAAAATATAAATACAAAAGAATACAAAATATTCAAGTTTGGCTCAATAAAAAGTCGAACATCGATTATTTGTAGTATTACATATACAATACGATGATATACGGAACTTAGTTCAATAGGTGTAATATTTACAAGAGTCCAAATAATAATATTACTAAAAACAACCAAGACATGGTCATTACTTTTAATTTGTGCCCTTATAGCACATCAAGGTCATTTTCTTCTCTTCCAAAGGCGTCGACCAAGAAATTATGCCAACCCAGAATTAGGTTTTCCACCTCCCAATAATTCCGGCTTGAATGATTTTAACTCACACGAGTATACGATAGTGACAGGTAAGTGAAACCCAAACACACACAAAAGATAAAATCAAAATAAAAGGGGCATTTTCAAATTAAAAAGAAAGTGCATTTTTTCTTCCTCTTTCTAGCTCCTTCACTCCTTACGTCAATATTTTTCTTTTTTTTTTAAATATAAAAATGGGCCACCAAATAATTCGGTTCGGCGTCGTATCGTACTGTACTGCTGAATGGGACAAACGTGGCGCTATGAAGGTTGGTTGATGGAAACTTCAAAATTGTGTTGTCTAATGCACGTTTTTACACTATACAACATGCTTTTATTTTTGCTTTAATAATATTACTTTTCTTTTTAATTTAATGAGAAGTCAAAGTCTATTTACACAGGCACACGACTTTTCGCACGTGAAAGATTTAAGAGGCAGTGACTATTCGACGGAACCGACCGGCGTCCAGGAAACATCCTTTTATCAGTTGTCTCGTATGGTATTTTTGTATGATTGTTGTATTCACAAAATAATACTGTTGGGATTCTGCATCAAATATGATCAAGACTTCTTCTTTTGTTGTCCCACATTAAAACTCTCTACTACTCTCAAAAAAGAAAAAAGAATAAGAGGGAAATCTAAAGATGTTTAGTAGTTCGTGATGCGTGAAATATCTATTTTATTTTGGGTGTAAATTGTTTAATTATGTTGAATCGATGGTCAGAATAAAATTGATGTACAGACTCTCTAACTTTTAAGTAATTCGGGATGTGAATTAAATTGTAATTTGTAGTCTCTTAAAGTGAACATATGTATGCACACAAATGTAAGAGCATTATAAATATATAAATATTTATATTCGTTGGTGTTGTGTCAACCGTTATTAAATATTATTCATGATGGACGTACATAATTATTTTCATAAATAAATGGTCAAAAAATACTTGTATATATATATATATATAAATATCAGCATGGTTTCAGTGCATTGTATAGTTTGTAAGATATTCAAAAGATAAAATAAAAATATATTAATAATATAATGTCAAGTAAATTAATATTTAAGAATAAATATTTATTGTAATTTATTATTTTATTGACAGAAAATGTAAAAAAATATAGTTATGTATATATTAAAAAAATTGACATCACACAATAATAGGATTAGTTCTATAATAAATTAATTAGTTATATTAAAAGCAAAATTATTTAATAAGTATGTTTTAAAAAGCTATTAGCTTGTTTGTAGATCAAATCAAATACAACAAATCTAAGTCGCAATAAATATTTAAATTTGACCAAAATAACCAACTGAAGAATATTGTAGTTCTCTAAACTAATGTCTTGTTTTAGTATATGCAACATGTGTATCAAATTGAGTATAAACGAACAAAATTATTGTATTTTAAAAAATCAGAAAATATATTTTTGAAACAAAATGACTAATAAAAACTAATACATTATTTTCCAACTATTTTTCACTTTAATTTAAAAACTAAAAGTTGATATAAATTATTATTTTTAAACTGATGTATCATTACTTTATATTTTATATATATATATATCACATTTTCAATTTGGAACTTCAACTACAAAATAGTATTTTAGTTACTTTGGATTTTTTTAAAAATATATGATAGATATATAGCAATAACAAAATGTTATATTCAATGATATAGTGGAACATTGTTTTATAACAGAAGATTCAAAAGAAATAAGATCAAATAAAGGAGTATACAAACACACTATTTTTAAAAGGTTGAAATTTATTTAATTTAAAAGTTTTTTAAAGTTTATTTATTTTAAATATATATATATATTAAAAATTAAAAAGAAAGAAAGGGCGAGGAAAGCTGTTTGATTGGGGCACATTGTTTTTGGGCTTGAATTTTCTACCTTGTTTTGGTGAAGACTCAACGGTAAGTCAGATTGTCTGCCTTATGGTCCAAAAAATGTGGCTAGTGGTAAAGGGGACAAGTCTAATTCTAAGGAATTACTTTTCTTTCACTTTGTTGGTATGAACCTTCACTCTCACTCTCCCTCTGTCCCTTTTTAAAATATTCCCTTATTTAGCTTTCAATTAACATTTTTTTTAAAGTGTTAACGTATGATGTGGTGTGTTATAAAATGAAGAATTTTTTTCGGTTCCTTGGAAATCGAGATTACAATGAGTTCACGTTCGCAACACGACCAAATTATTAGAAGATTTGTATGTTTCTTTTAATACTTCTTTACATTCTTAAATCACTATAGATTTATTTAAGGTTACTATGAAATTTGACTTCATAGCTCGTGAGACTTACTTTGGTGTTCTGAAATAAAATATTTAAAGTATAATTAAAATTGAATATATTTAAAAGTATGATATTTTAAGATATAAAATAGATGGTAAACGTGAGATACTTATTTGTGGATATTTTAGGATAAATAATTGACCAAGAAAGTATTTTGCAAAAAGTCATGCAACTTTTTGTCTAAATTCCTATAATTTGGCTTCCCTCGCCAGCTATTATCTCATTTATTTTTTATTAGACTTCTTTTATTTATTTTTACACAAAAATCCAACACAACCTTTCCCCCTCATTAAATATAAATATGAACCAATTAAAGGGGCTGTTATAAGTTCAAATTGTCCCACCTAATTATACTTAAACCATATACTTACGTAAAGTTGCTACTACAAAACCTTCTTCTTCGGTTAACTCCCCATATCAAATTTTTAGCTACCCTTTCTTTTTTAGAGTTTTGATCCTATATTTTATTTTAATATTTTTAATATACTATATATATATATATTAATTAGTCATGTTATTAGTATACATGACACGACGTGTGGTGATTATTTTGAAACAGAAGATGGATTATGAAATGAAATAAAAGATTTGAATTTCTTTATGTAACGTGTTTTGATTATTTGAAAATAGAAAATAAAATATGAAATAAAACAAAGAATTCGAATCCCTTTCTTAGAAGAAACAAATTTTAAGGATTCATTTATCATTAATGAACTTCATTTTGAACAATAGCATCGAAACATACGAGTCTTACAAAGCAATTTCTGTTGGCGCATAATTTAAAAATAAAAATAAAAATAAAAATCTTTTGGTAACTAATAAAAATAAATTCTTAATTTTTTTTTTTAATTGAATGAAGAAGAAACATCTTTTATTGTTGGGAATCTTTTTCGTGTAACAGCATGGTGCATGAACCATCCTACGATTCGCACATAATCGGTAATGGTAGTTTTTCCACAGGCGTCGTTTTGTTGTCAATCCGAAGTAAAGGCTGACAAAAATAGTTTAACTAGCTGCCGAATATAACTTGGTAGCTTATGTTTTTTCTGTCTTAACCATTCTAATCTTAAAAGGTGAAAGATGATGTGCACTGTACATTCATGTATCCAACCTGTCATATTTCATCTATTTTTCAAACTTATCACAAACATGACTTAGACGTAAGAATTTCTTATATATATATATATAAAATCTATAAAGATTAATCGTATAATTTAAGTTGTGTTTTAGATCGAAGATTTGAATTTGAGGAGCTTGTAATGTGAAATATGAAAAAATGTTGCTCTAACCACTCATGAAATAGCTCGGGATGATCGTGAAGAATTTCAAATTCATTAATGAAGAAAACCAATCCATTAGCAAAATACTAAAAGAGTAATAAATTATGTATATGATCGACGCACGTTTATATTGTTCACCATGTGTGTGCGTGTGTTCTTCTTTCATGTCCTAGTAGACAACTTTTTTTCTTTATTTTATTTGAAGTACATAAAAAAATATATTATTGTATTTTAAAATAGATTTTGTGTTTGTTTTCTTTTATATATTTCAATTTCTTTATGTTTGTAAAATCAAATATAGAGTAGTATTTCTAATGTGTAGTCAATAATATAATTAGAAATTTTAGAGTTTTGCTTAAATTGTTTTGAATAATAGTTTTGTTATATTATATTATACTGTCATTTTTTCAAAAATATTTATGATAAATAATAAATTACACTACATGTTAAAGTGAATGTTTTCAGATTGTCCGATCCACTATAATTTCTCAAACTTAATACATATATTAAAATTAATAAACAATATTAAAGTGAAACAATCAATTATATACTTTAAATAGTATAATACTTTAATTTTATAATTTTTTTCAATATTATAGCTCAAATGCATATAAAATTTTAAATCATTATGTATTCATATCCAGTATATATATATATATATGTATATTAAAATAAAAATAAATAATTCAACTCATGAAAAATATAATTCAGTATAGTACATATACAATAGTGATATCAAATAAAAAATTATAAAAAAATTAATTTAATATACCAGATGTCAGAAGGTATTTGAAACGAACAAATGATTTGAACAATAAAATATTTGTAAGAAAACAAAAGCAAAAATAAAAATAAAACTTAACATCCCCCTCCCACTCTTGTCACCCTTTCTGTTTTTTCTTTTAACATATAAACTTTTTAATATATTTTTACAAATAAAAAATACAGAAAAATTCCTAAACTGACATCCCTTTTGAACACAATGATGAAGTTCTTCTATAATATAAAAGATTAGAGATAAATTACACTAGTAATCTCGTCAAGAATAATATGGTGATATTATTGCTCTCATTAAAAAAATGTCAAAGTATGATTGGGTGAGATTAAAAAAAGAAACTTTAATACTTCCATATAAAGAAGTTTAACAATTAGATTAGTGAAACCAACCTTGATTTTCAACATTTTCTACTAGGCTTGGGCCTAGGTCCAACTCAAAAACTAATCCAGTTCTATACCGACTAGTCGGGCCGTTATGGGCCTGGGCCCGCGTATCCAGCCCACGTTTTTCGATGCCGCCAATAAGTGGACTCTGGAATCATTGGTTCCGGACTCGGCTGCGCCATTGGAACGCACAATATCGGTCTTATAATTTTGGAGTGAGGGCATGAGCGAGGGAACCTCTAGCTTGTTTGGAGGATTAAAGCGCGCACACTGATAACACACACACACACACTAATTTGAGGGGCGGTTTCCCGTTTTCTCTGCGGCGAGAAGACTCTTCGGGTAAGCAATTTCCTCAGCCATTAACTTTACTTTTTCTGCGTTTTCTTTGTTGCGTCTCAGCTTATAATAGGAAATCTAAGTAAAATGATTCTAAAATCCCTAGCTCTGTACAGTCTTCTTGTGTGCTCGATCTGTGGTCGTATGTCAGTGTACTAATTCTGCGTTTAGGTGTTCCTTTAAGCATTAGCCGTGTTTGTTGTTTTTAGTAACTTAGGTACGGAATTGAAAATTTTCAATTAATGTTTGTTTATTTGAATTTTTGCAAATTGGAAACTGAGGAGTTACGTAAAAGGTTTCGGTGTTTTTTATTTTTTAATGTGCTGGTCGTTGTTTGGTTTTGTTTTGTTTTGTTTGTGACTTTCAGGTGATGTTAAAGTGGTAATGCTTTTGATTTGTTGTTTGCACTTGGAGTTCGACGATAGAGTTAACTGAACAGTTGGTCGTCATGATTGAGATCAGAACATGGTTTCTTAATATATGAAATGTGGAGGAGGCGAACAGGTTCAGAAATTACAAGAGTATTAAGAACCAGAGTTCACTAGCAACCTCCTGTAGAAGGCGGATTTTTTTGTTTTGTTATGTTGTAGTAGGTTTTATTGTAAAGCAGGGGCTGAAAGTAATAAAAAATTGGAATTTAAAATGGGAGTGATGGAAAATGGGACTCCAGAGCCAGAATCTAACGTGATAGAAACAATAAAAATTCCTCAAGACCAACGATGTGAGCCTTTGACCCCAGAAAACTATCAAATGGATTGTGAACGATTCAGTAGTGAGGCAGTCAAGCAGAAGGACGTTACTGAAGCTCAAAATACAGAAAAGAAAGTAGTTTCGCGGGAAAGCTCAGACAAAATTACTAAAATGGGACCAAATCTTGGAGATATTTCTCAAAGTGAGGGCACAGAAAAACAAGAACCACTGTTGGAAAATGTGAAGATATTTTCAGTTGCTGGAGATTTGGGTGTGTCCCAAAATGGGCCCACAGATCTTGTACATATAACCGTACCTCTTGGCACAACTTCTGTTAATCCTGGTGATTTAAAAGTAGAACATGTGCGCTCAGATGCAGCTAGTAGTTTTGTTCACCCGGAAAATGAAGGTAGAGGGCTTTCTGGGCGACCAAGAAAGAAACGAGCTAAATTAAAAGGTCCAGTAACTAGTTCATGGAGGCTGCGTTCAAAATCTCAAGAAAAACCTAAAGCTCCTCAGCCTACGAATACTGTAAAAGAAGGCAGTGCTAATTCAGAAAAGAAAAAGAGGGGAAGAAAAAAGAAGCAGATGCAGAAAAATACTGTCAATGAGTTCTCAAGAACAAGGGGTCATCTGAAATATTTGTTGTATCGGATAAACTATGAGCAAAACCTGATTGATGCGTACTCTGCTGAAGGCTGGAGAGGGCAAAGGTATATTTTTCTTTGTAATATTACATTCTTAATGTTGTTCTGGACTCCTTGTTTTGTTAAATATGTATGATGATCTTATAACTGTAAGTGTGGCCATCTGCCATAACAAGTTACAATGTATGAAGAATTTGTTTGGCTTCCAGTCTCTATTAGCTGAGGAGTTGGATTCAGGATTACATGCTATAAATAGCTACGTTTTTCTGCATGGTGGAGGAAGCCTTTTAAGATCTTAGTTAAATGGAACTTTCAGATTGAAAACCATACATAGCTACATTTTTCTGATTGAGAGAATTTCTTCACGTAGGTAAACATAAGCGTTGTACATGGAGATGGAGTAACATTGTGAGTAATAAACTGACTGTAGAGGTTGATATTCCAGTGGAATTATTTATCCTTCATGGGTTATAGGATTGACAATATAGTGATTTTTTTGCAATGGTGTATTAGTTCATAGTCAAGCTAACTATATTGGAGGCAAACGGGTTTCTTAAATTCCAACTTTGAAATGATTGGTCGTGGAAGTTTGTGATGGTTTTCTTTTTTCATTATTTTTTGTGCACATTAACATGGCCATCCAACTATCTTTATTCGGTACAGCTACTATATTTTTAACCTCCAGCTTCATTTGTAATTTCTGTTCATGTAAGACAGCTGGCGATTTCCTGAAATTAATACTCTGACTCCATGGAACTACCTTTTGTCACCTTACCTCTTATTTTCCTCCTTACACCGATCCCTCCCCCGCCAAAAAAAAAAAAATCTTTCTGAGAGTACTTTTTTCCTTTTTTTTTTTTTTTTTTTTTTGTAGGTTTTAAAAATGTTTGTACATCTTATTTCCATAATTGAAGTTTTTTTCTTTACTTGTTGTGACTAATGGCTTTCGGGTTTTATATATTACTAGTTTTGCGTTTTATATGAACTTGTCGGTAGTCTAACAATAAAAATATTATTTTTCTCCTTTATTTATTTGCAACTTGAGCTTTTCTTTCTTTACTTGTTGTGACCAATGGCTTTCGGGTTTTTGATATTACTAGTTTTCGTTTTATGTGAACTTATCGGTAGTCTAACAATAAATAGTATTATTTTTTTCCTTTCTTTATTTGCAACTTGAGCTCCGGGAGCCCTTTGTGCCTCGGTGTGGTTCGCGCCTTTGATAACTGTGTACTAAGTTGAAGGAGATTGTTCTAGAAGTGTCGGGCACGTGGTTGGTGAAGGTTTTGAATGCATCATCAAAGCTGGCAATCTTACCCAGTTTATTTTCCTTCCTTTTTCCATCTATTTTCCTGGCATGCATAATGCATTTATGAATTTGTAAGCACAGAACTTTGCATATTGGACAAGATACAATGGATAAACTGGGATTGCACTGATCAGTATCTAAAAGACTATTTTCATGTTTGCTCCTCAAGTTCTGTGTGAATTAATCTGACTTTGCCCCCCCCCACAAAAAAAAATTGTTCTTATTTCTTCACAATTTGCAGCGCGGACAAATTAAAGCCGGAGAAAGAGCTTGAGAAGGCAAAGTCTCATATTCTACGTTACAAATTGAAGATAAGAGCATTGTTTCAGCAACTTGATCTGTCACTTGCTGCAGGAAAGCTTCCAGCATCTCTATTTGACTCTCAAGGGGAGATTGACAGCGAAGATGTAGGGACAGTATTATTTGTGGCTATATATTATTGTACTCGTCTTTCATCAGTCTGGGAAACTGATATTCACTTTTTTCTTGCATTAAGGTCTTTGTGCATATATGCTTTAATGCTGCAAATCCCTCTGGTTTCTTAGTTGGACCTTATCAAAAAGACACTTGAATTAGCTTTTGCCTTGGCTCTATAAAGTTTATATACTTGTAAACCGACGAGCTTGATTCAAATTTCACTGAGGGGAGTGAAATAAAAATAGGACACTTTTTTTTTTTCTTTATATGTTGTCCTATAATCGGATTGCCAAAAGTTGTCTTATTTCATGTTGGTCTGACTACATCACGTTATTGCTCGGATGCGTCCTATTGTTTCTTTTATTTTGTAATGATTTTTGTTGTTCATGTTGATTTTTGTAACGTTGTAAATGTTACTGTGGTCATGTAAACCCTAATATTTGTATGTTTGTATTGATACTATGTGAGGAACTTTGTCCAAGTATGCATTGATACTATGTGCGGAACTTTGTCCTTAGTTAATGAACTAACATAAATAGTCCCCATTTCCTAAGATATTTCATGTAGGGCCATCAGTTTGATTTTTTAGTGGGTTTGAGCTTCGGATCATGAAAGTGGGTATTCTTTTCTTCTGCCTTCTATAATAATGCTTTTTTTCATGGTGACATTGTGTCGAACATGATATCATGTTGAGCATTAATGATTCAAAATCTTAGGAATCTTGAGTGCTGTCCGCTGTGCTGCAGATTTTCTGTGCAAAATGCGGCTCGAAAGATCTGACACTTGATAATGATATCATTTTATGTGATGGTGCCTGCGAACGAGGGTTTCACCAGTTCTGCTTGGAACCACCTCTGCTAAGAAAAGACAGTAATTTCATGCCATCTAGTCAGTTGTTTTCATTTCTCTTATCATGTCTACATTATTTACTTCATTTTTCTGGTTTTGTGTATAGTTCCTCCAGGTGATGAAAGCTGGCTTTGCCCTGGATGTGATTGTAAAGCTGATTGCATTGGCATTCTTAAGGATTTTCAGGGGGCAAAAATTTCCATCCTTGATAGTTGGGAGGTCTGTGCTGTACCAATAAATTTATTTTCCCCAAATGCTGTAATTAGCTACTCATTATGCTTTCATCTCATTTACAGAAGATCTTTCCCGAGGCTGCTGCTGCTGCTGCGTCAGGAAAGAAACTTGACGATGGTTCTGGGTCTGCATCTGATGATTCCGAGGATGAGGAATACAATCCTGATAAGTCCAATAGGGCCGATACTGATGATAATGTTGAAGGAGATGAATCAAGTTCTGATGAATCTAGTTACTTTTCTGCATCTAATGATTTGGAGGCTCCTCTGAATAATAATGACAACTATTTGGGGCTTCCGTCTGATGATTCAGAAGATGATGATTTTGATCCCTCTGCCACATATCAAGAAGAGCCGATGAAGCAGGATAGTTCAAGTTCTGATTTTACCTCTGATTCAGAGGACCTCGAAGCTCTACTTGAAAATGAAAATGTGCCTGGTAAAGATGTTGATCAAAGTCTGCCACCAGTAGATCATAAACAACCCTCTGTAGGCTTTAATGAAGAAACTTCCAAGGTAGGTAGGGGGAGGCAATCCTTAAAAGACGAGCTATCATATCTTACGGAGACTAGTGTGGAACCTGTATCCAGCAAAAGACATGTAGAACGGTTGAACTACAAGAAATTGCATGATGTGAGTCTCTTACTCTCTCTTTTATGTTTTTACACGACACATGCACAGCATAAAATATTTACACTTCATAGAGTATTAATGTCATTTTAAGGTTTCTTGCATCGCCATGCACTTTTCACTAAATTTTATGGAAATTAGATGTCCGCCAGTGCAATGCATAGGATATAATAAAATTTATTATACTAATAATATATGATAATATTATATTATTATTTCTAAAAACCGTACATAAATTATTATTTATATCAATTATATTTATATAAATATTATTCAATTTGACATATAATTTCTTTATATTATATTGCATTGTCATTTTTTAAAGTTATCTTTATTTAATAATAACTTGCACGGCATTTTGAAGTGAATTTTAAAGAGTCCCGGAACTCGGTATAAATATTTCAACTTACTAAAAACTATTGAGGTTAAACAATAAATTATAATATTATATAAATTAATAGTATAATATTTTTATTATTATACATATAAATTTTTAGCTCAAATTCATATAAAATATTAATATACTATTCATTCCAATCCAACAATGTATCAAAAAAATAAAATAAAAATTCAATCAGTTAAACTATATTCCATACTTCAAATGTAATTATTTATTTCAATATATACATTATTGGTGTCAAATTAAAAATCACAAAACTGATGAATTTGATATAGTATACATCCAAAACCAATATAAAACCAAAAAGTTATTTGAACTTTTAAATTTTAGTGAAAAATAAAAATAGGAGAGATAAAGAGAGAGATAGTGGAAGACACATGTCAAGAGAATGGAGAAGAATCCTCACGGTTCTTCTTTTATATAATAGAAATATGTTTAAGATTTTTTTATTTATAAATATTATTACTATTATTGTTATTACTTATTTATTTTTAATTGTCAGATCTTCTGTTGTATCCTGAATCCATTTGTTACTGACTTGGTCCATTAGCATGTTAGATAACCTTTTCGGTGTTGTCGAGTTATGTTGTTCCATAATGAAGATTTGGAGTTGACTCACATGCCACTCTAATTCGCATTGACTGCTATTAAGAAAAAGCAAATCGGGAGTAGGTTATGGTCAGTTGTCTGTTCCTTCTGCCTTCATGGTATCCAGAATAGCAGATGGCATTTTCATTTTTGTAATCAAGTAATCGAGTCGGACTTTAGGTGTATGATCTCTTAAGCAAGTACTTATAAATTTCAATATTCTACTGCTACTGTGAGGGTACTTTCTTTTTACTGTCTATTGGGCTCTTTCTTATTTCCGCTTTCCAATATGATACACAAAAAGGGAATATGGTTTAAGTGGAATCATGAGTCTTGTTTATTCAGTATTTTTACTCTACTACAGTACTACTATGATGTGATATACCCGGGTCTTTGATTATTATAAAGTTATTACCAATGTAGGTTAATTATTTGTTTTACATTCTAAACATTTTTAGCTGGGAAATAAAAGAATATGTACTTGTCAAGAGGGTGGAAAAGGTTTGAGAGTGTGCTAAATTAAGTTTAATAAACAGTGGACATGTAGGGTTTTATGGATCATCCTTTGGTGACTATTTTTGTTATGATTTTTAACTTCATGCAATCCATTATTTTACAATTACTAGTGACTGTGCTTCCTTAGGCTGGGATGTAAAATTTGACAGTTACCATCCCATTTAAATTGACTGAAACTACATCCTGTGAATAGAGAGCAGTTCTATTTTTGCTTAGCAAGTCTCATAATTTAGAATTAAGTATGTATGGTATCTTGCCCTCAACGGGAGTAGAACTTTTGTTTCATCATTCTCAGGATTTATCTTATAACTTGGGAAATTTGAGGCTGGTTGGAGTAAAAGAAAGATCAGTATCCTTTTGGCTGAAGTTTGTAGAAGGCAGAGAATGTGGGAAACTTACTGTTGGATGATATTAGGCTTATTAGCTGTTTGAGAAAAAAAATCTCCGGAGGTCCTGTCTCCATTTGCAAACCAATCATTCGTAACTCTCCCTTCACCCACATTGGATGGAGCAATGATGGACTTTTGTACGATTTAGATTTCCCTGGACCTAGAACGTGTCAGAAAGAATCAACAGAAACCAATGGCCGAGGGACAGCAGCTAGAAGCGGTTTATTCTCTTTTAGTTATCTACTTTTTTCCATTTTAGTTGGTTCACCATGTGTCAAACAACCACCCACTTTTACAGTCTAAACCAAGTAGCCTTGTTTGTATCCATATTCGGTCAACCTGGTCTGATCATTTAGTCTGGTTCAATTTCGAGAATGCTCCTAAAAGCCCATATGCTTTTTCCCTTCATATACGGATGAATTATAGCTCCTTTTTTTTCTTTTGTAACGAGCATGTTTGTTAGTTTTAGGATTTTAGCATCTGGTATGCATTTGGTCTGATCTTTCTAACAAATGATAATGTTCTCATACTCTTGCCTGGTGTTCTGGAAAGGTGGATGTTTGCCTGTGTCTTTTTCATAATGATTTGTGGATGGAAACAGAAGCTTTTAGTTTGCCAATTTGGCTTAATAAATAATCTACATATATGATGCAGTAAAATTGTGGAAGTTACTTGAGCAAGAGTTCCACATTTCCCACATGCTCACTTACATTAGTAACTGAAAACCTGGTCATTGCTCTTGCAAATAATTTTTCCAATTTATCTTCAAGAATTTTGGGGAAATTTAGGTACGTCTTTTTTGTTACTAATAAGGTTATTTGCACTACTTGGTCTGACAATTACTTTCTTTATTGACTAGCATGTTTCCTATAGGAATATTGGTCTTTGTCCAGTGATTTAAATGTATAATATATATCATTTTACTTTGCTGAGATGGTTTCTTCTTTTTCTGGGAACCAATAATGGCGAATGATGCTCTATCTGTCAAAGGAAACGTATGGGAATTCTTTTTCTGATTCAAGCGATGAGGATTTTAATTTTGAAGATACTACTACTCAAAAGAGAACAAGGACTAATCATGAGAATACTGAGGTGAACTCCTCTGATAAAACCCCTAATACAAAGAATAGCATAAACTCAAATGATGAAAACCAGACAGAAAGCAAACTGTCTCCTATACAAAGTTGTCAAAATGATGCTGACAGGGGCTCAACGGAGCCATCATCTGAAATTGGTTCTGCTAGTACGGGTACCAAAAGATCGAAGTTGCGGCTTGGAGAGGCAACAACACAGGTAATTATTGTTGCTCAAGGAAGCAGTTAGTAGTTTCCTTACCTTTTCTGTTCTCCTCAGTGTTACAGTTCTGGTGATAGCTTTTGTAATTTATTGAAAACTGACATGTGTCGAGCAGTTCAGAACTTGGTGAGTCAGAAACTGAAATATGGTCTACCAACCAGCATATAATTAAGGGGTAGTTACACAAGCTATTCTAGGTTTAGCTAATCACAAAGAAACCCAATGAATTTTGTTTTCTTACAAAAATCCCCCATAGGGTGTTGCATTGACTCATTCAGCCCATTGAATATTTTTCTTACAAACCCCCCTCAAATGGTGTAACTTGCAAGGAAACAAACTTCAGTGTCATGTTCTTGTTCTAACTTTGAGGTTTATGTAAGGTATCCATATAATTAATTGTTCCAATGCTATTATATATTGAATGTGTATATATGGACAATAATATTCGACATGCCTGCAGTACTCATGGCTGCATTGTCAACGCCGTTATATGCTCACTTATCTTAGTTTTTAGGGATTCGTTTTCAATAATGGATATATTTTGATGCAGAAACTCTATGCATCTTTTAATGAGAGCCAATATCCTGAAAGAGCTGTAAAAGAAAACTTGGCAAAAGAATTAGGGCTCACTGTCCGGCAGGTCTGTGTTTTCTTCTAATTCAGCAGGATGGCATTATTATTTGGCATCTATCTATCTATTTAAAATAAATGATTCTTTTCCAGGTTAGTAAATGGTTTGAGAATGCTCGTTGGAGCTTTAATCACAGACCACAAGTGGTACCGAATTCAACCGAGAGACCACCGGAACCTCAGCCACCTATTGGTTCAGACAATGATCAATTCACTCAAAATGTGCAGCTGCAAGAACCCAGTGGAGTCCCACCTCAGAACCATATTGCAGGGGCAAAAGAGGAAGATCCTGCAACTAATACCAGTGAACATTCTGGAATACGGAAAACAAGAAAGAGGAAAGGTGCGTCAGACCAGGGGATAAATGATACACAATCTCCGCCACTTTGTACTAGTAAAAAACGGACGAGAAAAGGCAGCTCTGTTTCTTGACCATATATTGCGATATAGTTCAAGGGCTATATATGACTTCTCTATTACTCACACCGGTTAGTAACATATGAGATAGCCCGTTGCTTCTGATGACCTTTTTATTTCTTGATCAGCCATTTTCTAGCCCCATTCAAAGCTTGATTATTGGAAAGTTTTCATGATGACCTTCTAGAACATTCTGTAGATCGAGCAAAATTTGAGCCTCATTACCGGCCCTAAGAGTTTCTCTTTGCTCAGCATGTGCATGAGTTTTATTTGAATATCCGGTCCTAGATGTCCAAAATTCAATAAAGCTGGCGATGGTTATCAGGTTTCAGCGTGGTGATGAATCTCTATAGTCATGCTGAACTTGTGTTTCCATTTTATCAATGATGTTTTCTTTGTTGAATGTCCACACTTTATCAAATTTTGAGGGCCGAGTCACATCCTTTCTGTTCAGTTGAACATTGGTGGATGGCCTGTAAACGACTATTTTGGAGTGTATTCAAACAGAACGATGAAGGACCAAAGTATTCTTGGAGGTTCCCATTTGTAAACATTGAGCATTGTACTTCTGTTTTTTATTTATATTTTTCCTTTTTTTAATTAGTTTATATATTTTAATTTTTGTTTTTATGTACCACGTACGAGGACAAAGGTACCAATGCGAATAAAATTTTATGGAGCTCAATTATTCAAGATAAAAATTTAGGGAGGCAATTCCAAATTTTAAACTCTTTTGACATTTGTAACTTCATAAAAAAATCATTGAGTGGGGAAGCTTGTGGGATAACTACAGGAGCGAAGTTGAAAACTTTTCCTCAAAATTCATTTTGGGGTATCTCAGGTTAAAGATGTTAAACGGGCTAGCTCAGTCGGTTTCAGGTTAGTCCTAACAGGTTTTGGGTTAATCGAATTTTGATTTAATTGGGTTATTTTAAACGAACTTGTATTATAGTGAACCTAACCTCAATCCTATCGATTTTCGGGCTAATCGAGTCACTATCGGATTATGAGTTGAAATAGTCAAATTATATATTTAAATTTTAAATTTTAATTAAATGCATATTATACTAATTTAAAATACAATTTTAGATAACATTACAAAACTATTTATTTTATAACATTTATATGACTATACAAAATTTAAAGATATACACTATTTCATGCTTTCAATTCTAATTTTAAGAGCATTCGCATAAAAATTTAAAATCATATTATATTTAATTTTTAAATTTAAATGACAGTATTTATAATCTTCTAGTAATTAAACATAAAGTTTAATATCTTATGCTAAAAATCAAATATGGTATATGAAAAATAATTTAAAATGGTGTGTATTATTAATTCGATATTAAGAAATAGACAGATAAGAAAAAAAATTTGGGCTATCGGGTTAGTTCTAACTCTAAGCGGGCTAACCTTATAGAGTTTCAGGCTAATCGGACTCGGGCTAACCGGATTGATTTTTTAAACGGGCTAATAAAACCAAGTCCTAACCTTATAATTTTTCGGGCTAAACGGGCAGGCCGATCGGATCATGACCTTTTAACATCCCTACCACCGGTTCTCTTCCAAGCTGCTCTCTCCTCCAATGCTAGTATTTATTTAATTATTATTATTATTATTATTATTATTAAAGTCAATTTCGTTGAAGTTTAGATAAGGATGGAAATGGAACTGTGGCCAGATACGCAAACATTCCGTTTTCTCCCAACGATAAGTACGTTTAGTTATTAGAATCTAAAATACACACTGCTTTAATATATTTTTCACAAAATATATTTTTCTATCGATTCAACATATAAAATTGAAAATATGATAAAAGTGAATTTATACTTGAAAATATTTATATCCAATTTTATAAGATGTTTTCAAATGTTCTCAACCTATTTTAAATATTTTTCTATTATTATCTGATTTATGTCACATATTTTATTTTATTAATACAAATCATTTATAAAAAATATATATAGTTTACATTTTCCGTCTTTTTCATTCACAAAAATAATAATATTAATTTTTATATTTATTATAATATTAAAAATGACCGTTGTTGTTAAAAATTTTTAGAGGATACTAGAATAATATTTGTTGTTCAGATTTTTTAGAAAATTTTGTAATTTGCTTTATAGTAAATCTGTCATACAATATATATAATATACAATATATACAAGATATATATAAAGAGAAGTATCAGTTAAATTAGTTTTTTTAAATTTGAATATTTTTTTTAAAAGCATATATAATATCTTTTTCATTATTGAAAAATACTATTATTATTAATAAATAACTAATTCATCTGTAAATTAATAAAGTTAAGCTCGCACTCAAAAAAATAAAGGGTATTATTTTTCTTATATTGGAATATCTATAACTTGAAAAAATGTAATGAATTTATTATATTTTACCCATTATATAGTTATATGATTTATGTATAATATTTGTATCTATTATCACAATCATACTACACATACAAATTATTGAACATGATTATATAATTTTTGAAAATATTAATGTTATATATTTTTTAATTTAATAATATTATATTATAAAATTATAAAAAATAAATCTATAAAAAATTAAAATTTCTATGCATCGTACTAAAACATACTAGTATATAAATATAATATCACCAAAGGGTGAGGCCTGGCCGGGCCATAAGATGTATTTTGAGTAGTACTAATAATGTTGCTTAAGAGAACTTTGGACTCAAAGGCCCAGATTATATCCCCTACAACTTTTATAGAATGAAGTTTATACAATGGGCAAAATTATTGGGCTAATAATGTTGAGTTTGATGGATTTGGAAAACCTCAAGCCCAAAATTACTGCAAATATATGGGCCATCCTGGTCGGGCATAATTTTAGTAATGGGCTACATTATTGGGCTAATAATATCTCATGGACTTGGCAACCTAAGGCCCAATTACACCTCAAAAATTTGGGCCAGCCTAGTGGCCCGTAGGTCTTCCGAACTCACGATCCATAATATTGGAAAGGAAACAACCGTATCTACAAGAGAATTGGATTTTTAACAGAAGTAATGCGGAGAGCGGGTAAAATGAGCTTTTTGAAATTGTTAAAAATGGCGGCATACTCCCATTTCTTCTATCCGAAAATAACTTAACCCCCCCCCCCCGCCCCCCAAAAAAAAGAAAAAAAAAAACCTCGGAAAATTTATCCCTCTTCCTCACCCCTTTTCGCTCCTGTGAAACCATTTCACAATCATTTCTCGCCTTTTTTCGCTCCTGTGAGACCATTTTCAAACAATTCATTCTTTGACAGAAGTAGTCGGCAATTAAAAACCTCACTATCTGCTAAAACCCTAACCCCGTTGCTGAAAATCTCCTAGAAAAGGAAGCTCTAATGGATAGCCGAGAAAACCAAGTTCCGACTGAAAATAGAGCATCTCGCAAACGATCCAATCCATCTGAAGAAGGGTCTCCGATGGTAAAGAAGCGAGTTGTACTGGAAGACCTCACTAATGTGGCTCAGAACTCGTGTATGAGGAAAACCCGGAAAGTAAAACCCCAGCCCGTTTCGAAGGATACAGAAAAGGAAGTCAATCTAGAATCGGCGGTCAGCCCAGGATCTGATGGGCCGCAAAAAGGTGGATATGCTCTTTCAATACTTCAGTACCTACGTTCTCTGGAGGTATCGTACTGTTCCTTTTTCCTTTGGATTTTTGTGCCACTTTTTGATGTTATAGTATGCTGTTGATTGAGAAAGTTTTCTCTTTTTGAAGTTACTTTTTGGCTGATATTTGGACTTATGATTTGACTAGTCAGTGCCATCGTAAGTTGTCTGCGACAGAAATTGGTTTCTGGTGTTTGGACTTGGTTGTAAAAGTGTGTTTTTGTTGGGCTTACTTAAGTTCCTCATATCAAGAGTGGCAACGAATTTTGGGCTTTCTTTTTGTTATGCCATAACTTAAAATGAAGGACTTTTTATTAGAGTTGTTCATTTTTTCAGCATATGAAGGAAATAAAGAACAACCTGGATTTCAATTTGATTTCATGATTATCTCTTGGTGATGGTTATCATCACTAGCCAAACAGCAACGATTAATGAAATGTTAGTAATACTTGAATCCGTGGAAGTATATAGTGACAATGAAAGGTGCGTTAACTAAAGGCAATAAAGTGTTTCAATTTTTAATTACTTAGCAACTAGTCCATCAGATATACTTTGTTGTTTGGGCTTGTTGACTGAAATAACAAAGCAAGAGTATAAACAGTTCTGTATCTGGAATGAATTTGGTTCCGATCATAGTAACTATTTATGTTAAAATCTACCGAAACTTTATTATATCTAAACTAGAGATAAATACCATAGCTTATATATTTGTCTACTTATGAAACTTATGTTTCTATTGTGGTAACTGTCATGTTTACAAACTCAGGATTTTCACATTCCTATCCATGGTTAATGTCTGAAATGGTGGTTAATTATATCCTTGTTTATAATTTTGGTTACACACCCTTATTCTAAAGAATTTTTGATTTCAGAATGCAGATTATATTATTAATCAAAGTGATATATTATAATTTCAGTTGATTTTTAGTTCAGTTCTTCATGCTCACTTTGATGCCCTTTGTATTGTATAGTTGGGAAAAAAAAAAAACTCTCCTGTTTCGTGTTTTTTATTAATAGAAAGATGGACTTTAAAAGAGTTCAATTTTCTAAGTATATTATGATTGTAGTCTGATGGTGGTTTGTGGTAATAGGTTGAACCAAAAAGGAGGCCTTTGCCTAATTACATGGAAAAGATTCATGTTGATATAAACCCGGGTATGCGAGCAATTCTGGTTGATTGGTTGGTGGAAGTTGCAGAAGAATACAAACTTGTTTCAGACACCCTATATCTTACTGTAAGCCATATTGACAGATACCTGTCTTGCCATAAACTGGACCGGAATAAGCTTCAGCTTGTTGGAGTATCTTGCATGCTTGTTGCATCGTAAGCCCATGATTCTCCTACTTTCGTTTCTGATATTTTATTTTCAATTTCTTATGTTGTTTATATAAACTGCAGTAAATATGAAGAAATTAGTCGTCCACATGTTGAGGACTTTTGCTATATAACAGACAACACGTACACAAAAGAAGAGGTCTGTTTTGCAGCGCAGTTTATCTAATAGTTTGTAGTTTTAAGCTATTATTATTAACATTTTCTATACTCACATAAAAGGCTGTCTTAACAGGTTGTTCAAATGGAGAGAGATGTCCTCGAGTTTTTGAATTTTGATATTGGTAATCCAACCACTAAAACTTTTCTGAGGTTAGAATCTGTATATGATGCAGAACCATCGACCCCCCCCCCCCCGCGGTTGTGGTTTTGCAAATCTTATTTAGTATATTAATAATTATATCTGTTGTAACTCACAACATGGTTGGAATTTGCAGAATTTTCATTAAAGCTGCTCAAGATAAACACATGGTAGGCTGATGCTTTCAGCATGTATTCATCATATATCACTGTCATTTTTCTTGTTCCTTAACACTCTACATATGAGGCTAATCATGTGATTCTGTATCTACAGTTCTCAGCTCTCCCATTTGACTTTTGCTGTTATTATCTTGCCGAGTTAAGTTTACTGGATTATGGTTGTGTCCGCTACCTTCCATCAATGATTGCTGGTTCAGCCATTTTTCTTGCAAGATTGATTTTGCAGCCAAAAGATCACCCATGGGTAAACCATATATCTCCATAGCACATCCTATGAAATCTAGTTTTTTTGTTGGGGCACTGAGTCGCTGGGTCAAAATGGGTCATGCCAAATAGGCTCGGTGTTAGCTCAAATCTGTTAACATGGAGCCCAACTCACCCAAAATTTCCGGCTAACTGTCTTATGGACAAATAAATTCTCATCACCACTTTGTCGGCACTTGTTGCAGACGCCGGTGCTACAACAACTTACGGGCTATAAACCACATCAACTGAAAGAATGTACCCTGAGGCTTCACAATTTGTTACTCAGAAGTGAAGTATGTGGACGAGCAATTAGAGAGAAATATATGGATCATAAGGTATTTATGTATATATATTATTCTCTTTCCTTTTCACTAGTAAATATGGAAATATACAGTTTGGAGGGAATATGATTTACACCCTGCTATTATTTTCTTGAAACAGTTCAAATGTGCTGCCTCACTGAATCCACCCCCAGAAATTCCGGCACACTTATTTGAATGAAATTTCATCACTGTAGTTGCAGCATTTGTTTGCTCTGCTGTGCTGTGCTGTGCTGGAACAATTCCATCGTAGCTCGAGTTTGGCAGTTGGATTATTAGTCATTACACAACTAGTGTTGTTCATCTCATGTACATATCCCGTGCATTTTGCAGACCGATTTTATAACATTAATCTTCTGACTACTTAATTTTATAGTTTTTATCTTATTTTATTAAATATTTTCTTAGAATTGTTTACTTTATTAATGTGTTCAAACTATGAAGAATGCATATCAAAGTTCAATAACTCATAATTTTTTATTTGGGTCAAATATTCTCTTTTTAATCATTTTTTTAAATTTAGGGATCCAATACCATTTTGTATAAATTATACATTTATTATTTGTAAAGATGATAATAAGAATATTTTTGTATTTCGAATTAATAACTGTTTAAACTAATGAAATTTGTTTCTACGAATATAAAATTTTCTCATTAGCATTCTTACTACATAATAAAAGTTTAATGGCCCTAAAATAAACAATTAGAATGTATGTAATCCCAGAATAAAAGATTAAAGAGATATTGATCCAAATTAAAGATTAGAAAAATAATTGATATTAAATTATACCAATAAGGTTGCATAATGGGCCGTTACACCAATTACGGCCCAAATTTTCTAGCCCATAGAAAATAAATAAACCAATAAGCTTGCGTAATGGGCCGTTACACCAATTTTAGGTATGGGCTTGGGCTCCTGATTCAGGAATGCAGTAAGACGTATTTGAGAAGAAACCCTTTTACCAAAAGCGTTAGATGAGGAGAAGTCAAAATAGTGTAGAGCGAAGAGTTTTATTCTTCTGGTATTAATTATTTATTCGTTTAAATTAATCGGAGATGGAATGGGAAAGCGATGAGCGGGAACTCAAGGCGGCCGGCGCGGTGGCGCTGGGCGGCGGACGCGTCGGATTTCTTATTGGTGGTTGGGAGATCGAGTCTTTCAAGCGTTCCATTCTCAACTCATCTCTTCTGCAACTGTACTGTCTTCTTACACTGTGCTCTGTGTTTTTTTTTTGGTTGGGGGGAAGGGCGGAATAAAAACTGATAAAATGCTTGAAGCATGATTGTTAATCTATCAGTAAATTTATGCAATATCGACTACCAGCTATATAGGCGATAGTACTACTAATTAAGAGTGCGGTTGTGAAACATCACGTTATTGACTCTGATTTCTTATGAATTGTTTTTGGATATTTTGAATTGGAAATATTTGACTGTACTGTGTAGACAGTTTCTGGCACGTAGTGACTGAATCAGATGTGCAGCGGTGTTGTTTGACTAGGATTGCTAGAATTTTTTCCAGTTTTTACTGTTTCTCATTGAGCGTTAGCAACATCTTTTACTAAGGAACACAAACTATCAAAAGAGGGAAAATAAAATAAAATAAAAGGAATGGAATTTCTGCACTCTACTACTGCACTTTGCTTTGTCTTTACCTTCAATCAGATATATTCCATTTTCTATCATTTCCCTATAAAATATCTAGTAACCATATGAAGCATATATTTATATGTGTGGAGATATTTACTTGATATTTCATCATATGTATGAGTAATACTATTATGAAAATCATCTTTTACTGTGACCTATGCAGCTTATTTCCTTAATAGATAGAATATTATGTTATCATTGTTCCCAAAATCAAGTTACTTATCATGCCCTTTTTCAGATATCTTTGCTTAAATGAATTTGATAAGTTGCTTTCTGAGTTCAGACAATTACTATAGGATCCTCTTCAGAAATTTCTGACTTGTTCACAGTTAGGGAAATTAGTGGGCTGCTAGATAGGAAAATTACTTTCCAATGATTCATATGGCAGTCTTCTTGTGGTAAATTGCTCCTGTGAAATTATTACAGCGTCTTATCTGTACCTGCAGGTGGGAAGAGAAGCTTCAGACATCCCACTTGCCGGAGATGGTTTTTGGTGAGAGTTCGTTGGTGCTTAAGCATGTGAGCAGTGGCATTAAAATTCATTTTAATGCATTTGATGCTCTATGTGGCTGGAAGCAGGAAGCACTGCCTCCAGTTGAAGTTCCAGCAGCTGCTAAATGGAAATTTCGTTGGTATGCATATCAGATCACCATTATTCATTTTAATAACTTTGTGGTATAGTGTTATTCTGAATTCGTATGTGATGAATGGGTTAGGACTCAAACCCCACAAATAGGGGCATCCAGTTTTGGTAAATAAAGCCATATAGTGCATGAAATAAAGCCATATCACTTCTCTCATCACACCTCTTCTCCTTACTATTATCATTGTTTTTCTAAATCCTGCAGCAAGCCTACTGATGAGGTGATACTGGATTATGACTATACGTTCACAACACCATACTCTGGAAGTGCTAGTGTTGAAAAAAGTACTGAGGTGTGCCTTCTCTCTATGATGTATGAGCTTTGTTTTTCTCAAAATAGAGAGTATTATTCTGTGAGGGAGTTTTAATGTTGTCATTTAGTTGTCATTTATCTTCTGCTCTTAATTCTGTTAATATTTGCACCTACTAGGATGCAATTTTATGTAGACTCATTGAAGAAGGTTTTCCAAGTTTGCTTAACATATCTGTTGTCATTTATACATTGATCTATTTTCTTTCCATTGGAATCCTTAAAGGCAATGTTGTTTTTTGACTAGTCCGGAGGAGGAAATCCTGAGGAAAGCAGCTGCAACCTTCATTGGGAAGACTGCCAGGAGCAAATTGATATGATTGCATTGGCATCTAAAGAGCCCATTCTTTTTTATGATGAGGTTTGTAAATTAGTTGATGGGTTATTCATAAATCTTTAGGAGCAGATGCTTCAAATATGATATTCATGCCCTGATTTACTTTCTCACACCATGGCTAACGTCTTCTTAATTGTTTCCACAGGTTGTATTGTACGAAGATGAATTGGCTGATAATGGTGTCTCTCTTTTGACAGTTAAAGTGGTAAAATCACATTTTCTGTAATTTGATAATCATAAACTATTTAGTCTTATTTGTGTGATGTTGCAGAGAGTCATGCCAAGTGGATGGTATCTTCTCTTGCGCTTCTGGGTGAGTTTTTTTAGATTTCTCATGGATATTTCCTTTGCTAAGAGTCACATTACATAAATGTAATGTTTCTTATATTTTTTTAATTTTGAGAAATGCACATCGAATTATCTTTACAGTTGCTGTTTCCTTCACATTTTACTCTAGTGTGTATACTTCTGTATTAGGACTTTGTATCTTTGTAGTCAAGAATAGGGGTTTTGCTTGCGTTACTTTCTCTGGTTATTCATTGTTGGACATCATCCTGCAGTTGAGAGTTGATGGAGTGCTTATGAGATTGAGGGACACTCGTATGCATTGTGGTTTTGGGGAGAGTACAGAACCAGTTATTCTTCGAGAAAGCTGCTGGAGGGAAGCCACCTTTAAGGCCTTGTCATCTGTGAGTGTTGTTTGCCAGGACAGAAATTATGTCTTTTCTAAGTTGACTGTGGTGGTGTGGTGTTCTATTTGCATATTTCAAATTATTCATTTGTTTGAAATGAATTGTTGCAGAAAGGATATCCTACAGATTCTGCTGCATACAGCGATCCTGGTGTCATCAGCCAAAGGCTCCCCGTTGTCACGCACAAGACCCAAAAGCTTATAATGAAATAAATATTGTAAGCTGCTGTAATAACGAGTCCATAACATTATTGAATAACTGAAGGAAATTACTCGCCGATCTTCTTGATGTATTAAGAGTGATATTGTGATGTAGACGAGGAGACCATAACCTATTTGATGGAAATTTAATTACAATTTTTTTTTTTTTTCAAATTCCGCATAACTTGATTAGCCACTTTGATGACCGGAAATCAGTTGCTGCATTCCTGGCATATATTTAAATGGTTCTCATATCATATATATATATATATATATATATGTGTGTGTGTGTGTGTGTGAAAAATTATAGCTAATTGATTTTTATATTCCAAGTCAACTTATCTTGATTTAAAAAAATGAAATGGCTAAAATTTCATTTTTTGTTTATACAATTGTAGTAATTTTTATAAATGTTAGTTAGGCCACAATTTTAAATTTTAACTGCAACTTTGCCAAATTCTATTTTAATATGTCAAGTAAGATAACCACACTTCAGATGATTAAATTAAATTAGTTAGTAAAGAGGAAAAGAAATCCAAACATTAACTTTTAGGTAAAATTAAAATAAATCTTTTTAGGCAATCATCTTCACCTCAAAGAACGAATTTTTTGTTTTGTTTTTGTATATAGATGTTGAATATTAAAATAAAGCACCAATATATTTTTGTTTAGTAACATATATATTAGTTGAAACAGGTCAAAATATAAAAAATGAGACTATCCAACCCAATCATTTTTCTATCTTACTAAAAGATTTTATTCGATCCAAAATAAAAGTTACTTTATAGAATCTTTACATATATATATATATTATATTAAGAAACCTCATAAAATAACTTATATATTTTATTAAATTAAATTATTTTATTTTAAAAGCTGTGTATTTCTTCATTTAAAAACTTCTTTGTTTTTCAAGACTCATTTATAATATTTGATAATTTTGAAAGATTAAAGTACATTATTTATTAAATTCCAAAAGAACATTTATTTTGGAAAGTGATTATAATTTTAATGATTATGGAATTGTTCTTTTAAAAAAATGATTTATAAAAAAATAAGTCGAATTAGAAATTTCCAAACAAACTGTGGGAAAATCAGCCGAGCTTCAAGTCATATGGGAAAGTTGTAATATTATTATAGAAAGTAAATAATTTTGTGTGACAATAAGATTGAGCCTTTTCATTTTCATTAAAAAAATCAGAGAATAAGGTAAAATGAAAGACACAAGGAAACATAACAACATAAAAAGAAAGAAAATTAAGAAACACGGATGCTAATAAAAGATATTCAATTATTTAATAATATTTAATTCCACACACTAAGATAAACAGAGGTAAGAAAAGAAGAAACATGAATGCTCATAACCAATATTCAATTATTTATTTATTTTTAATTCTGCACAATAAAGTAAAAAGGAAATAAAAGAAAACAGAAAAATTGAAAAGGAAAGATATTAATTAAACACGGATATGATTAAATTTCTGCCCGGCGGGTTTCATCAAGAAAAGTTCCTAAATATGGGAAAGGAAATAAATTAATTAATCGCGAATATATTATTATAAACGGATATTGCCAGCTATGAAACGGGTTTCATCAAGAAATGTGCACTAAAAACTGAAAAAAAAAGGAAACAAATTAATTGAACGCAGAAATAATACAACGGCTATTTCTCTTCTTTACAAATTATGATAATATAAGGGCTGGCAGCGGAATGGAGCGACATAGTCGATCCGGAGGCGCTGCAGGTGAGTCCGCTCAAGGGAGCCATGACCAACGAGGTCTACTGCCAGATCAAATGGCTGACGAATTCCAACACCGACGAGTCGCTTCCGAGATTGAGGAGTTTATTCGTGCTCGGGTACACGTCTTTTGATTTTCTGCATCTGTTCTCTGTCTGTTTGTCGAGCCTTTATGTTTCATTTCATATTACACTAATTGAGAATTCTTCTTCTGTTATAGAAGTCACTGTGATTATGGTTGAATTATTTTCGGTGTTCCTGTGACTTAATTTTTAAAATGAATATGTTTGGTAATATACATCTTAGATCCTTCATTGTTTAATTTATTACGTTTATATAGCCTTTTTTATTCAGTTTCCAAAGTGTTAATAACCTAATAACTCTAATTATCAACCTTCAGTCATGTGGTAGGTGGACTTGGTAGGTGGAGATTGTAGTAGGTGTGGTAGGTGGGACTTGATCTCTACCGTAGGATCGAGTTGATCACCACCGTTCATTGAGGAGGTGGAGTTGTATAAATAGGGGTCATCTCATTCATTTGTAATGAACACAACACACAACTTCATTCATTCTTTTGAGAGAGAAAAATAGAAAGAGGGGGATACACGAGAGAAACAGAGAGCAACAAATTCGTGAGGTCTTTGTGGAATTGAGAGGATTAGAGAGTGAGATGTTGATCTCGTTTTTGGGTGTAATTCTCGAGTCATTGTGTGCCGAGTTCGCGGATTGTGCGAATCGTTGGAGTTCTACAATATTACGATTGGTGTTGCTCCCGTGGACGTAGGCTTTGCCGAACCACGTAAATCTCGTGTCTCATTTATCTCTCGCTTTTATCTTGATTACTTGTGGATATTTGCTTGTTTGATTATTTGGGATATTTCTCGGCATGTATGTGCTTTATTATTGCTTCCGCTGCATTGGTTAATTTTGTATGGATTTGCAAATATCCACAAGTAATCAAGATAAAAGCGAGAGATAAATGAGACACGAGATTTACGTGGTTCGGCAAAGCCTACGTCCACGGGAGCAACACCAATCGTAATATTGTAGAACTCCAACGATTCGCACAACCCGCGAACTCGTCACACAATGACTCGAGAATTACACCCAAAAACGAGATCAACCTCTCACTCTCTAATCCTCTCAATTTCACAAAGACCTCACGAATTTGTTTCTCTCGTGTATCCCTCTCTTTCTATTTTTCTCTCTCAAAAGAATGAATGAAGTTGTGTGTTGTGTTCATTACAAATGAATGAGATGACCCCTATTTATACAACTCCACCTCCTCAATGAACGGTGGTGATCAACTCGATCCTACGGTAGAGATCAAGTCCCACCTACCACACCTACTACAATCTCCACCTAGTAGGTGTGGTAGGTGGGACTTGATCTCTACCGTAGGATCGAGTTGATCACCACCGTTCATTGAGGAGGTGGAGTTGTATAAATAGGGGTCATCTCATTCATTTGTAATGAACACAACACACAACTTCATTCATTCTTTTGAGAGAGAAAAATAGAAAGAGGGGGATACACGAGAGAAACAGAGAGCAACAAATTCGTGAGGTCTTTGTGGAATTGAGAGGATTAGAGAGTGAGAGGTTGATCTCGTTTTTGGGTGTAATTCTCGAGTCATTGTGTGACGAGTTCGCGGGTTGTGCGAATCGTTGGAGTTCTACAATATTACGATTGGTGTTGCTCCCGTGGACGTAGGCTTTGCCGAACCACGTAAATCTCGTGTCTCATTTATCTCTCGCTTTTATCTTGATTACTTGTGGATATTTGCTTGTTTGATTATTTGGGATATTTCTCGGCATGTATGTGCTTTATTATTGCTTCCGCTGTATTGGTTAATTTTGTATGGATTTGCAAATGATACCAACAAGTCACTTTCAGCAGCTGATTTGCGCGATGCTGAGATACCTGATATTATAGCGAGTAAAATGAAGGAATTCCATAACCTAAATATGTATGGGCCTAAGAAAATTGTCCTTTGGGACAGACTGCGGTAGAACCTCTTCTTTCCATCCTTTTATTCAACGGAATTATGTGTCCAGGAGACTTCTGTCTGCTAATTATATGTGTGCTTACATGAGGTTTTATGTGATAATGTGTCAGACATCTGCTTAATGATGCCGAATATTTATCTCCACAGAAGAAGCTAAGGAGTTTTGCTTGGATATCCTAGAAGCTGAAATATCAGCACTGGAAAAGAATCTCTCGCCTGGATGTCAACTTGTAGGATTCTGTCACAATGATTTGCAGTATGGTAACATAATGATGATGGATGAAGAAACCAGATGGGTAACCATAATTGTGAGTATCAGCAATGCTTATTACCTTTGTAATATGGTCTTATATATTAAAGAAAGTTTGAGCGTTTAATTTGTAGGTCCTAAAGAAGTTAAACTTCGTCATTCTGAATTTTACCTCTCCAGTTGCATTTAGCCATTGACAAGACATGTAAGAGGTACAAACTTCAATAATTAGGATGCTACAAATGCATGTCGATGACTAGATTGACCTTCTAAATAACTGTGGGTTCTTTGTTATGATTGTATGAAAGAGGATCCGCATTTTGTAAAGCAGACTTAGATGTTTCCAAAGCTATAATCTACTAGGTTGGGCCGCTCTCTAGACTTTCCCATTTTTCATGTCTCATCAAACATTAAGCTTTTGGTTTAGGCTTGTTTATGATCAAGACATTCAACCCTGTTGCTAATGATAATTCATGTTATTGTAACTCATTTGTTTAAGGTGCAGTAAGTTTGTTTATTTATTTTTAAATTATTATTATTATTATTATTATTATTATTTTTATTATTATTTTTTTAAGTATATAAATATATATGTATATATGTATGATGGTTGCATTTTTCTCCTCTTCCTTATACCACTGTTGAAGGGTTTACTTTAAGCTATGTTTTCCATCGTCACTGCTACCAAATGGTTCTATTGGATCATGATATTGAAGCTTCTGTCCCAGTCAAGACCTCACTTGGTATGACAAATTTCTACACAGGCAAGAACTGTTTTAAGTTGCTGGTAACCTGCCATAAGAGATGTGTACATAACTTTACTTGCTGGCATTATCAACTCCAACCAGTAGTTTCTGTTTGCTCGTCTGCGGTCTCATTTAGATTTGGATCTTCATAATCTGAGCATGAAAACTTGTGCATTGGTAGCTTCTCGACAGTGTGGTTTTTGATTGTCTTACTTATATTATCTGTTTTTTCTGTCTTGAGAAGTTGATCCTTACATAATCTACCTTTTGTCCTTGGAAATTTGGATACTTCTATCATTTAAATACCAACACAATTAAATATAAAATGATTACATGGGTTCTGACCTAACACAATGGCAAATGATACTGACCAACTCCATAAAGTGGGACAAACATAGTTTGTTATTATTTTTGTTATTATTGTCATAACAGTTGCTCCCTACTTCGTACACTATTATTGCAGTTTTGAACTTTTATTACGAGTTCTGGTAGAGAGGGCATAACTTACAAATGATACTGACCAACCCCATAAAGTGGGATAAACATAGTTTGTTGTTATTGTTGTAACAGTTGCTCCTTACTTAGTACAATGTATTGCAGTTTTTAATTTCTATTACAAGTTCTGGTAGAGAGGGCATAAATTACAGATGATTTATTGCAGCTTTTTGAGATATTTGGAGCTCTAACTTGGCGCTGTGTGTGCTCTTGCTAAATTTTTATTTCGCTTGCTTTAGAGCTTTAAGTCAGGTGTGCATTCACAAATACTTTGGTTTCTTGAAACCACTTCCTTTGAGATATGATCCGTTCAAGTGTGAGTTCTCTACAGATGATTTTCTACATGGGAAATAATAGTCAAATTGCTAGTGACCTGCCACAAGAGATAATTATATAGCTTTATTTCTTTAAGATTATATTTTCTTCCAACCAATAGTTTCCGTCTGCTTTTCTATAGGTTATATTCATATTTTCAATCTTCATGACCTAAAAATGGAAAATTTTATTGCTAGTTGGGATATATGAATTCCTGTTAATGTCTTCTGGGCCTGCCCCATTAGAGAGATCATTACTTATGTTGTCTTGATCATTTTTAACATTGATATATACTATGTTAATGTCATTGATCGTGCCTCTACGATACACTTTGAGCTTCACCAAGCGAGTACTATATAAAAAAATATGCATCATGTTTCGAAGTGTGATATGGTTGACCACATAGAATCACAGTTATGGTTGCACGATAAATGGTGTCACCCTTGACTGCCACAAATCATGGTGTGTGATTTTATAGCTATTGAGTTGTGGAAGTAGCATGTCTTTTGTTGTGAACTCTTCACCAAAGGGTTTCATACTTTCTCATTTTCTTCTGTTCATCTTACCTCATCTTTCTGTTGATTAAGTGGCTTCATAATGGTTTTATTTGTAGCTACTAGAGATGGGTTCTTAGCTATAACTTGCCGACTTGAGTGCTCTTACTAAATTGTCTTTTCTTGAAGTTTGCTAAGTCAGGTTCATGTGTGTATAGACAAATATTTTAATTGAGATTATCTGATTCCTTGACACCATTCCCCATGAGATTCAATCCTGTCATCTGTGCATTCGTTACTGGTAAACATGTGATCAGGTGTGATACATGGATCTTGTACAAGTATTTTGAACTTCTGTGAGCTGGCATTTCATTTAGCTGTGCTTAAGATCTTGTTTATGAACTATAACGATCTACAATCAAGCAATTTTTAGTTTCCATACCACTATCTTTAGGAGGATGGTGGCTTACATGAGAGAAATGATGCAAGGCTGCCTCCACTACCAACAGCAGTGACTGGCGGCGCTCCTCACTGTGGCGCTATCAAAGGACTCCTCCTAAACCACGGCTACTTCTTCTTCATTTGCTGCTTGCCTCTGCCTTGCTGCCTTTTGAAGAAGAGGAATCTATGCGTCTTGTGGCCATCACCTCTCTTCACTGCAACATACTGTACCCTCCTGACTCACTCCTATTCAGCCTCCTTCCTCGCTCAAGGCTTCTCTCAACTTCTTACTGACAGGTAATAACTCTTATCTATTTTTAGTTTGTTATTTGTAGAGCAGTGTGTCACAAATTATAAATGGTGTATGCCTTGTTATTGTATAATCTGAACATGAAAAAAGTGATTGCAAGTTCTTACCAGCTTCTTGCAATCAACTCCACTGGATTCTGAATATATGGTTATGCCAAAAGACTAGACGTTGCTTGATCTTGGTTATTTTGTTATGAAACTACTTCACAAACCCCTGAAAATTAGAAAGAATAGTCTGCTGCTACTATTGAGGAGGACTAAAATTTTCTTCACAATCCAACAAACATCACATTACATTATATTTTATGATAAGCAACCTCATCATCTTTAGAAATGGATAATGTTGTAGATGCTGGCCAGAAACCTTATGTGGTCATATTTTCCTTACAGCATCATCTGTCAAGCAATCAAATTTATCTTAGAACAATATGGACATTGCTTTCTGGTGACGAATATTGGCTTTTGAATAAAAGAAGTACCATTCTATTTCTAGCTACACAACCCTTTGCTTTCTCTTGTTTTGTCTGCCTGTTCTTTCATATGTATAATATGAGGTGCATATATCAGAATCCTGATTGAAATACTGCATCTTCCATCAGTCTCATATTTGTGTTCTGGGTTAACATAAACATGATAGGTTGTTGGCAAGAGATGCTCATAAGAGAGTGGTTGTAGAGCCTATAATTATTTGACATGCTATTCAAGTCAGTGATACCACACCTTTGAAGTGGCATATGATTCAATAATATGAGAAACCAAGTATGACAGTTTTGGTTGATGTGGGTAAGGGAATAAGTAGTAGTAATCTTGCAGAAATAGTCTCCGAGAGGTCTAAATTAAGGATATGCATTTTGTCGATGACCTAAGCAGGTGCGCTATTTGATGGATGAATAGTATTTCTTCTTGTATTTCCATTTGGAATGATCTAGCTTGTTAAGCCTAAAGGCAATCTTGAACTTTCATACCTAGGGTATCGATATTGCACCCCACCTGCTTTGCTTCTTCCTCCCCCCCCCCCCCCCAACCCCGTGTTTGATGTAAATTTGGTCTTTTGGCTATCAGGCTTGTAGGCACACTGGCATTGGTTTAACTTGAATGGATGATCCTTTAAGTACCTTTGAAATGGCTTGTTGATCTAAAAGGTTGGTAAGTGCCAAGTCTCAGTAATATAGTCTCTTGCTGGAATATGTTCTGGGTAAAGTTATTTGGAGGTTGTGGTTTTGGTTGTATACAGGTAGTTTAAATTTATATACGTATGTGTGTGTGTGTGTACATATTTATCAATGCATATTTTCTTTTTAGGGTTGAGGGTGGGGAGAGAGGCGGGGCACTAGATGCGTGGAGAAGCTTAACATTAGTGTTGATCATTATGCATGCTTGAACTTCTTAAAAAATAAAATAAATAAATAAATAAATGCACCCCATCTCAAAATTTGTGTATATATTTCTCCTATATTTCTCAGCTTCCTTACTCTGTAAAGATTGTTAATAGTCGGATCATGTAAAACAACACATACTTAGATGTTTTAAAATATGTGCCGTAGGGAAAATTCATGAAAACAGAAGGCAAGACAGGTGTTGCTAACCCTTTTCTTTCCTTTATAGACATAAACTCAGTTGGAGATGCTGTTTACAGGGAATCATACAGGGCCGAAGGTGCTTAGGCATTGAAATATCTATTAAGAGGAAGTAACTTATTCTTTACCTCACTACATCATAAACAAAGAGCTGGAAGTTGAGGTTCTTTTTCAGCACGTGGATAAAAAATCATAAACTTCCTCATTGATGAGATTGCAACTCTATTGGAATTCAGAAAAAATTCCAATTTGGAGTAACTGATAAATAACTGATCAGAGTTTGAGATTTAAATCGAGCATAGTAGAATTGGACAATTTTTGCTCCAATTGTCGGGGATCCGATCGGAAACTTCCAGGCCACATCAACTCTGCAGCTTCCTCCAGTGTCCCTGGCTGCCATGTTATTCCAAATCTCGTATTATCCTCACTAAATTTTGCAACAATTGTATTTCCATCTCTTACAGGTTTGTGCACAAGGGAATGGGGTTGCACCCCAAGGGATCTGAACATGGAAGTACGGATAGGCATTGGCATCATCGCCATCATCTTGTGTGACTGGTAATGTCTTACTGCCCCTCGTTCTCTTTTGTGAGCATTCTGGTGACCCCCCAATGCTTGTGAGCTATAGAATTTTCTCATGCAGAAGTTGCATGAGAAAACCTTAGCAGAAGCAAGTCTTGATTGTGCCTCTGATTCTTTGGATGCTTGTTGTTGTGGATCTCTTCCCAGGCTCAAATTCAACCACTTTCCTGGACTTTGTTGTAGTATTCCTTGATCACTACTTTCTTCACTCGGCATCCTAACTGCCAATCAAAGAAGAGTCTTCTGGTGATGGAAGTATGAAGGTACTCTTTCGAATCCTTCCCTCGACTCTTAAATTGGTTCTCTATGGAATAATTTGAGACTGACTAAATGAAGCAGTATGATATAAGACATCCTTAGATCTATCATACGTCTGTTCACTGGCCCCACCTAGGTGATGCTTGGGTTTTCAATGGGGGGAATGATTACGTCCTCATGGTTTGTTGCCTCTGTCAAGTTTGAGATTCCCCACTCCCCATTTCTTTTTCTCCTTATCTGTTCAGACCACATTAGCTTTAACTGGCTTTCATTAGATTAGTTAAAAAGTAAACTAGTGTTGGCATTACAATGACAGTTCCACTTGGAGTCAAATCAAATCCTCATGAATTTTCCTTTATGCCTGCCATTATTTCAGCCACTTCAAATATATTCACTTTACATGATCTTATCCTGATCTGCTTTAAAAAAAATGATCTTGTTTCAAAAGTTCAGGAATAAATTTGAGCTATTATTCCTAATCTGGTGTAGTAACTTTACTTGACTGTTTTTCTTAGGCAGACATGAGTTTCTATAGCTATGAAGCCAGTTAGGTATGAGATATAATAGAGGTGGGACCCACACAGAAAGAGTGTTCCCTCTATAATGGAAATGTGAGTAAATGATAAGCTCTGATTTAGAATATAGATGTTGGAGCTAGTGGTTGCAGAATGATATCATAATATTGTGTGTGTTTTGATATTGATGCATAAAAGTCATGTGGAAAGTGGTGGGGTCTGGAAACTTGGCAATAATGGTGGGAAAAGTAGGGCGAAGTGGGTATCTTAATAAGTTTTTATCTGAGTACATGAGTATCTTGGTGGGTGCCTTCAAGCTGGGGCTTCTTCACTGTCTTTCAGCTTTTCTGCCACTTAAATCGGCAGTTTTGTACTTTGATCTTTACTTTTCATAAGATAACAAGACTGGAAATCCTATTGGCCACTCTGCCCTCTCATCTTTCCGCCAACCATGGGCTATCTGACTTTATTCTCTACTGACTGTTACACTGTTGAAGCCCCCCCCCCCCCCCCTCTCACACGCACACACACTTCCATTTTTTATAAGCTATATCCAAACTTTGTCCAATTAATCTTAGGTTTCCTCCCCTAGAATCCATCTCTTGGGTTAAATTTTGAATGTGATCACAACTTAATTCACATTTAGTGTGGACATTTGATCTTTTGAACGACACGTGGGAGACTTGGCTTCTGGAAAAACCTGCCTTACTAGACTGGATCGGTGGCCTTACATTTCAGGACAAATGTTGCCTTTCAAGTCTCCATGAGGTCTTGACCCTCGATCTTTACAATTATTTACCTCATGTTTTATCACCGATTCACCGTGTCATGCCCATAGGCCCCACAGTTTTGAGGTGAGAGTCCATTAACATATGTTTCCCCGAGTGTAAAGGGTTTGGATTAGACGATATTTCAAAATCCTCCATAGGCTTCATGTACACCCAATCCCTTAGACATTAGGGAGCTTGGGATGCTGTGTGCGCGCACCATTGATAGCACAAGATGAGATTGTTTCACTTGGGAGAAGGATGTCGATGGAACTGGTTGTTTTCGGAAGGTGTACTCTTATCACTATTCGGGATTGAGAATATTCAGACTACCCCTACACCGCACCTTATTAACTCAACATCCCCTCATTTGCGCTTGGATAAATTGGAATATTTGGAATAAACTCTGATATAACTTCGTGAAACTACCGATTAGCCCTCAGTGCGGTCTGTAACTCCATTAGTTTATATAACAATTTTTGTTACTGAGAAAGTTGGGGCTAAGGCGTGTAGATTAAGATCTTATAATATATGATAATATGAACATCTATGATAGGTAATGGCGGAGCACTTAACGTGGTAACAATGTAATATATGATTTTAAAAATTATCAAATGATAAGTAAATGCTTATAGAAGTACTCTCCGTAGGTTTAAAAAATATCAATCCTATATATATATATATATATATATATATTGAGAGAGAGAGAGAGATTGAACTACGTAGCCTTTGTGCGACCACATCATGAACAGACTTCGAGGCAAGAAGAATCTCAGTTGTCCCTCAACATACAATCCTATGAGCATTAAACAGCATCTGAAGAAAGGACCAGTTCAAAGAAGATGCTTAGTACTTGTGTTTGGCCGACTAAGGCTTTTCTCATAGCCCATAGGATCACTTATTGGTGCAACTATTCCACCTAATGGAACATTACATAAACTTGTATGTGGCCCCTAAATTATTGGTGGTGGAAGTGCAAGAGGGCCACTTGACATGTTATTGAAACTCAGTGTTACATGTAATTTTATTCCTAACTTCGTCAGGGTGGATTCAATGTTTTCCTTCGTCAGCTCATTGACTCATTGTTGGAATATGGAAGCTCATAATTTATTCTGATTTTTATGATATCATATCTCACATTCTATTTTATCAGTGTAATCTTACTCAAGTTGAGATACCTTACTGTGAGTAAAACAAAATGGCAAGAGAATTTTTTTGGATGCCCATATAGAACAGTGGTAGAGCATCCAATCCACCTCGATGTGGAAAAAAATTAGTCAGAGAGAGAGAGAGAGATAACGCTGGATCTGTAGACAGTGATGACGGCTACTGGGTTTCATCTACAGCTTTGGCAGTTGACATACAGATCCAAGCATACAGTAAATAAAAGATTGTAAGACTGTTGAATGATGAAATAATTTGAAAATATAATTTCACCAATGATAAACCGTGTTGGTGGATGAAATGTACAACAAAGACAAGTTCACAAATGCTACAGCCACACCACTCAGAATTATGAATCCTTAAGTAAAAAGATTATTGAAATTTCAATCTCCACATAATGTTTCAGCTGCCAGCAAATTCCGGATCTAATTATCTGAAATCAAAGTCTGGTCTACAAAAACACAAAAAATGGACAATCGTTTAATTGATTTATTCCATTTTTTTCCCCAAAGGGGAAGCTCCACCAAAGATATACCCTATTGACCAAGTCCCAGACTTAAGCATCTACTATGCCAATCCAACATTCTGTTCAAGTACCTGCCACAGTGTAAAAATTCCTTGGTTAACTTAAATATGGATGCTGATTGCAAGAACTTACAAATCGTGTTTATATATGTAGAATTATTATATGAACATTATGTTACTGAACCTAAGATGTGCTTTGGTGAGTTGTCAACCACTAAAAGAAAACTTTAGCATGCATAACCACTTGTTTCTTGAGCACCAAGAGTGGAGCGAAACAGACATTTCAAAAGGCGAAAAATACAAGCCTCTTAAGTGTTCAATAGTTCTAACAATGACTTCCAATGTCATGCTACAAACATTTCCATTTCTCTTCTCTTTGTCCAATCACCCACGTTACAGGTAAAAGCCATGAGAACAATTGGTTATTGGTTAGCCAGATTTCTGCAAATTAATATGACTTAGCTAATAGCTTATCATCACAGGCAAATATGATTGGTTCAGATGAGAAATCTTTAAAAAAAATTATTTGATACAGCTTAATAGATAGAAAAGCATAGGGGAAATACTGCCTATACTAGCCAGACTCGTTTTGGTAATGTTACATCTGTCTCACTTAACCAAAGCATATGATGCCCAAAAACAGTCCATTTAAGTAGTCTAAGTCATGAACACAGTTAATAACCAAAGCATATGATGCCCAAAATACAAGCCTCTAAGTGTTTCAATAGTTCTAACAATGACTTCCAATGTCATGCTACAAACGTTTCCATTTCTCTTCTCTTTGTCCAATCACCCACGTTACAGGTAAAAGCCATGAGAACAATTGGTTATTGGTTATCCGGATTTCTGCAAATTAATATGACTTAGCTAATAGCTTATCATCACAGGCTAATATGATTGGTTCAGATGAGAAATCTTTAAAAAAATTATTTGATACAGCTTAATAGATAGAAAAGCATAGGGGAAATACTGCCTATACTAGCCAGACTCGTTTTGGTAATGTTACATCTGTCTCACTTAACCAAAGCATATGATGCCCAAAAACAGTCCATTTAAGTAGTCGAAGTCATGAACACAGTTAATAACTTGGAATAAGAGACCCCCTTTCCTCAAATCAATTTCTCTCTACATAAAATCCCACAACGGGTGCTCTTCTAACAGAACAAATTAATATAGTAACGGACTCCACAAAGTCGATGATTCCACTGTATGGCCATCACTAAGGCACATAATTTCTCAATGTAGTCCTATGATTAACATGAAGACGAAAAGGTTTCAGGAAGACCAAATAATCTTTCTTCACATTATATACTTTACTATTATCCTCTTTAATTGTGTCAAATCAAACACTGAGATGTTAACTATAACGAGAGGCAATCTAGTAAATATGAAACACGAATTCATGGGACTTTCATAAGCTGGTGTTAGACGTGAGAAAGGATTTCCACCTTGGCTACCTGCGAGAACATCACAATGATAACAGAATAGACTAATAACCTTGAGACAATCATGGGGACCACATGCTGTTGTATTGCAGCTGTTTATATAATCAACTAGATAAATTTCACACTACAAGGAAAACTAAATCAGCAAAATTCAAATAGAACACAAGTTAGAGAAAAAAAGTTAGCAACACACAACTGAGTTAACTTTGGATAAGTGCTCTCAAGGTCCAAGGACCATAAATAACCTCAATGAAGGTGCATATATTTGAAGGTTTTTATTCAAATTTGATAACTTGGGTAATTGTCTTCAAATCTGTTGTCAGCAATCCAGACTATATTTCATGTAACAGTTAATTACAATTCAAGTTTGTCATTCAGATTTGAAAGGCAACAATTCTAGCTCTCTAACAAAACATCTCTCCCTGTGTTCATGTAATATACTAATGGCTAACTACCATTTAAGTTTGTGTTCTGAAGGCTTGAGTTCTGACGTTGCAGAAGACATTTTATGTTCAAGTACAAAAAGACAAAAAGAAAAAGAAACAGCAAATAGAAGAAAAAGATGGGGTAAATTTTACTTCCTCCAAAAATCAGTAATATTATTACTTTTCTTAAGCAAAAATGTGTGTGAGTCTATATTTACGTGGTTGGCACTTTTAATGCAACTACTCAATTAACTCGTACAAAAAGGCATATTCTCACATTTATGTGTGTAACTCTATCGTTCTCTACGATACAACAACATTATTCTAGCAATCAGCAGGTATTCAGATATGTCAAGCATAGAGCTCACTTCCATTCCAACAAAAAAAAAAAAAACTAAAATTCAGTTACCTAGTCTCCTATTGTTGTAGCATAAACCATACGAAAAGCTTACACTAAAAATTCAAAGAAAACTTCAACCTACAGTGCTGTATCATGTCCCACCTTTACTTGATCGGAAGCTGCTGACATCACCTATCTTTTCCATTTCTCTCAATCAGTCGTAGAAATTACAACTATTTCCCAACTAACTTTTTATAAAGTTAACAAATGGTATAATTGCTTCACACCTAAATTCATCACAATATTAACACGTCGCACCATTAGTTAGATTAACTAGAGCACAATAGCTTACGGTTTCTTTACGAGCATCTACCACCAGGGTCATCCTAATGATTGTAGCATTAGACTCACAAATAAATTACTAGCGATCTGGACAAGAACGGCAGAAGGTACCATGGGACAGCTCACAGAAAGCTCGCACATTGACTGCCAAATGAGAGGTCATACTTGCTCCTCCCACCATGCCATGCAGTGGCAATAATGATTGAGTGCATCCCAGCTGCCCTAATGTACTGCATCATTCAATTATCAACACTCAATGGATCAGCCATAGACAGTGGATAATTTTTCCTTATTTTCATTAACAAAATCAATTTTCCCAAATCCTATAAACTGTCAACCAAGAATAGATATAGATCAAGAACAATTTGCGTTCGGGCACAGAATATTGAAGAACCAGCAATGGTCCGATGCAACATTTGTCTGCTATTCACAAAACCGCAACAAATAAGGTTATAAATCAATTAACATGTCTGCGAAAAACGATATTTTTCCCAAAAAAAAAATCGAGAGTTATCTAAAAAATAATCACTGTTAAAATTCCCCAGGTGAAAAAAAAAGAATAAAACCAGTTTTAACCTGAACATTCTAATTTCTGTACACTACGGAAAATAGGAAAGGTTCGGATTGGTCAATTGCCTACACTAGAAACAAGTAAAAGTAACAGCATTACAATTAAAAATTCGGACCTGGGATTAGAGAATGAGAAGCGTCGAGAGTTGAGGCGAGAAGCAGAGACAGAAGGAGGACGGAGGTGCGGCGTCGATGAGCGGAAGGCGGAAGCCCTAGCGGAGCACATGAGCGATCTGGAAAACGAACCGCGCCAAGCCATTGTTGCTTTTTGTGAAGAATTTGGGGAAAATGCGAAGGGGTTTTAACAAGGGTTTTTGAGGAATGCTACGACGCAGGGGCACCTTTTCTCATACTTTAAGATTTAATATTATTTTGGTATTAAAATAATAATATTAATTGCTTCTAAAATTCGATAACAAATGACGCCGTTAGACTTTTAACTAATTCTGGTAACACTTGAATTACCTTATTTAAATATAATAAATTATATTTCTTACGGTTATTTTTATTTTATTTTGGTATCTCAACTACTAAGATTTTCAAGTCACATTAATTATTTGGAAAAGATAAAGTGCAGGGACAACACAAACATATTAATTATAAACTTTAGGGCCCATCATTCATACTAAGATCCATTCCTCAGCCAAAACAAGAGGGAAAATATAATCACAAAAGGGTGTATTTTCCAACACATTTCAAGTGCTTGTTGAAAGTGTAGACAGTGCCTGATGAAATATTAGCAGTAGCAGTAGCTCCTCTGTAATGCAACCTCTTGAAGCTATTTCCACCGTTGCTGGACCAAATGCCAACTTCGTCAAGATCTCCTTCACTCCAACAAACGCTAACCGTAACACCACCACGCACCTTCAGACCTTTAACACAACCATTTGCCCATTTTTCCCGAGGAAGTGCTGGCAGCAGATGTACGTCCCTCACTGTGCTCTGTACGAGCATTTCTGCTACTGCTGCAGAAAATCTACCACCATGTATTTCTAAATCAGCATACAGAGAAATGTCGAGCTTCGCTTTGACAAATATCACATAATTGTTGGGATGTTTTATAGAGGGTTTTAGAAGCAGCATGTGCAAAAGCAGAGAGACCCTTTATTGAATCCACGGGCAGTAATCATATTGATCAACATGTGTAGGGATAGGGATCTATGATGCTTGCAAGACTAATATCTCAATAAAATTTCTATCTAGTTCAATGTACAGCAACAAGAATACAACTCGATATGACCAAGTTTAAAGATTGAATTTTGATTTTAAAGCACAGTGGACTACCAACAAATATAGAGGGGATTACTTACCCAAAATTTGCATCAATCTGGAAAGGTGGGTGTGCAGTAAAGAGGTTGGCATACAGCCCTCCTTCAAACTCACTTTGACGGTCAGGATCCACCAGATCAAATAGATGCTTTACCATCCGATATGCGTGCTCGCTGTTATGCAGACGAGCCCATAATGCAGCTTTCCATGTGGTCGACCATCCTGGACCCTCCTCTCCTGTTCACATGAAATAAAACATGTGATAATTGTTAAAGGTTAATGCAAAAAGGGAGAGACATAATAACTTAAAGCTTCAATATGCTGTATACCACCAACTACCAAAACATGCTCTCTGTTATTACTCAAGAATTGGCTATAGCAGATTTTGCTTGCACATTCGGCTTTAATGTTATTTACCTAAACGTTTGGATGTTTTCAATCATGACCGTTCTGTTTCCCCATCCTCTTTCACAAATGCTAAATTTGGATCTTGAATTATGGTAAGATATTGAAAAGAATTAAATTACTGAGAGAAGTACAATCGTTATTATTTTCTTCATTAAATCCAAGAATCAAGCTCAACATTAGTCATATTATATATTTCAGATCATTGATATGACACCAAAAGATATCTTGAGAAGATACAGAAACTGCTCATGATCGTCTTTGAATAACCTCCCAGCTAATCAAATCACTAACCTCTTTTGTTTAATGTAAATTCTGCTGCTTTACATAGATCAGGGGTCTGTTCGACATTAATGGTGTGGCCAGGGAACAGGCCGAACAGATGTGATAGATGCCTATGGTGCACCTCTGGATCCTCGAAGTCCTTTGCCTGCCAATGACAAAAGGAACCACTCAAAACAAAAATTTCATTCAAAACATTCACACTGAAATAACTAAGAACACAAATCCAACTTACCCATTCCATGATTGAACCATCCTTCGCAATTCTGGTAGGACTAAGACGTGATTGAGCTTTACGAATTCTTGCAATCAGATCATCATCACTTCTGCCCAGTTCCTACATTTCATTTTTAACTCACTTGACACATATTTGGAGATCAAGATTCTTAAGTGTCAGACAATTTGGTAGAAGAGGCTCACCTCAGCAGCAGAAACAATGTTAGAGAAGACCTCTGTAATAATCTGCATGTCCATAGTTGACGAGTAGCTAACACTAGCAGGCTTACCATCTGGAGCAGTAAACATATGCTCTGGGGATGTTGATGGATTAGTTTCAAGAATTCCAGTGGGTCCTTCGATTAACCAGTCCAGTAAAAACGAGGCACAGCCTTCCATCAAAGGGAATGCTTTGTTTTTCAGAAATTCCTATAACCATGAGATGCCCATATTCAAATTAATAATTTATCTAAAGATATGTCTGTAAGAAAATATGTCAAGTGCTTCTCAAATCAATAATAACCTGAACATTTTGGTCAGATTCTACGATATTATTTATCCAAACTCTTTAACAACTCATTTTTAAAATAAGATTTAGGATCTTGCAAGATATAAGAGCTCAAAACATGTTTTAAATAAGCTTAGCCCACCACCTTCTCAGCATATCAGAAGTGCAACTAATAGATATGATACAATCATATTTAAGAAGAATAACATTGGAAGATTCTTACTTTGTCCATTGTGTAAGTATAGTGCTCCCATAAATGAGTACAAAGCCAGGCTCCACCCATTTGCCACAAAGCCCAAACAGCTTGACCACGATCTGGGGATGTTTTTGCCCATATATCAGATACCTGATGCGCAACCCAACCGCTTGCCCCATAGTTCACCTGTAACAGTCTGTAACTAAATGCATTGAAGGTTGTAACAATACAAAGCAAGAAGCATATTCTTGTGGTAAGAAATCGTTTGAAGAAAAAAAAAAAAGGTCTGAATCCTCTTTCCTCAAACTTAACAACCATGAGACTGATAGTAAAATATGTAATCCTCTCATTTATCACAGGCAGAAAAGTATCATGTTGAAGGATTACTTCCTAAAATTCCATCCCTGATCACCAATCAAAATCAATTTATCTCATCTAAAAAGTACTTTTGTATAGACTACTGTATCGATTCTAGTAGGCATCTCCTAGTTTATATTAGATATGCAGTTGCTCTTTCATTTCTACGAATGTGTGGTATTCATGTCCGAACACAACATGTCAACGACAAATGAATAAATTAACTAAAAGAAAAAGGAGGCACCTTCGCAGTTTTCTTTCCATTTATGGACAGAGAAGAGATGAAGTCAAATAAAGGCTCTTGACACTCTTTGAGATTGCAAGAGAGAGAAGGCCAATAGTTCATTTGGAGATTGATATTCAAGTGAGGAGCACCACTAAGAAAGAAAAGACAGGAGGATCAGATATATGGTATTCCAAAAACCTTGACAAGAGACTTGAAGTATGAAATTATATTTAGAAAACTAGAACATACTCCCAAGCTGGCTCAGTATCCTTGTTCCAGATCCCTTGCAGGTTTGAGGGCTGAGTTCCAGGTCTTGAACAAGCAATTAAGATGTATCGACCATACTGGAACAGAAGCTCAACAAGAGAGGGATCTTCATCAGTTTTGAAAGACTTGAGCCTCTTTGCAGTAGTATCTTCTTTCAAATGTACATCATTTTTTGTAGCATTCATGGAGCTTTTAGAAAGCTGCATTGAGACACGATGGAAAAGTGCTTGATAGTCTCCAACATGGCGTGCGTATAGATCAGCATACGAATATCTTTTTGCAGATTCCATTTTACTTAAAGACTCTGAGTTTGGATCCCTTTTTGAATCAGCGGGCTTGGTAAATGGCCCATCAAAAGAAGATGAAGCTGTAAGACGAATAACAGCCCAGTTGCACCCTACCGCCCTTAGCTTTCTACCATCAACAACATGCAGTTCACCTGCACCATCACTAATCTGCAGATCAAGAACAGCCGAATATTGAATTCCTTTAGGACTGACATTTTGAACGGGTCCCAGAGGTCCTCTGCCTTTAGGATTGTCGTTTCCCAAGACTTCAGGTGGGATTCTTCTGCCTAGACAACTTCCATCTAAAATGATTTGGCTTTTTTTATTTACATATGAATGATGATGTAATTTGCTGTCCATAGAAACTGTAAAATTTAGAGAAGAAAACTTGTTTCCAGAAATTCTTATCACAATAACTTGATCTGGATTTGAGGCAAAATATTCCCTTGCATATTCAACTTCATTAGCTGAGTACTTCACTTTTACGGTTGCTGTGTCTAAATCCAGCACTCTCTGATATGTTTCTTCATCATATGTAGCATGAGACTCACTAAAATCTAGTTTTATGTCTCCCAAGAGCTGGTAAACCTACATATCATCCAAATTTGAAGAAAGAATAATTAAAATTAATAAGCACCACAAGAGGAATAATTTCCCAGCAAACAAACCGCAGAATGTGTTTCAATCAACATATGTGTGAAAGCCCAAATGTAGACGAGTTAATATTGAAGTAAAGAAGCAGCTTACATCAGAAGGATTTCCCGACAAACCGACTGCAGCTGTAGTAGCCTCTGCATATTGCGCATTGTCGACAAGTTTTCTCACTTGGGATAGGGTTTTTGGAGCATTAGGGTCTGTATAATCGCCCGGATTCCCTGTCCAAAGTGTGTCCTCTGCACCAAGAGGAAAGAAACTGCCCAATCACCAATATATATAACACAGAATACTTCAACTGTAATCTATCCTATGTTGCATTAATTCCGACAACAATTTTTGCAGTCAAAGTAATTTTTTATTTTATATTGATCATAAACTGCAAAGAAAGCAACAGTTCTTAAAATTTTCCTTTGGTTGGGAAGATGCACTCAATAACTATATCTCCAGAAAGAATTTATGTGTGTGTGTGTGTAAAACAGAAAATTAACGATGTGTATTGTATTTCGACGATCCTGCAATTCTCACTACTTGACTAATTTCTTTTCAGGCAAACATAACGAAAATAACTTTCCATTATGTGATTTCAGAAAAAGCAAAAAAATTTACCGTTGAGATTAACAGTTTCGTTAAAAATGCCACCCCAAATCATGGCACCAAGGCGTCCATTCCCAATGGGGAGAGCATCAGTCCAGTGCTCAGCAGGCCTATCGAACCTAACTTCAAGCTTCCTCGTACTATCCTCGTTCTTCTCCGAACTTGAACTCCACACATCCTTATCTTTCACAGAAACACCCACTTCATGTCCAAAGCCGAATCTTGTCCCGAAAACAACCAAAAGAAACAACAAAAAAGAAAACCCTTTTGGCATCATTACGAAATTCTCACTTTAAAATCTGGAGAAAAATAAAATTCTCGGTTCTGTAAAAATTGGAATGCAATCCTTTCTGACACACACTGTATAAGAGTTGCGGCAAACAAAACAGAACATAATGTGGGCAGAGAGTGATCTCGGTGAGCAAGTGCAGGTGGGCGGTTGGAGAAATGGGGTGTGAAGAGATGACAGCCACTGCTTTGAATGCACGCGGCAGTACTGCTACCATATGGGCCCCCCCACCCCGTCCTCTCTGGCTCTTGCCTATTCTTGAAAGTTGAAACTCTATTTTTGCAAAAGCCATGTGCTGCAGCCGAAGCTCTTATCAACTCTGCCCATGCGACCATCCCTCATTTATGCTGATTTTCATGGGATTAAGGTTTCTTGGTCTAACAAAACTTTTCATTTTTTTTTAATCTCAAAATTAATAGGCATGGCTTAAATGTTATTTTATTAAGTATTTATTCGGTACGACGAAATGGGAAACGGGTTAGGATTCATCATCTTTACTTCAAAGAAAGAATTGCTGAAGTTCATATAAATAGAATGATTATGTTTAAAGTGTAAAAGATTCGAATTTTGTTAGTTCTAATCCAAAATTTTATAATTTAACTTACATAATAATCTTTTTATGTTGATCACAATCATTGAATAATTCTAATTCTAAAGATCTATTTTCCATTCATATAAAATATAAAAAATGTCTACACTATAAAAGTGTTGAGATGTGACCATAGATGTACTTCTTATATATTAAAGAAGGAATTATTTGTGATACATATTAATTGGAGAATAAAAAGATGTTTACAATTTTCAGATTAAAAGTTATTGATTTATGAGATTGTGATTTAAGTTCTGTATTTTACCGTCTCTACAATTTAGCTAATTCGTATAATTTACTTGAAGTAAGATATTTGATGCATTTATAATTAACAACACATATAAACATAAGCATAATGAGAATGGAGTACAGTTCACTTAATTGAACATTTTGTAAGATCTAATCGAATCTCATAAAAAAATTTCTCCCAAAATTTGTAAAAAACACACACACACGCAACATCATGTGACAAATATCTTCAAATTTTCTAATTAATATGCATAACTTATATTAACGAAATTAAATGATTAAAAAAATTATGTATTAACAAAATTGAAATAAAAAATAAAAGCTAATCCCCTGTATAATATGAATTAGGATTAACAAAATATAATACAAATGCATGTACATATGTGTCTAATACGAAGCACTTTATCCTAGTACTGCATTTGACACCCATATATATATATATGTACAAACTATATGTACAGATTTATTTTTTTAATAAAATAAAGTTAATACAAAATTAATACATATATAATATAAAAATATGGAGAACTCTAATTACTAGTTGGTATCAAGGGCAAATCAACCTCGTCACACCACTCAGTACACCTTGTCTCATTGTAAGAACTTGTTACATTATTTGGCCAATAGCTCAGCCATACTTGCCCACCTATCCTCCACTTCAGCACACTTCCTTCCATCTCCCTCCTCAACCTCCACCGAACACCCTCCCCATACTCCTCCCCGGCGAACACCAATCCGCCGGATTTAGTGAACGGCCGCTCACCTCCGGTGTACCGCCTTCGAAAATTTACCCCCATCTCTCCACCAACGGGAGGCCTCCACGTGGCGATTTCAACACCCGTGGTGTTGTCACACAGGATTGCATCAAATACGGCGGCGTTTCCCTCCACGTCTTGGTCCCATCTCCAGTTCTTGATTTTTGTCCTCGTTGCCATTCTCGCCATTGCTTTCACCCTAGGCACCTTCAATTTTCCCGAACTACCCTTCAGCGTCTTCTGCATCTCCATCTCCTTCTCGACGTCCTCCGTTGACCGGCCCAAGCTCAGCCCGCCAACGTAGTCCGCACCGACTTCCGGCCCGACCCAAACCCGGATTCGTGATGGGAAGTGCTTCTCTTCCAAGAAATTCTCACCTGAATTCTTCTTAAACCCTAGCTGTACCACGTGGATCCTCAGATTGTCCACACGTGCGTTTACTTGGATAAAATTTTCGTAGAATCCAACTGTATATTCCATTTGAACCACAGCCTCAAGCTGCTGATGAGCTAAGGCGTATTTTAGCAGCGATTCTCTGGCCTCAATCACAGCAGGGAATTGACTCTTTTGACCATGACACTGCATGCACTGCATGGATTTCACCGGAGCGTAGCCCTTCAAAATCCAGAGCCCATGAGACTCCATGGCGTAGGAAAATCCAAGATTCTTCGAGGGCAATGGTGTCAAAGACTTCAATCCAGCCTCAACGTCCCTTAAGATCAACCACTTTGCCAACATGTACCCGAAGGTGCGCATGAAGCAGAGCTCCACGTCGGTTCCTATGGCGACGAAGAAATTTCTCAGAACCGGCGCGTAGTTACACGAGAACGTCTCGATGTTGGGAGCAAGCACGGACTGGAAGTAGAAGGAGCCAACATCGGGCGGCGCGTCGCAAGCACAAATCCAGAAAAGGCGCGTAAGGAAGATGAGGTTGAAGAAGCTCGAGAAAGACTCCGGCGAGTGGGAGCCCACAACCCACGAAACCGGCTCCGCTTTCAGCTTCTGGAGCTGGGAACGCGGGCAGGTGCTTTCATGCGCTGTAGGGGAGCGGGATACGATTTCTTGAAGGAGCTGAAGGACGAGAGGCAAGAAGGGCTTGTCCGAGGACAAAGGACACGCATCAGAAACCCAGACGGTCTTCTCTGCATCAGACTTAAAGCCTTCAAAACACACAGAGAAGTTAATATAAGCTTCCGAGTTCGAGCCCACAGTCCGCTCGGCTCTGAGCTGAAGTGACTGAGATGAAACGTTGCTCGTGGGTGAAGTTGGATTGGAAGATGCAAGTTGGAAAGTGAGCCGTGAGTCGAAGAGGCTCCACTCGCCGGAGCCGGGAAGATCACATATCCATGACCAGATATCCATGTTTCCCAAACTAGTACAATTATTGTTTAATTTGTGTGGGAGATTTTTGGACTGTGGGTGGACGCCGGGATGGAATATATAGAGACAACGGGTGGCGGAGAGAAGGCCAACATGGAGGTGGTTTTTATCCGCTGAAGAAGAAGAGCTGATCGATCGATCGATTCATGAGGTTTACGTTTTGTATGCATTTATTGCAGGAGATATGTTATGTATGTTCATGATTCATTTTATGTATATGTGTATATATATATAAATATATTTTGTTTTATATTCATTCTACCATGCATTTTTTTTCTTAAATAGTTTCAGAAATCACGAAAGAAAGTAGGAATTACAATGACCTGAATTATTTTTATGCATAATTTATTATTACAAAACTATTGATTATAGTCGATGACCGACTATGTATTGGTTTCAAATTTTATTTTACAAGTATTTATGGATCTTTTAAAAAAATTTAAAATGTGATTTATTTATGATTTAAATTAGTGACTTTCTCTTAAAAGCTAAGTCTTATATATGATAATTAAATTTAATTATATATAATTCATGGGTTTAATTAGATTTAATACAAATTTATTTGTTCTGGCTTGAAAAATCAATTGGTACAAATTGGGGCATTTCAAATACAGTAGCATGAAAGATGCGGTTTGTAGCATGGCACGTTTTGCCAGCGGCCACTGAACAAGTCTTGCCAGCTGACCGCCAAACTCGTGAACTATAAGTCTTAAGTGTTTCTATTTCAACAACGCTGTACCATTTCATGTCATAATGGATTTATCAATGCGTGGACTAAATTTACACACTACATATTGCATATATATATATATATATGTATATGCTATATAATATGTACAACCGATTGGATCCAACCAAAAAAAAAAAAAAAGGCCAAAACACGCAATTCTAGATGTTATGATTTGAATTTGTGTGAAAACATGGAGATAAGTTAGACATTTAAGATAATATACATTTAAAAATATTGAAATAATATTACTTTTCTCCCCAAAATTTTATATCTTTAACTATAATGTATAACAATTAGTTAATTGAATATTATATTTTTATAATGAACATTAATACTTCATTCTTGAGAAAATATTGTTAAAAAATATAAAGAATGTATAGATCATTATTTATATGGATTTATTTCTATTGGGCTCAATAAAAATCATATGAGTTTTGAAGGAGAAGTTAGTAAGTTCTTATGCTGGCCCAACAGGCCCAGCGGGCCATCGATCCATCGGCCCAAAGTTTCTGCTCTCTCATATTGCTTATTCTGGAGCCGATCTGCCGAAGGGAAGCACAAAAGCGAAAATTAGTAATTGCAGAAAATTCAGTCGCAAAATTGATTTGATTAATGATTTACAGAGAAATGCAGAAGGCGCTAAGAGCCTACGGAGAAGTGCTGAGGCTGGTTCGACGCCTGCCGGAGGACACCCGGATTTACTACGCCAAATACGCCCGTGAAAACTTCGTCAACTACAGAGAGGTCGACCCCAGTGATGCCGCCGCCGTCAATGAACTCCTCAACCGTACTTACACACATTCTCTCTGGGTCCTTAACAAGGTCAACTTTTTACATCGCGTCTGCGTATAGTCCGTGTTTGTATATCCCCCTTCTTCTCTCTGTGTTTAAATACGGGCAGGAACTGACTATCTCGTGTTATGTCGATACGCAGTACTCGGTGGATGAATCTGTGGCGTGTAAGCTGAAAGAGATCTGCTCTGTTTGATCAGTTTGGCTCCGGCGTACCAACTGTTTGTTTTAATTTCTCAATGAAAATTACACTTATTTTGTTGTGTGTCTTGGGCTTGGATTTTGGCAGAATTTACTTGTTGGGCTTAGTTATGGGCTCCAATATTTAATAATTATCCACAAACAATTCATAATTTTTTTTAAGTATCATATGTTTTGGTAATTATTGCATTAAGTACCTAATTCCGGCATTACATACATATTATGTATAGATGTGCATACATTCTCATGGACTAATAAACACTATTATACATGAAAATAAACTAATTAGAAAATAATTAATATTTTTAAAAAATTGAATTAATTTTATATTCATATGATTATGCACATAATGTGATACCCATAATTATATATATGGTATGTTACGAAAAATAATATTAAACTAAATACCTAAAATAAATACAGAATAACAAATTTTCATAAAAAGAATTAATTAAGTAATTTTTACATTCGTAAATTAAAGGCAGCACAAATACTTTAAATATACACACATACACTTCAATCCACCAAAATATAATAAAATAAAAATAAATAGTCTAATATCAAAAGCCAACACAAATTCCACAAAATAATATTAAAGATAAAATAGTCTATTAATAAATTAAATAATCTAATAAGGAAATATATATAAATATATATAACCTTTAAATAATATATTTTCTTTATTGTATGAAAAAATTTAATGATATATTATAATCATTTCTATATCTACTACATATACAAAAATCTAATACAAATATTTCAAATCAACTATGAAGATGAAAAATATTTACAATAAACTTAGAAGTTTGAATTTTTTTAAATACTAATTATAATTCCAAATAATCTTATATTTATTTATATAAAAACAATTGAAATGTTCAATATAACATACTCAACCTACAAAACACCTATTCTATATTTTGAGTTTAGTATCACACACACACACATATATATAGGTGCGGGTACATATATATGAATAAAATATTAGTTTCAAATTAATTAATATTGAAAAAATATTAATATGAGATTTTATACTTTAAAAACAAAATTGAAATGTAAATGTAATAATGTAACGTCCATATTTTCTTGACTATTTATGATATTATTATTTAAAATATAAACATGCTAGTGGATTATTTTTGTTAAATCATCATGAATGAATAATATAATAAATTAAACGTAAAAACTCATGTGAAACGATTGCACGTGTGATACGATTTAAGTTATTATTTGTTTAACTATAAAGTATTTACTTATTTAATTATAAGGTATCACTGTTTTTTTAAGTCTATTAATTCTAATTAGTTACCTTAAAAAAATAATAATATTTTATAGTTAAACAAGGAATATTTTAGAGCTTCTCCAACAAGAAGCTACTTTGGCATTTGGCGTCAGTTTTCACCCTCCAGCAGTACTCCATCCTCTGCACCAGTTTGAAGTTTTTGAAAATTTTGCACTACTTTTAGCGCAGATTTTTTATTGCGCTACTTTTTTTTTTCATTTCTTTTTTATATGATTATATCTTTTTTTAATATATAATATTGTAATTTTTTTTATCTCAATTATCCAAACTGAAATTAAATCAAGTTTTTTAAAATCATATGATGTGTAATTTAAATAATAATAAAAAAATATAATTTAATAAGTATATGAGATTTTAAATATCATATACAAATTTAAATAGAATTGCATAACATTTCCTGACATTCAATTTTACATATATATTTTTTGAATATGATAGTTTATGAATATAAGTAAAATAAATATTATCTCAAAATTTAATGTTAAATAAAATTACATATATAATATTTTTAACAAATATTTAGTAATAAAAATAAATAATAAAAATAAAGAAAATAAATATTGTTGTGTAATATTATTTTTTAGTGGAGAAAGTAGTGCAAACTGTTGGAAAGAATATGTAAATTTTAGGCTAAAGTGGTGCATAATTTGCACTAGAGTACCTTAAATTGTGTAACAAGTGTAACCGTTTTACAGGAGACTCACTCTAATATAAAATAAGTCGTTACTTATATCTAGTCTTATCTTAATCACATTAAACTAAATTTTTAATGGGTGTTTCTAAAGCCACCACTAAATGTACTTTGCATCCCACATTAATTTTACTCACAAAATTAAATATAATGTAAATGATATAAATACCCTTATTTAAAACTTAAAAACATACATAAAATTAAATTTTTAATAAATAAACATTTATTAAATTTTTGTGGATGAAATAAATATTTTTTAATTCAAAATTAAAATTTGTGTATATTTTTAATTTTTAAATAAGGGTATTTATGTCATTTATAGTATATCTAATTTTGTGAGTAAAATTAATGTGATGTGCATAGTAAATTTAGTGGTGGCTTTAGAAATATCCATTATTAATTAATAAGTCACTTTATAAAATCGTAAAAATAAACCATACAACACTATAATAAGATTTGGAAATATTGCACATGATTAATTAAATTACATTAAACTATTATGCATGTAAATAAGTAGAATACAATTAAACATAAGAATTTGCATCACATAGGTAATTAGATTCTGTAAACCAGTAATAAAATTCTAGGGGTTTAATATTTCAAAGCAAAAATAAAATGAAATATATGATTCAAGAGATTTAGTGGGAAGTTAATCCAATATATGGTTCAAGAGACTTGAGTTCTCGATTTAAATATGGACATACTAGCGTGTAAGCAAAATAATAGCCGAGACTACCCGTTATTACAAATAAAAGGTTGAATTTATTTTATAAATATATTCACAAAAACTATAATTTCCTTTCTTGATTTAGTAGGTGCATTTAGGCAGCAAAATTAAAGTCTTTATATTTTAATAGTATAATTATTGGGTTGTTAATAATGACGCTAAATTTATTATTCACACCATATTAATTTTATAAATAAAATTAGATATAGTATAAAATAGAAATCGAACGATTCGTAGAGCATTAAACAAATAGAAATCGAATGCATAACAGAGTGTTAGGCTTCATACAGAGTTTGGCGCATAGAAATTGAAAAGTATGTTTTGCGTCAAATAATTTTTTTGCGTCTTATTCTAAAAAATAATAATTAAGAAATCAAATTTTATCTAAATATTAGCACTATTTAGATTTTAACTTTCTTGATGGTGTTTTTAGAGACTTATTAATTATTGATGGTGTTGTTAGAGAGGGAAGGGATTCAGGAGGTTGAATTTTTTTTTTTTGAAAGAATATAATTGATGTAGTGTAAAATTAATTTTTTAAATATATTAAGAAAAAGTAAATATTATCGTGTGTTTTTAGAAATATCCTTAATTTTATATTACTATACGTATATATTATTAAACAATATTTAAGTTGTTATTCACCTATATATATATATATATATATTGTTTCGGCCAAATGATTACTAATTTTAGTTATTTAATTATACATACATTATTCCTTTCTTAAGAAAAATGATATATATATATATTATTTTGTAAAATTTGATACCTTATATATTATATAATATCATATAGTCGTTAAAATTTTAAAATAAAGAAACACGTAGAAAATAATCTTATAATTTGCAATGAAAAAAAATTATATATATATATATATTTATAATTTATATTATATTTTTTATTTATTTTTAATTTCATCCAATAAACTAAAAAAAGTAATAAAATTAAATATCAACAAACATGGAATGATGCTTTAGAAAATATCAAAAGAAATATGAAGAGTGAGAGATGTGAAAGACCTTTGAATATGCCATGATCAAGGATATTGAATCTGTCGTGATCAAGGATATTGAATCGAACAATGGTTCAATTTTTTTGTTTTTGTGATTAATTTTTTTAGATCAAGAATATTGAATTGGACAATGGTTGAATTTTTTGATTTTTGTGATTAAATTTTTTCATCTTAAAAAGGAACTAAATATTTGGATAATTTTGGTTTTGATAGTGTTATGTTTGTGGATTCTATTAGATGTAATATTTATAATTTATATAATTATATATATGTGCATATATATAAGTATGTAAGTTGTGTTTATGTGTGTTCTTTTAATGTCAAATACGTATTTTATTATATATTTTGTTAGAATTAATAAAAAGTTTCCTCTTAAAAAAGATGGGATTCAGCAATTTACTTTGGCCAACATTATTGTTATTTAGTAAAAAGTAGTTTGATTTGTAGAAATGTGTGTCTGAATATATATTTATTTTGTATAAATTGTATAAGTATGTTTCTAAATATATATTTCTTTTTTATGAATGCACGTATGGTGTTCCATACGATTAAGTTCACATTTCTTTATTCAAAAATAGTATAGAACATGAAATTAAATTATAACATATGGAAATATATCATTCAACTTATAATGATAAGTTTTCTTTATTTTTAATTAGATTATTCAACAAATTTAAAATTCTATTAGAGCAGACTTCACTTTAATTAGACTATCTTAAGACAAATTTACATATTTAATTTAAAATGAATCAAATTAATTTATAAGATTCCGTGAGATAAAGCAAGAAAATAAATAGAATTATTAGAATATGTGAAGGCAGAAGAGAAATAATAATTATATTATATTACATTTAATTAATTTCATTCATTTTCTGTTTTTAATGTAGTTTTCCTGATCAAACATTGAAACTCTCTTCATAGCTGACAAAATTTTAATCATTTCTGTTTTACTATATATTTATTTAACATCCATATTTTAAATTTTGAATTTTCTTTTAATACACTGAAAAAAAGTATTTCTTTTTAAAAATAAAATATAATACATTTTGAACAATTTCAACACATATTACGTTTTGCAAAAAAAATAATTTTAAGCTTACAAAAAATTATCAATTTTTCAACCAGAAACTTTTTATTAGTTGGGATATATTTGATAAAAAAACACACACACAAACACAACACATAGTTAACTATATATACACATATATAATTACACAAATCCTATATATTACATATAATATAATTCACAAACATAGAACTAACAAAGACACTCAAAATCAAGAATTATCCAAATATTTACTTTATTTTAAGATAAAAAGTTTAATCACAAAAACCAAAAAATTCAACTTTTGTTCGATTCTAAATCCTTAATCATAGCATATTTAATTGTGTCCAATGGAGATTATATAATATTAGCCTAAGCATGACATTTCATGTTCAACCTATGTCTAGGCATTTGTTCTGTGTTTATTATTGTGTACCCTCTACTTTTTACTTATTTAATCTTTCAATAAGAATTAATATTTTTTTTTGTGATTATTTATCATATTTTATAATTAATTTTATACAATAATTCACAGACCACTCCTTGGCCCACCCAACAAAAAAGACATCTATTGTATTAAAGAGGAGATTATGGAAAGAAAAGACAAGAAGCGAATTGCGGCAGCAGAGGAGGAGGAAAACATTTGATGCATTCCAAGCCACCATTTGAAGAAAAGACAAGAAGAGAGAGAACGCAGCCACCATGTGAAGAAAAGACAAGAAGAGAGAGAACGATTTATTGCCGGTTAAATAATTCAATTTCTTTCTCATATTTGATGACCATGGATATTAATTTAAATATGTGTAATTAAATTTTATATTTTAATTTAGGAGATGTTTGAACTCTATTTTAATATTATGAGATCTAATTTTGTAATACTGTTTTGATTTTATCGATGTGAATTTATTACGTTGATTGTCTAAATGTATTTATGATATAAATATATATATTGTTAATTGTGGTTGATCAACTCAATTGATAATTTGTATATTTAGTGTTATGGTTTAAGTTGCATTCTATAATTTTTGTGATATTAAATCCATTTGTAACAACTAATAATTTATTATTATTAAATTCAACATAATTCATGACTAATTGAATCAAGCGTATGAATTTGATAACATGTCTACCATATTATCCTAATTGATAATGCGTTTAAAGAATTAAATTCAAAGAGTATATTTTGTACTATTAGATTAAATAGATTAATTAGAAAGCATATTCTAATCAATTACACTTAAAAGATAAAATGAATTAACAGATGTTGTTCTTGGGTTAGGGGTAGGAATTCCACAATGTCACGTAATTATATAATTTGGAATAAGAAAAAATTGAACCGTAAACCAAAATTGCTTATTATATATTATTATTTGCTATTTGTTTGCTTGCTTTATTCTAATTTATTAGATTATATTGAAACTCTCTTAGTGGTAGGGACAAATCAATCAACAACCCTTTTTATTTACAATTTTAAAATTAACATAAAAAAAACATAAAATAAAATATAATTATTTTTGACGTGTTCCGACAACACGGTCATTTACCTAATTTTTTAACATAATACTGTGACAGACAAAGACGGAAAAAAGAGAAGGATTGCTCGAGATGGTTGGAAAGAAAAGAAGGGTTATGATTACTTTTATTTTGAAGGGTAGAATAACACTATGTTGTGTGTATAATAAATTTTGTAATTAAAATATTTAGTGAGTAGTGCATAAAAAAATTATGTTGTAATGTATAATAAATTTTGTAATTAAAATCTTTAGTAAGTAGTGCATAAAAGAATTATGGTGTGTATAGAGAAAATGGTGATTTGAATATAATTACTAGTGACCTGCAGTTTATTTAAATTTAATAGACAATTGAAATACTTTATTATATTGCTCTTATTATTTATTTTATAATATTACAACTATAATTAATTTGGCATTAGACTATTAGTTTAAATAGAGGCTTATTTATTGTTTCATTTGATTGTTGATTTTATAAAAGAATAAAGTACATTTAAAGCCTAAAGAGTGGTACCTTAGCTAGGTTTAGTTGGACCTATGGCCTACCAAGTATAACATTCTTATAATATGTTCCCCAATTAATTAATTTACTCAATTAATAATGTGACCTGACCGTATGGGTGGCAGTTCTGGATTGAATTATTCTTACAATAATGTAATTATAAATAAGAATGCATATTTTAAACAATAGAATCCGTGACAATTGAACATCACGTGTTAGAAATATGTTTGGTCATTGGGGTGGCTTACCAAATTTATGTCTGATTATTAATACAATTACTGAGAATTGGAAGAAGTAATCCATATGATTTAATTGTATTTTTTACCACATTAATTTCGAATAATATATTTCTTGTATTTATATAAATTTAAATTATCAACAGTACAATATTACCAAAATATTTTTTATTTTTTATTCAAAGTTTAATGTTTTAGAGTGGCAGATTCTTGATTATATATGGCTATAAATATTGAACAGAATCTGCAGGAATTCAAAGAGAATTATATATGTTGAACAGAAGGAAGATCACGAGGGTGGCTTACCAAATTTATCTATCTCAGTCTCCAATAAATAATTCTAAATTCCTCATTCAAAATCACAAATTCCACCATTTTTAATTTCATTTCAACTAAATCCCAAATCCCATTTCTCTCTGCAAGAAACAACATGAATTCCCACCATTTCTACCTCCTCCTCCTCCTGCAAACCCTCCTCTACTTCACCTCCACCGTCGCCGTCGAATACGAGGCCCTCAATGCCGCGACGGAGACTCCAGGAGGGGCCCGATTCGAGGCGGAAATCGGAATCCCATACACAACACAGATCATGCAAACGATCAACCAATTCATCTGGGACGTTTTCCAGCAGTACGACGAGGCAGACAGAAAGCCCGTCGAGTCCGTGAAAGTGTTCATCCAGCAGTACGACGGCGCCGAAGCCATAACCTACGGCGATCACATCAATGTCAGTGCGTTGTACTTACAAGGATACCAAGGAAACCTTAAATGGGAGTTCACTTCGCTGCTTCACCATGAAATGACGCACGTGTTCCAGTGGGACGGCGAGGGGAAAGCGCCGGTGGGGCTGCAGGAAGGGATCGCCGATTATATGATTCTGCAGTCGAACTATTATCCGACGGGCTTTGCGGCTCGTGGGAAGGGAGATAGGTGGGACCAGGGATATGATTTTACGGCGAGGTTCTTGGAGTACTGTGAAGAGTTGAAATCAGGGTTTGTTGCAGAGTTGAATAAGAAGATGAGGCATAGTTACTCGGATGATTTATTTATGGAGCTGACAGGGAAGACAGTGGAGCAGCTGTGGGCGGAGTATAAGGCTAAGTATGCGTAGGTTAGCCATTGTTGTTGCAGGGTTAACTAATTTTGTAGCAGATGATGATATTTTATATGAATTGTTTATCCGTATAATTCATATGAAAGAACAGAAAAATTTATGAAAATTGATGATTCTATGAGATTTTTTTCTCTATCTCAAATTGGTTAAAAACTTAATTAATTAAAACGGGGAATTATTGTCCCGAGTCTTTATCGAATTGTACTAGCTAACGCACAAGAATTATGATTAGGATCGAATTATATACATTTATTAGATACTTTTATATATTATTAGATATTTGTGGCCCGAGGCCTTGGAGTTAGACATGGGCACGGTTCCGGTTCCAAACCGGAACCGCCGGTTCGAACCGGCGGTCAACGGTTCGGTTCGAACCGTTGACCGGTTCCGGTTCCCGGTTCTGAGCTTTCAAAAATATAGATCAACGGCCCAGATCATGTGGCCGTTGGGAACCGGCGGTTCCCAACAAATCTTAAAAAAAAAAAAAAAAAAAGAGCCGGCGGAACCGGGAACCGGAACCGGAACCGGAACCGTGTATATGGCGGTTCGGTTCCGGTTCCACCCTCCCCGGTTCCGAAAACCGGCGGTTCCGGAACCAAAACCGGAACCGCCGAACCGTGCCCATGTCTACTGGAGTGTTGCCCAATGGCTCGGTCCAATGACCTAAATAAGTTAAGGTAGTTCAATCTTATTGACGTCGATTCAATTATTAACTCATTTTATTTCGTAAATAATTCTTAACCGACGAAATTAATTTTTATCAGCTTGATGAAGCATTATATCATGTTCCTTAAAGTCAAATTGAAAGAAATAATAAATAAAATATAAAGCAACACCACAAATCTCTTTTGCAGATTTCTATAACCCCCCTCTGTGAAAATAAATTAAAGGAGAATTAAGAGAATGTTCATTTGTAATCGGACTAAAAAACAACTTTAATGTAGTATTATAAAATTATTGAGAATTATTGTCTTTCTTAAGATGTTTTGTAATTTCTTTAACAATAAGATGTTATAAATCCCAAAATCAAATATTTGATTAGCAACAAATTGAAAAAATATGAAGATATAATAAGATAACTTTTTTTTTAATAAGATGTTATAAACCCATTAATTTGTAACGGCATAAACTGTAATATCGTAATTTTGTTTCAAAGTGGATAATTTATTTATTTATTTATTATTTTATTTTTTTTTGTCGTTGAAGTAAATGGATTTAATTAATTCAACAGAAAATACAAGAATTTGGAATTTATGGGATTTAATTTGATTGTTCATAAAATAATCGTGGGATTCCTCGTAAACAACATATGAAATCTAGCAACTTCAAAATTATGTGATATTTTGGTCTTAAAAATTGTGAAATTTTCTCTCTCAACGACTTTGTCGAATAATTGTTGTTCCTTCTATTTATATTCCAAACACATTAAGTTACTAAAAATAACATATAAATATATATACACACATATATAAGCAGAGGGAGAATAATATTAATATCCACATACTTGGAATTAAACCACGACTTCCAAGCTTTAAAAGCGCAATCTGGCACCGAGTCAAGGTTTTATTAATATTATAATCATTAGATAATCCATTAACTCTTAATTGCCATATGTTAATTTCAATTCTGTATCACCAGTAATATCATACGTATAATATCATAATGTGGCATGCATTATTATAATTAGATTATAATTATAATTATAATAATTAAAAATTATAATAAAATACAATATTGAGAGCATCCGATATCTGATTACATGATTCTGATTTATAAATTAATAAAATCCCCCTTCCTTCAATTCAAAACATAATCTCAATCCAAACACACTCATTCATCCAAATTCCATTTCTCACAACAAAATCACCTCATTCACACATCAAATTATTCCCCCAACCCCCATAATTCACTCACTGATCTCAGCAATATTATTCCATCAATCCAATTTGTAACATAATAAAATTTAATTTTCCAAAAACTCTCAAATCCAACTCTATAAAATACACAACATATTTCTAAATATTTCATAGTAATAAAAGAAATACGATAATTTTCATCAAACATGGCAAAAAAACCCTATATTTTCATCCTCTCAATCCTCGTCCTCGTCCCATCCCTGCTGCACCAAATCCATGCAGTCAAATACATCGTCACCAACAACGCCACCACCACCCCCGGGGGCAAACGTTTCGATGCTGAAATTGGGGTCCCGTTCACCCTCCAGACAATGGGAACTATCAACCAATTCATCTGGAAACTATTCAAACAAAACACCAACGACCAAAGAAAAAGCGTCCCCGTTTTGAACCTATACATCTCCGATATCAGAGACGCACTGGGCGAGACGGGCGGCGACAACATATACATAAGTGCAATAGGCCTGCAGAGCTTCGCACCGGGCCGGGCCCGGTTCGAATTCACTGCCCTAATGTACCATGAAATGACCCACATTTTCCAGTGGTCGGGCCAGGGGACAGCTCCCGGGGGCCTGACCGAAGGAATTGCTGACTACGTTGTGATGAAAACGAAGTACTTTGTGCCTGATGGTTACACTAAACCTGGTGAAGGCAGCAGGTGGGACCAGGGCTACGGCGTGACGGCCCGATTTCTGGAGTACTGTGATAGTTTGAAAGAAGGGTTTACAGTGGAATTGAATAACAAGATGAGGGAAGTGTACAAGGATGAGTACTTTCTTGATTTGTTGGGAAAGCCATTGAAGCAAGTTTGGAGGGAGTATAAGGCTAAGTATGGTAATATTCCTGCAGCCACTGGTTCTGATGATCATGTTAATTTTATCAGATAATTTTATCGAAAAATTGGCCAAAATGTCGTGTATGCTTGATCTCGGTATGTTTGAGAGTTTCTTAAACTATTCTCTAATTTTAATGTTTTTGTCTATTTTAAATTTGGACTGATTACAACCGATAATGGTACCTGTAGAACCAGCTACAACTGATCATGTTGATGTAGTAATTTTTTGTCATATTTTGTGCTAAATAAATTATTATTCCTGTTGATTTAGGGTAATAAATTATATTAATAATAAATCAAATTTAAAGACTATTTAAATGAATATGAAAATTATAAGTAAATAAGAAATTGTAATCCAAATATTGGAAAAGTTTTTATGTTATAAATTCTGAAAATCTACAAAAATTAAGAATTACAGATAAATTTGAAATCGACAAATAAATTCAGAAGATTACAAAAATATATTGACAAAATCATACTTAAAATCTGAAAATTACAATAAAAAAACTTAAAATTACAAATAATATCAGACAAATTAATACCAAGTTGTAAAAGATACAAATAAATACTCCCGCTCCCAAACAGTATCTCAAAAATAAAAATGTGAAAATTTAAAACGATTTTCAAAATTTAATCAACATTAATTTAGTTATGATTATCAAAATTAATCAATATTAATTGATTTGTGATTTTATTCAATTTTCAGCCATATATTACATAAATATCACCAACCCCGCCCAAACATTTATTCCACTCACATGTCCATCCATTCCAAATTAGCTTAATTAGTTGAATAAATATAAAAGTATAATTAAAATAAGAGAAAATGAATATATAAATATCACAATAAGTTAACAACCAAAAAATTTGATGAATTATTTAAAAAATGAACATAATCTAACAAGTGTAATAAATTTAGAAGTATATAAATAAAATAAATCAATTATATATATAATTTAAAATTATCAAACAAAACTTTCATAGTTTGACCGTTTAATCTACGTTTGGTAGCTGGTCACGCTATATTTTCTACAAAATTCCATTTGTATTGCTGTTTACAGTTTACCTGTTCTTTCAAGAATTTGGCCCAAACAAATAAGTCATTAGTGTCCTTCCACAGAAAATCCTAAGCTTCAACGAAACTGTCATAACAGAGCATAGTTCATTTCCAACACGTATTTTCATTATATATATATATATACACACATATTTCAACTTCATTAAATCATTTAATTATAAGAAAAACATTCAATAAACTGCGATAATTTAATTTTATTACGTCTTCTTATTACTAAAATACAAAATTTAACATAATTTGTACACCAAAATCAAGGGTAAAACAATTTATAAGTAGAAATGAAACCATCGTATCGACGTGCTTCTCCTTTTAAATAAATGCAATAATCGCGACAGGGAAGGGGAGGGTAACCCTTCAAAATCAATGGTCAAAAGTAAAAATATTTTTAATTCAGTGAAAGCATATATGGCTAACATATGTCGGAAAAATTAAATTTAATCCGTCAACGTAATAACTTTTTTTACAAATGCATATGAGAATGTGTTCATTTCTGTCGTAAAACATTACATCATCCTTTACAAATTCCAACCTTCTAAATTATTTTTTAATTAATTAATTAATATTACTTACCTCACATTTTACAATTTATTTATATAAATAAACCTGCCAATTCGTCTAACTTTTATCATTATTTTTTAATTAAAAAAGTATTCATATATTTTACAATATAATTAAATAAATTTATTATCAATTAATTATTAATTTAATATTTAGAAGATATTTTTTACATACATTATTTAAATATAAATTTTTATTATGCATTTGATCATCGATACTGGTTAGAAGTGACATATATATAAGACCTTTGTGTCGCATCATTCTTTACATTTTAAAAAGATAAAAAAAAGAGAGAGAGAGAGAGAGAGATTAAAGCGGCGCATAGTTTACCTACACACGTATCTATGCAAATTGCTTATATGGCCATTTTAAACTAGAAGAATACTAAATAGAATTGTCTTGCTATATTATTGAACTGAAATCGAAATTGTTGTCTTGCTCAAACCAAACAGGTATTAATTCTCTCATCAGTCGTCTATAAACGGTCAATACCATTCCTCTGTACACAGAAATACACGAGAAAAATAGGGAAGATGGGCAGTTCGGTTCCCCAAAACATCCATGTTTTAATGGTTTCCTTTCCCGGCCAGGGCCACGTGAACCCGCTCCTCCGGCTCGGCCGTCGCCTCGCCGATTTCGGCTTGTTCATCACTTTCTGTGCGCCGGAAGTCGCCGGCTTAAGCATCCGAAAAGCCAATAGCATCGCCGACGATGAGCCCACGCCAGTTGGCCGGGGCATGATCCGCTTCGAATTCTTCGATGACGGCTGGGACCCGACACGCATCGACCTCAACGCGTACATGGCCCAGCTGGAGCTCGTCGGCCGGCAGAAGATTCCAGAGATTATCCGAAAACAGGAGGAGAAGGGTCGACCCGTTTCTTGCTTAATTAATAACCCGTTTATTCCGTGGGTTTCTGATGTCGCTGAGATTCTGGGAATTCCAAGTGCTATGCTTTGGGTTCAATCTTGTGCTTGTTTCTCTGCTTATTACCACCATTGCAATAATCTCGTACCATTTCCGACCGATGAAGAACCGGAGATTGATGTTCAGTTGCCTTTTTTGCCCTTGTTGAAACACGATGAAATTCCTAGTTTCTTGCATCCCAGCACTCCTTATCCATTCTTGGCCAAGGCAATTTTAGGCCAGTTCAGGAACTTGTCCAAACCCTTCTGCATATTAATGGACACGTTTCAAGAACTCGAGCATGAAATTGTGGAATATATGTCCAAGATTTGTCGCCCCATCAAAACTATAGGCCCTCTGTTCAAAGAACTCCAGAGTACTACTCCATCACCAGGAGCAATCCGAGCTGATTTTTTCGAAGCAGAAAGTTGTACGGAGTGGCTGGACTCAAAACCGCCGCGCACGGTGGTGTACATTTCGTTTGGCAGTATTGTACGTTTGAAGCAAGAGCAGGTGGACGAGATTGCCCACGCCCTTCTGGGCTCCGATGTTTCGTTTCTATGGGTTTTGCGGCCGCCGCCAAAGGAGTCGGATGACAAGCCTTATGTTCTGCCGGAAGGGTTTGTGGAGGCAGTTGGTGATAGGGGGAAAATGGTGCAGTGGAGCCCACAAGAGGAGGTGTTGGCCCACCCCTCCACCGCCTGTTTCGTGACGCACTGCGGCTGGAACTCGACAGTGGAGGCGTTGGTGAGCGGCGTTCCGGTGGTGGCGTTCCCTCAGTGGGGTGACCAGGTGACGAATGCTAAGTTCTTGGTTGATGTTTATAAGGTTGGGATAAGGATGTGTAGGGGTGATGCTGAGGGAAGGGTGGTCCCTCGGGGCGAGGTGGCGGCGTGTTTGAGAGCGGCGACTTCCGGCGAACAGGCGGAAGAGATGAAGGAGAACGCTCTCAAGTGGAAGAAAGCGGCGGAGGAGGCGGTGGCAGAGGGTGGTTCATCTTATAAGAACATGCAGGATTTTGTGGACGAGGTTGCACGGATCGGTGGTCAGATCAGTCAATAATTTGCGGTAGATGTAATGTAATCCCCTTTAACTTCATTCGGAAAATGGATCTTTTTCTCGTCCGGTAGGACACGCTCTCTAGTGTCAATAAATTATGTTTTGATTTTAATTAAAAGTGTTTTGATTATTGATTAAAATAATACTTATATTAACATAATATATATTGATTTTCTATTAGCGGAGAGTCCGAGTTCAGTATCTTGATCCTTTAACTCATTAATTTTGTGCAGGCAAATTATTAAAAATTAATACTTCCTTAAAAATGAGTTAGATTTTACAAATTTTAAATTTTGGATAATAAATTTATCTTTTATGACTTATACAGTGTATGTTAATATTATTTTTAATTTATTTTTAAATATAGATATAATATTTTTATTATTAGTCATTTAATATTTCTTTTTTAATAATTAAGAATATAATAAATATTTAATTCATTTTTTTAATATATGTGAAATGTTTTAATATGATATCTATTTTGAATGGGAGGCAACACGTTTTTTTTTTGTATTGTGCGGCTAGTTGCATTTTAAATTTTTTTAAATATATTTTATTGGTTAAATATACTTATTTAAAATAGATTTTTTAATTAAACACACCTTATTTATAATAATTATACTCTTTTAATTAATAAAAAAAAAAGAAGAGAAGAATAATAGAATAAATTTATCATCCAAATCAATCGAATATCTTCAAAAGTTTGTATTTTTCAATCAACCATCGTGTTTTACGAGTGTTTCAGATGTAAATATATATTGGAAAAGATTTAGTATAGAACATTTGTATTTTGTTTGTTTTTCCAACGTTTTATTTTAAACTCGTTGCATGTCTTCTTATATGTTTTCAAACTTGATCTGTCAAACGCATTTATTTATATTAACATGATTGGTCGAACACATCTGTTTCTATTTGAACCTTAGCTGTCGAACAAGGACAAACGTGTTGGCGTAAGACTCGTTTTGAACCTCCTGCCGAATAGCTACAGTAGTATTCAACAAAATCTGTTGAATGTTACTTCACATATTCGGTTGGATGTTTTGAACGAACTTAGGAAAGATTGAATACGGCACATACATTCGTACATTAACTAAAATTTTGAACTATATTATCGAATATAAATTAAGAACAATTTTAAATAAATAAATAAACATATAAAGATATTTTAATTATAACTAATTTTGTCCAAATTATTTTTAAAATGTATTTAAAAGATTCTACTATCCAAAAAGCCGACCCTTTTAACTTTTTCTTTTTCCTAAAAAAGAGAGATTTAGAGATGGGCTTTGTGTAAAATAATAAACTGTAATAAAGCAATTCAGCGTCTTCACTTTTTAAATACATTAATTGATTAAGACTTTAGCTATATTTTAATTGGTTGAATTTATTTAAAAGAATAATACTACTCCACACACCATAAAATATACTTATTCTAAATTATATTTTTAGATTTTAACATAAAATACTAACATTGTGCTACAATATCTGTAACACATCAATATTATATGTATATATATATTAATACATCAATATTATATATATTAAAAGATTGGACACCCCATCATAATTGTTAAAAAAAATAATAATAAAGGGATTCAGTCATCTGAATTCAAAATTAAACAGTTTGAGGTAAGGAAATCTATAAAATAATTTCGAGGATATCACGAGTATAGTTATTGAAAAGTGTACTTTAATTTTTTTTTTTCATATATTAACACAAAAATATTTTTAAATTGATGAATACCATTAACACTAGTAATATACATTATTTTGTATTTATAATACCAACCACAGTATATGTTACACTGATGGTACTGCCTAGCTTGTCATTTTTAAGATACAATTATATTTAATGTAAATTTTATGAAAATATATATAACTCCATAATTTACTAATTCTAGTTTTGTTTTACACGTGTGCAAATATGCAAGACTTGGGCTATTTTAATGTATTGGCATGGATTGAAGAAAAATGGATAATTTTAACATTTACTAATACAATAAGTATAGACTTATTTTTAATAAAATTGTGTGAAATTTTAGTTTCTAAATTGGAAATCTTTTCATGTAATTTTTTTATTTTAATATTTAAAAAAATATTATTGTATAATTTATAAATAAATATATTACAAATCATTGTTTAATGATGGACAATTCTACTTATCATTAATAGAACACTTACAATATAGTTTTTTTTCCTTATAAAAGTGTCTCGTGTTATATGACTTCATAGTAGCTGCAGTGTAATTAATTTATATGATAAGATATCTACTCATTTGACAAGTGTTTGTAATTAATTACAATTTATCTTAAGAATACGTACGATAGTTGAAATATCAAGAAATAATTGATTTGATAATATACTTAGATATAGATTGTTATAATTTTGACCGACTTTATTATATTTCTCATTTATTTTTTACATATAAACTAATTTTAAAAAATAAAATTTATTTAATTGAACCATTGGTAGCCTTGAGTGATAATCTCATATCCATTTTAACCGACCTCTCCGTTTGAAGACATGTAGTAAAATAAATAAATCAATTCAAAAGAGACGAAAATGAAAGGTGAAAAGAACTTTAATGGGTTTAGTAAATTGATGATGCAATAGTTTCCGGCTCTACTGCGATGAGAGGCTATCAGGTCTGTCCGCACCGACAAAAAAACAAAAAAACAAAAACAAAACAACAGAGAGAAGAGAAGAGAGAGACAGAGAGAGAAAAAGTAGCCTACCAAACTCTTGGCTAATAGCTTGCAATAAAAGAATTGATGTAAAAAAAAGATTCGACCGCCATGGATTTCTTGTAAGTACTTTTTTGGTCAATTGGAAGACATAATTATTTGGGAAATCATTAAATGTCATTTATGCCCTCTTTTATAAGAGCATTATAGATATTTAAACTGAAAATAATTCTTAACATATAAAGAGACTTTGATCTATTATTTAATAAACCTGAAAACATTTACCCAAAAAAAAAAAAATTATATATATATATATATATACATCCCAATTTTATAAAGTGCTGTTTTCTGAAAGTATAACTTTTTTCATGGATCAACCAACCAAAAAAGACTGAAAGAATCCTAAAAGTATCAAATAAAATTTGAAACTTACTTGAATAAATCGAAAATGTCCAAAATAAATAAATTAATAAATCTGTATTTATATTACTATAAAAGCAAAATAGTGTACCAAACATCTCTTTCTGACTCTTACTATATTCACCCCATCCGTAATTCTAATTGGCAATAGCTGCAGCTGCAGCAGGTTGTCGTCCGACTACTAAAGCTGCGTTTATTTAGGTTGATAAACTAGGATATGATAGAATAGTTTAGGTTTATCATGCGTTTACTTGAATAGATTATTTTTCGGGTTAATTCACTCGATTTGTAACAACTTCACAATTTTCGGATAATTCGGTTGATACTAATCCTTTCTCTTATCTTGGGATAAAAATTATCCCATCTAATTACAAATATATATTGACTTTTTTTATCTCTTGTTCACATTTAAAATTACAAGTACATCCTTATAATACACATCTAACATCAAAACCATAGCAATTGAAATTTTGGCACGAACAGCCGGTTCTCCCTAGAGAAACGTTGGCAACGCACAGCCTGGGATAAATTACGCACCAGATACACTGTAAGTGCACATTTCTACCTAACGTGCGCGGGCTTGCTTCAGCTATCTCCACATGGCGATTCATCTGCAGTTCTCTCGCGTCTCCACCGGAACCGAGCTCTCCTTGCCGGAAACCAGCATATTCCGGCATCGGAAACCGTTCTTCGTCCGATGCTCTTCTGCCGGAGAAGCTGCCACTTCCTCGTCCGTGGAGTCTGACTTTAACGCGAAGGTTTTTCGCCACAACTTGACGAGGAGTGAAAATTACAATCGCAAGGGTTTTGGACATAAAGAGGCGATTCTGGAGCAAATGAGCCAAGAGTTTACAAGTATGCTTCACTTTCTGTGTACTAGTTTTTTTTTTTTTTTTTTGGTTCATGGAAATGGAATTTACATTCAAATTGTGGAAGTATTGATAAATACTTTGTTTTTGTTAGTCTCAGATGAACTTTTATTTTCTACACAGTAATGTTTTGTAATATTTTGGCTCCATTTTAGCTTTTGTATTTTGATGGCTGATTGAGTTTGTAGATGTGTATGGCTGACCTTGAGCGATTTTTCTGAGAGTTCTTAGAATTCTGACTGTTTTTGGAGAAATGCCGGATGGAATTCTATTTCAGTTTGAACTAATTACTGTATTTTGTTGAGCTTTCTTCCAATAGAGTCCCTTAGGCCGTTAATTTCTTCACAAAGTGGTTTAATTTCCAGATTCCATGATTTCACAGTTATGTATTAGTGCAAATGGTTTTTATCACGGCTATGAGTTTTGTAGTTAATATAGTATAATTTTAGTATCAAATCACTATATATAAAGGCTAACCTTACGAAAAACACTTGAAGAAATGCTTCTGAATGTCGATGGTGAGCATCGAAGGGTCAGTGGCGGAGGGGGGCAGCGGCTGTGATGTGAAAGACAAATTGGTAGGGGGCAGGTTTGAGTGGAGAAGGGCTTTGAAGATGATATCATATATTAAGGGTAATATTGTAATTTTAGGAATTGTACAAATTATCTTATCCTATCGTATTGCTATCCTACAAAATAAACAAATGATATACATTTCGAAATTATTCATATCCCAACTTTAATACCAGATCACATCCAATCCTATCCACTCTTGACATGTGAAGTAAACGCATAGTAAATGAATAAACCATGATTTTTGCTTTTTGAAATTTACAACTATTGTTCCGCTATCCTGCATATTTTTTTAATATATTTTAAAAATATAATTTTAGTTATTTTTTAATATTTAAATATAAATATTTAAGACTATCCAAAATATTTTATTATTTTATTGATACAAAAATAAAAATTATAGTTTTATGTATAAATACATATATTGGTACATCAACAAAAGTCTTGTTTTTGTAAGAAACCCTAATATACCTTTAAGAATATCATGAATATTTTATTTTTTATTGGTAAAGATATGTAAGAAAAATATAATTTAAATAAAAAAATATATTTATTTTGTTTCAAAATAAAAATTTCGTTTCGATACTAAATTGATTAATATATAAAAATTAGATTATTTAATATATTTTTATTAAAAAAATATAATAATATTAATTTACAATCTAAATTCAGTTCTAATAACTCAATACACAATAAATATTAAAATCTAATTCACATTTTCATACATATAATTAATACTTGTGCATTAATCATAATAAATAGAATACATGACGTATAATAGAATATGAGATCCTAACATTGCAAAAGAAATAAATGATCGACTTCATGTGATCGATTAGGTTTCCTTGGCCATGTGACAATTTTTTTTTTTTCCTAAATCATTAAAAACCTTTTCCATTATATTCCTCCATAATCCTTTTGCCTTAATCTCACAAGACAATGAACATTACACACACACACGTGTATATATGTTATATATATGTATATATATTATATATGTCCGCAAATTGCATGAAAACGCTCCACATTCCAACTCTAACAAACCCTAAGAAAAACCTTTATTACAACATGGGCAAAATCAAACTCCTCTACATTCTCCTCCCCTTTCTTCTTCTCCAATCCCTATCACAGCAAACCCTTGCCGTTCGTTACATTGTCACGAACAACGCCCCGACCCACCCGGGTGGGATCCGATTCAACCAGGAAATCGGAGCCCCGTTTACGCTTAAGACAATGGGAACCATCAACAAATTCATCTGGAAACTCTTCGAAGAACACTCCAGCTCACAAAGGAAGAACATTCCCGTTTTAAACGTATACATCTCCGATTTCACATGGGCTGACGGCTACACAAACGGTGATTACGCCATCAACATCAGTGCTAAAGCCATACAATCCTACCCAGAGGGCCAGGCCCGAACCATGTTCACTTTCTTAATGTACCATGAAATGACCCATATCTTTCAGTGGTCGGGTAACCGGACCGCCCCGGGCGGGCTGACCGAAGGAATTGCTGATTATGTCATGGTTAAATCCGATGCTTCTTTCTGGTCGGACGCCTACGCGAAACCGGGGTTCGGAAAAAAATGGGATGAGGGTTACAGTGTGACGGAGAGGTTTTTGGAGTACTGTGATAGTTTGAGAAAAGGGTTTACTGTAAAATTGAATGAGAAGATGAGGTATAAATATAGTGATGATTATTTTAGGGAGTTGCTGGGGAAACCTGTTGAGCAGCTTTGGGCAGAGTATAAGGCTATGTATGGTAATATTCCTGATGGTGAAGGTGATGCATTATCACATTTTGGAAGGTATTAGTGATATATAAATTATTTGTGCGATTTTCAATTTTAGTTTTTATTTCATCTCATATTTTATACAAGGGTTTCATGCAAGGGTGTAAAATTTATATATATATATATATATATATATATATATTAGGTGTTTATTAATAACGTTATTTATACACACAGTGTGTATTTAATAAAAAAATAAAAATAGTGAAACAATTGGAGCAATTAAATATATAATGACTTCAGTATTGAATCTAATATAATCATAAGGGGATATTAATGTAATGAGACATATGTCTTCATAAGTCATAAGTTTACATTTAATTACACTTGAAACAATCTAACTTTCCAAGTCTTCGTCAAAATATAAATTAAAAAAAAAAATAATAATAATAATAATAATAATAATAATAATAATAATTATAATAATAATAATAATAATAATAATAAATTACTTCTCAGCTCTATACAAGTGAGAGCATAATTCCACTAAAACACACACGCGTGCAATATTCTTTGGTCAGCAAATTACTATTCGAAATAATGGCCAACATAATCTTCGTTACACTCTCACTAATCCTATCTGCCATTGCAGGCATCTCCGCTGTCAAATACTCTGTCACCAACACCGCCGGGACTACTCCCGGCGGAGTTCAGCTCAATACCGATATCGGCGCACAATACAGCCAGCAAACTCTCGATGCCGCCACTACATTCATTTAGGGAATCTTCCTGCAGAACAACCCACTCCGGAAAACTGTCGACAGAGTTTGTTTGTTTATCGACGACTTTGATGGAGCAGTTGCATACGCTAGCAACAACGAAATCCACGTCAGTGGCAGGTACTCTCTCTCTCTCTCTCTCTGTGGACACATCGATCTGACAATTAATTAACCAACCTCAGGTATATCCAGCGCTACCAGGGCGACGTGAAGACGTTCTGTACCACGAGATGACGCACATTCGGCAATGGAACGGGAACCGGCAAGCTCCGGGTGGTCTAATTGAAGGAATAGCAGATTTCGTGAGGTTGACCCGGATTGGCGCCGAGCTAATGGGTTGGGCCGGATCAGGTGGGACCAGGGGAATGACGTCACGGCGAGTTTGGTAAGAAAAAAGAAAATTTAGAAAAAAAAAAAAAGAAACTGACCAAAACTTGAAAGACCAGTGGATATTAAATGAAAAAAAAAAGTTGCCAATTTTTTTTCCACATTATTTCAAAATGTAATAGCTTTTTATTTTAATTTTTTTATGTGAAATATAGCAAATTAATTATTTTTACAATTTTTATTTTGACAAACATATTGAACAAAATAATTAAAAAATGTTAAATTTGAAATATAAAACACACATATTTACATAGATTGGACTATTTATAGTTGATTTGACCATTTATGGTGAATTCGTACTATTGATACCAAATTTATTCAAATAATTTATAATAAAAAATAATTGGATTACTATAATAAAAATATGTTATTAAGCTTGTTATTAATTTCTTTTGGAGTATTTGTGTTGGATTTGAAAAATTCTATTAGATTGAACAATTCATCGCAGGTTTAAGTGAAAATATAATAGGTAATACGAAAACTATTTTGAACAAAAATTATTTTTTTTTTAATAAAGTGATGTTTTTTAAATAGGTTTATTAGTTTATTTTTATTCATTTTTATTTTAATATTTTGGTGATTATAGTGGAGTAAACTACTTATGGTTGGGCTTGAGCTATAAATATAAAAGTAATTAAACAATTCTTTTATTAAACCTTAGATACTAGATTATTTTTCAGAAATGCTATTTTAAAAATATAAATCTAAGCTATTTAACTTTATATAAAAATGATTTATTAATTAAAATAAATATATACTCTTTTATATAGTTTGCCAAATTGTATATGATAAATCTTTGTGGTGATATATAAGTTCTCCCTAAAATTCGAGTAATTTTGAGTTGACCCAAATTTGACTAACTAATAAAGCATGGTAAGTGTAGGTTGTAAATATTATAGTTATAGAATATGCTAAGTTTTTACGATGTATAAAATTTGTGCACGTTCGTAATTATTTTCACAATGATTGAAAATAATTTATTAAATTCAAATTTTATTTAAATTTATATCTATATCTAAATTCAAATAGAAATATTGCAAGAACTAGGGCATATGTCTAGGAGGTGGATAGAGGCTCTAGATCAAGTCTACTAGGCCAACTCACGCCCAATGCGACTGAATTATTCTTGATCGCACGGACTACATTCAAAGCGACTCACCGTTGACGTCAACTAGCGCACCTAATTTCACAAAGCAGATGATTACAATACACTCCCAACTGTTTCCTGATAGAATATGTCAATTATTCTTAGAAATCATATGTGTGGACTCTAGAAGCAATGAGAACAGCAGAGATTTATATTCCTTCATGGTATCAAATTTTTCTCTGGTCTCCTGCAATTTTCTCTCTCCTTCAATGACTGAAAAGTTGCACAACCACAATCACAAATATCAAGATTGTAATTCCAACTACTCTTGATCACATCCTCCCACCTCCCGTGATTCCAAAGACAAGGCTATAACTTTCTCTACCCAAAAAGTTCTTCGGAATCGTCTTGAAGATATTGTCTTGCAATGGATGCACAACATCATCTCTAACGACCTCCTCAATACAATTATTAACCTGGATGATAATGTCGCCGATGCTTGGAATCGTTTGGCAGAACTTTTCCAAGACAAGTAAAATACATAGGGTTATTTATCTCGATACCAAATTCATCAACACCAACTTGCATGACTTCCCTAATGTCAAAGCATATTGTCCACGTTTAAAAATGCTTGTTGATCAACTAGCGAACGTTGGAGCCAAAGTCTCAGATGACAAGATGGTGCTTTGTCTTCCTGGGGCCTATATGAATCTTAGCTTTGTCACTGTTATTCAGCAAAAGATTCCATTGCCCTCCTTTCCTACGGTCAGATCAATGCTTGACTAGGAAGAAACCACCGCCGCTAATAATAATAATTCTGATAATTGCATTCTAATAATAGGCAACAAAGCCAACCTGAAAATAATGGCCATGAGAACAATCGTGGTCGATAAATAACATTGTTTGTACTTTGCTTGCAAACTCTTCTATGCCCTCTATCTTTGGCATCATAAACTTGAAACATCTACTTATCTCCTTAACATTATTCCCACTAAAGTTTTAGGTTATAAGTATCCCACACAAATTCTATATCAGAAAAACCCCTCTTTTCTCATTTTTGAATTTTTTGATTTGTGTTGTCCTCTCTTTCCTTCTACTTCTATTCATATATTACAAGCACGATCTACTCCATATGCATTTTTGGGATATCCATCTAATCATAAAAATTACAAATGCTACGATTTATCAAGTAACAAAATCATAATATCACAACATGTCCTCTTTAATAAAACCCAATTCCCATTCTCACAAACCCATACACGGATTCCCTCGACCAATGATTGTCTAGGTGATGAATTATCTTCTTTAATTCATCATTTATAAAATCCTAGTCAAGTCTCCCAAGCTCAACATGATCAACCGGTTGTCTAGTCCACTTTAGCGACCCAAAGGTCAACAAGTCAACTTTCTCCCTCTCCCGTCAATGTGCCTCAATGTGCCATAGTCCAATCTCCATTATCACCTTGGACCCATTCTCCGAGGCCCATACCACTGCCAAACCAACTAGCCCAGACTTCTCACATTCTCACTGCCTCTCAGAACCCCAGCCCTAGCCCATATAAACCTTCCCACTTTTGGTCTAGACCTCATTCTGCTAGCCCGATTTCACCTACTCTGCGGCCCATCTCTCAAAGGCAGCAGCCCCGTACCTACAAAATGGCCACTAGAAGTCAGCAGGACATTTTTAAGTCGAACCACAAATACTATGCCTTAAATGCCACAACACCATCCATCTCTCCTTTACCTCAAAACCCAACGAGTGCACTTAATGACCCAAATTGAAAATATGTTATGTTAGATGAATATACTCTTATTAAAAATAAGACGTGGGATTTAGTACCTAGTCCATCTAATGTTAATATTATTCTGTTAATATGAATTTTTTCGTCATAATAAGAAATTCGATGGTTAATTTAAGAGACCCGTTTTGTAGGTGATGACAAATCTTATAAAGCTGGAATTGATTTTGATGAGACTTTAAGCTCGGTTATCAAACCGACTACTATTCGGATCGTTCTTAGCATTGCTTTGTCAAAATCCTGGCCAATCCATCAGCTTGATGTCATAATTGCTCTTCTGCATGGTAATTTGAATAAACAGTTTATATGTTTTAAGGACACTCATCATCCTGATCATTTTTTATCTTCTGTGAAAATCTCTCTATGGTCTCAAACAAGCACCTCGGGCTTGGTATCAACTGTTTGTTGATTATATCGCCTCAATTGGTTTCACTCATAGCAAATTTGCTTACTCTATTTTCATTTAATGTCATGGATCTGATATTGCTTATATTCTTTAATATTGTCGATGATATTATACTCACTGCTTCATCTGATTCTCTGAAACGGTCTATTATGTCCCTTCTTAGTACAAAACTTGCTATGAAGAATTTGGAGCCATTGAGCTATTTTCTTGGCATTGCTATCACCCGAAATAAAAATGTTATTTTCCTTTCTCAAAGAAAATATGTAAAAGACATTCTTGAAAGATCCGAAAACTGTAAATCATCAAAAAAAGTTAAACTAAATGCCAGCTCTGGCGCGGTATACAAAGACCCACAGAATACCGTCGTTTGGCCGGTGCTCTACAATATCAGACATTTGCTCGGCCTGATATTCCCTATGTTGTACAACAAGTTTGTCTGTTTATGCATGTCAATTAATCTTGTAAATCATATTTATTTTTGTGTATCTTTTATAGTAGGATTGTAAAAATTCAAAGATCTTCCTCAATTACTATCCAAAATTGTAGCCTGATTATAGAAAGTCAAAGATATTTCTCAATTAATATCCAAATTTTAGCCCAATTATAAAAAGTCAAAGATCATTCCCAATTAGCATCCAAAATTGTAGCCACAATAGTATTGGCAATATACAATTATCCAAAATTATAACCATAATATTGGCCATATACACTTGTATAAGTAGACTCTAGAAACAATAAGAACAGCAGTGATTTACATTCTTTCATTTCCACTGGGTCGTCGGATGAGATTTCTTCCCGCCCCCGTCTTCTCATTGAAAAAACTGATGGGATTCTCGGCGCCGGCGATTTCTTTGACGTTGGTACTGTTCGTTTTGTTCCTGACTACTGCCGTAAATTCAGCCGAAGACTTCATCGCCGTCTCGAACCTGCGGCCAAAGTCGCCTGCAGGCAACCTTTGCGCTAACATCATCGAGCCTTCTGGATTCCCTTGCTCCGAACACTCTGTAATTTCTCGCTTCAAATAATTTTATCCAGTTCAGCAGTATAATTACCTATCAACATCTTATAAAGCTTTATATTATGATGCTGTTTTTGCCTGTGTACTGAGGTTATAAATTTATAATTCGGAATTAGTTGTTTAATCCACGAATACCTGCTATGTTGTGCTCTTGATTACCATATCTGCCTGCCGGAGAAATGTTATTCAGCATGGATGATCTTGTATTTAGGAATTAGAAATGTCCCAGGCTTTTCTTTGTTGATGCGTTGCAAATTGATGCAGATTCAAACGAAAGATGGATACATTTTAGGACTTCAACGCGTTTCCCCTCCTGAAATTGTGCCGCAAAGGGGCCATCCTGTTTTGCTGATTCATGGACTTTTTATGGTAATTGTTCTTGTAGATTTGTTTATCAGTTAATATGTATATGGGAATTTGGATGCAAATAGATGGAGATAATATATACTTTGAGATTCATGATTTGATATTACTACTGCCTTCCTCCGTATCTTGTTGTATTGTTTGGACTTGATTGATGAAATGCTTTTCTTGGCGGAGGGTGGTGTTTTGATACCTTTAGAAATTCAAGAAGCTTTTGGGGTATTGTTATTATTTTTTTCTCTCTTAAAAAATTGAGTCTTATGGGGCTTTCTGCACAGATATACTTAGCAGCCTTCTTTTCACTTCATAATTTAATTTCTGTTCGTCCGTAATTACCAATTTCAATCTACAAATTACTGAATTTGCTATCCCCTATCTCTGTTTGAGGTGTACATAGAATGCTTGGTTACCATGCTACACTTGATCTAACACTTCTTCCCTGATTAGTTAAGCTCATAGGCAATGTGATTGTTGTGATCATTGTGAACAATTATGTGACTTTATCCGTTGATCTTCTTTCTAGTTGTTCACTTTGCACATCTAATGATTAAACAGGCAGGTGATGCATGGTTCTTGGATTCCCCAAATCAGTCGTTGGGTTTTATCCTTGCCAACCGCGGTTTTGATGTTTGGGTTGGTAATGTACGTGGGACACGATGGAGTCATGGTCATGTGTCTTTATCAGAGAAAGATAAGGTGAATGATTTTCTTTTAGTTTTTACATCATCAATGTAGCCAAAATAGCGAAATAGGGAAAACTTGTTAGTTGTTCTAGTCATTCGCTCTCTCTCAGATAAAATTAGAAAACTCTAGCTGTATCTCAATGTGACCTCTTAAAACCTATCTATAAGCTCTCCTTTTGTTTGCAGTTAAATAGTGGGACTTCACGTCACATGCCTGTATAGCATAAGAAATTCAAATTTCATCATCTGTGTATGTCATTAGAATAATCGTTGAATCAAACTTCGGAGAAGTTCAATGTCTTCAGTAATTTTTTCCTCCTAAATATTGTTTGAATATGTCTATATCTAATGGGCTTTCATCATTTAATATACAATGTATAATGGACTTTGATAATTTAGTGGGAAGTATCATAGACTTCAATTATTTAACTTGAAATTATCGTGCCTGGATATTGCTTCGTGCATGTTGTCCTTTTCTTTTAGACTGCTTTATAGCTTCATTTATTGGACCTCTTAGTGTATTTTATATGGGCAGGATATCTGAACTTTTGCTCACAGTGATTGTTGTTCTCAGTTCTTCACATTGATTTGATTTTATTGACACTCCTTGTTCAGGAATTCTGGGATTGGAGCTGGCAAGAGCTGGCTTTATATGATCTTGGTGAAATGATTCATTACATACATTCAGAAACAAACTCCAAATTATTTGTTGTAGGACACTCACAGGTTCTCAATCTCATGGCAATTTTTTTGGTTTTAGTGTAAGGGTTGTGTTGAATTCTTATAATTGCTTCGATTGTACTGTTACAGGGAACAATCATATCACTGGCTGCCCTTACTCAACCTGATATTGCAAAAATGGTTGAAGCTGCTGCACTTCTTTGTCCTATATCACATCTGAATCATATCACTTCTCGCTTTGTTCTTAGATTAGTTCAAATGCATCTTGACGAGGTCTGTTTATTGTCTTCAAATTGTTTCCTGTTTCTTTTTTCTAGTAAAACTAAAAACCCATTATTTATACTAGGTAATTCTCGCGATGGGTATTCATGAACTCAATTTCAAAAGGTGGTAATGATACTTTGATCTTTTATCAATCCATTAAATATGATTCAGCTCTTCTCTAAGCTTTTCTGATCATTAAATCTGATGTTTACAGCAACATGGCAACTCACATCATGGATTTGATGTGCGATGGACATTTGGACTGTGATAACTTGCTTTCTGCCCTTGCAGGTAATAAAGTTTTATGGACTTTTCTCATCGTTGATTCATTCCCCCCCTTGGACCAGAGTTTATCCAAATTCTTGATTTTAGTAATGAAACCTATTTAGTCAGCAAATTACATGCATGTTGGTAGCTTTATATGAATTAAGATTAGTTCTTGAAGCATATGCACTTTTATGCGTCAGTAGGAGAATATTATTTCCTTTTGTGGTGTTCAGAAGTTCATTTATCAAAAGTTACACGGCTTGTCAGACTCCACTTCCTTTACTGTGACAAAAATTGCTCTAACACAACTGAGTTGCGAAACAATGTGTTTATTGTATTTGCTTTTAATAGATTTGCAACTCATTATGTCTTTTGTGATTGGCAGGAAAGAGTTGCTGCTTCAATAGCTCCCGAATTGACACCTATCTTGAATACGAGCCTCATCCAACATCCTCAAAGAACTTGCATCATCTCTTCCAGAGTATGCTCTTTTTGTTCTGCACCTCATCATCCTTGCTTCAAAACTAATTGCAATAAATACTAATCTTCACTTTTCTGAACAAATTTCCCCGAGTATAACCTCCCATGTGTGGTTTGAGAAGGCTAGAAGTGGGGGGAGAGAGAGAGAGAGAGAGATCTTTGGGCTCCCATATTCTAATGCTCTTAACCCATTATGATTGGCAGTGATTCGGAAAGGTGCTTTTGCAATGTATGACTATGGAATGTGGAGAAATCTGAAGTATTACGGCCAAGTAAATCCACCAACGTTTAATCTCAGCTCCATCCCCAGCTCATTGCCGATATGGATGGGCTACGGAGGCAATGATGCGTTAGCAGACGTCATTGATGTGCAGCACACCATCAAGGAATTGCCATCAACGCCGGATTTGCTCTATCTTGAAAATTACGGTCACGTAGATTTCATATTGAGCGTGACATCGAAGGAAGATGTTTATGATAACATGCTTTCATTTTTCAGCTCCCGGGGAAAACCCATCAGTTATTAATGTAAATTTTTTACAATATAAAAGAAGGATAGTCTATTGTAACATATTTTCACCATATTTTTTTATTAAAATTAAAAAACTCAAATTACTTTTTTATTTTATATCTAATGTATGATATATCAAATTAATCATCCTTTTATAATTTTTAATTTAATATTAATATTGTATATTTTAAAATATAAATATATATTTAAAGTATGATATATATTTTTTTATGAAAATAATATAGTTTTTCTTATGAATTTAATTATTTATTTTTATTTTGATATATGTTGAATTATTAATATGAATTTCATCTAAAAAGAATAAATAATTACATAATTTAATTTATATAATATTATAATTTATTGTTTCACTTTAATAGATTTTAGTGAATTGAATATTTTGTACAGAGTTGGAAATACTTTAAAATTTACTTTGACAAGTGGTGCAACTTTTAAGAGAACGATAATATAATATAATATGTATATAAATATAATTGACATAAATAATTTTTACAGTAAATTTTTATAATAATAATAATATAGTTATATAATTAATATAACAAAATATATTATATTCGGTACATAATCTTGTTATGTGTGTTGTGCATATTACGTTTCTGTGGTCATACCTGCTCTGATGAGTTATAGTAGTACATCACCAGTAATTTGGGTCTTGTAAATCGGGTCGGGTTCTTTCGAGTCTGAATAAATAAAAAGGATATGCCTATTGCTTTTTCATCCTACCAACACTCCATTAGGTACAAATACACTCGATGCATTGATCCTTTTGTTACCGTTGAGTGTAAATTGGTTTGAAGCATAAACAAAGGAAGAATAAGAGAACATTACTCCCTCCACTTTTTCAAGTTTTGTGATTCAAAAGTATTTTTTGCTCAAATAAAATTGTTTTGTTTTAAAAGTCAAGATCTATTTTTAGTAATTAGTTATATAGGATCAAGCAAGTCAAATCGAAAAAAAAAAAGTTTGTTCAAATTTATAATTTTTAAAAAATTGTACCTTCTTTTTAAGTGATAAAATGTATATTATTTTTTTACCTGAAATTATTGTAGGTGTGCTTGTATTGAATGATTCGATTCAAAGAAACAATTTGATGATTGACTCTTGGATAAACTTACCAACTTCAAATTTGTCAGAATCACTTAAAAATAAATAAAAAATAAAAAGTTTAGAATTTTAAATATATCATTAACAAATTTGATCAAACTATATCAGCGTATTAGTTATTATAAAGTTAAAATTTACAAACAAAGACTGATAATGTAAAATAATAAATAATAGTTTTGAAGTCAATAAAAATTATTTTTAATTAATTAATCAAATAACATATACGAAATCCATGATCAGATTGCAAGGTGCATTTTTAGTTAGATAACCATAAAAACAAATTAATAAAAGCAGCAAACAAAATGTCATGAAGTATTTATTAGTATTTAAAAGCAAGAAACCCTCCAAAAATACTCAGTATTGAATTTCACTTAGTTAATTAATTAATTAACTGAAATTCAAGTTTCCACTATAATTATATTAATTCAGTTAAAATGTGGTAATAAATTTTTGAGAATTAAAAAGTTATTAAAAGTAAGTTAAAATCGTTTTCAATAAATTAACTAGATTGCTTAATCATTTTTAATAAATTAATTGAAAATATATTTATTAGTAGTGGGCCTTATTACAACAAAATAACTATAATTATGAAGATAAGTAGAGTAATTGTGATAACTTATCATCAATTACCACCAATCCTTGAAACCTCGCCCACAAAATCCTGCATGTTCTTATAGGACGAACCGCCCTCCGCCACCGCCTCCTCCGCCGCTTTCTTCCACCTGAGCGCGTTCTCCTTCATCTCCTCCGCCTGTTGGCCGGTGGTCGCCGCCCTCAAACACGCCGCCACCTCGGCCCGAGGAACAACCCTTCCCTCAGCTTCACCCCTACACATCCTGATCCCAACCTTATAAACATCAACCAAGAACTTAGCATTCGTCACCTGGTCACCCCACTGAGGGAACGCCACCACCGGAACGCCGCTCGTCAGCGCCTCCACCGTCGAGTTCCAGCCGCAGTGCGTCACGAAGCAGGCGGTGGAGGGGTGGGCCAACACATCCTCTTGTGGGCTCCACTGCACTATCTTCCCCCTGTCACCAACTTTCTCCAAAAACCCTTCCGGCAGAACGTGCGGCTTCCAGTTCTTCTCCTTCGGCGGCGGCCGCAGAACCCATAGAAACGGAATCTCGGACTCCACGAGGCCGTGTGCCAGCTCGTCGACTTGTTCTTGCAGCAAATGTACAATACTGCCAAACGAAATGTAAACCACTGAGCGCGGCGGTTTTGAGTCGAGCCAGTCCACACAATTTTCTGCAGTGAAGAAATCCACACGCATTGAATTCGCCTTGGACCCATTATCATCACTGCTCTGGAGTTCTTTGAACAAGGGGCCTATAGTCTTGATGGGGAGGCAAATCTTGGACATACAATCTATGACTTCATGCTCGAGTTCTTCAAAAGTGTCCATTAATATGCAGGAAGGTTTGGACAAATTAGTAAACTGACCTAGAATCGCATCCCGCAGGAAACCGTAGGGCGTGCTAGGGTGCAAGTAACTGGGAACTTCATCGTACTTGAACAAGGGCAAATTAGGCAACTGGACATCAATTGTTGGCTGCTCTTCGGTCGGAAAAGGTGCTAGTTTATGGTAATAATGGTAATAAGATGAGAAACAAGCACAAGACTGAACCCAGAGTACAGCACTCGGTATTCCCAGACTTTCAGCAACGTCAATAACCCATGGGATAAACGGGTTGTTGATCAACCAAGAAACGGGTCGACCCTTTTCCTCCTGTTTCCGGATCATCTGGGGAATTTTTTCCCGGCCGGCGAGCTCCAGCTGGGCCAAGTACGCGCTCAGGTCGTCCCGGTTCGGGTTGTTGAAGTCCCAACCGTCGTCAAAAAACTCGAACCGGATCATGCCCCGGCCGCAGGGTGTCGGCTCATCGTCGGTGATGCTGTTGGATTTTCGGATGCTTGCGCCGGCCGCTTCCGGCGCACAGAAAGTGACAAATAGGCCGAAATTGGCGAGGCGACGGCCGAGCCGGAGGAGTGGGTTTACATGGCCCTGACCCGGGAAGGAAACCATGAAAATATGACTGCTTTTTGGATCTCCATTGGACTGAACTGAACTTCCCATTTCTTTCCTCTTTTTTGCTTTTACTGTGTGGAGCAGTTTGAAGTTTATCACCAAGGCTGGGATAGATGATTACGTGTGCCCGCGCGCGCGCACATATCTATATATAGATATAGATATATATATATATATAATATAAGCAGGCATAATTACAAAAAATCCCTTTTCCCTAAAAGAAAAATGGTGTACATAAATACTGATCATTTGTAAGCAAGGGTTTTTTTTCAAAATAATGTAAAAAAAATAAAAAATTTACGAAATAGGCATGTTTTGGAACAGTTTTTAAAAATAGGTAAAACGTCACCGCCGGTGACGTTATTTCAAAAAAAGGTCACCGGCGGTGACGTTTTTAAATTTAAATGATTCTTTTTATCATATATATATATATACACACACATACATCATACATGCATATATATATTATATATATACACACTGACATATATATATATAACTTGTATTATATATATATAATTTTAATATATATTCTTATTAATATATATACACACTGACATATATATATAACCTGTATTATATATATATTTTTTAATATATATTCTTATTAATATATATATATATATGTATAAATTTATAAAATATATATTTATACTCTAAAATAACATTGTGAATATATATATTTTTTTATATTTTATTTATTCAGTAAATATATCAAAATAAATATTAAAATATAATTAATAAAATTAAAAAATTATAATTTTATTTAAGATAATAAAAAATATTTAAATTTATTTTTATATTATATATATTATATATATATATGTATTTATAAAATTATTATTTATAAATAAGAATATATATTTTGAACATGTGTGTATATATATATATATATATTTATTTATTAAGTAAATATATAAATATATATAATAATAATAATATATAAAAATATTTATTAAATTAATAATTTTTATCATTAATTCATATTTTTTAAATTAATAATATATATATATATAATAATAATATATAAATTTATATATATATTCGGATATTATATATATTATTATTTATAAATATATATTTTATAAATAAATATATATATATATAATACATATAATATATATAACTAAAAACGTCACCTTAGGTGATGTTAATTCATATATATATATATTATATATATACACACACACACTGACACACACACATATATATATATATATATATATATATATAAAACCTGTAAATATATATATATTTTTAAATATATATTCATATTAACATATATATGTATGTTAAGTAAATATATATATATATATATTTTTTATTATTATATTATATTAGTTTATGTATATATATTTTATAAACATTATTTAAAATAAAGATTAATATTTAATTATTATTATTTGTAATTTAATTTGTTGAAAGAAATATATATTATTATTATTTATAATTTAATTTTCTTAAAGAAATATAAATTTATATATATTTTGTAATAATAATACATGAATATATATATATATATATTAAATTATAAATTTAACAAATGTTATTTAAAAAAAATAAAAAATAAAAAAATAATTTTCTATTAATTACAGAAATATTTGAAAAATATATATAATATATACATATAATATATAATATAATATATAATATACATACACACATACATACATGGCCAATATATATATATAATATACATACACACATACATAAGAAAACGTCAGTGGCACTGACGTTTTTTCATTGCAAATTTTTTTTTTTTTTTTTGGGCCCAAAATATATTGAGGAACCATTAAGCCACACGCAATGTTTGAAAATTTATGATATAATTTTATATATAATATAAATTTAAAATATAAAACAATATATTTATAATTTTTTTTATTTTTAATTATAATATATATTATATAAAACAATTAAGGTGACGTTTATTCTTTTATTTTTATTTTTATTCTTATATATATATATTTATATATTATTAATATATATATTATCTTATTTTTATAATATGAATTAATAATTAAAAAAATTTCTTTAATTTAAAAAATTCTTTTTATTATCTTAAATAAAATTATAATATTTTACTTTTTAAAATTATAATTTAATATATATTTTTATATATTTATTGTATTTATTTAATTTCATATATATATTTACAAATTTATTTTGAATATGTATATATATATATATTTATTTATTTATTAAGTAAATATATAAAAATATATATTAAATTATAATTTTAAAAAGTAAAATATTATAATTTTATTTAAGATAATAAAAATTATTAAATTAAATAAAAAATTTTAATTATTAATTCATATTTTGAAAATAAATAATATATATATAATAATAATATATAGATATATATAATTTTGGATATTATATATATTATTATTTATAAATATATATTTTATAAATATATATATAATAGATATTATATATATAAGATAATATAATTTTATTTAAGATTATAAAATAATAATTAAATTAAATAATAATTTTTAATTATTAATTTTATTTTTATTTCATTTTCTTTTATATAATATATATATATTATAATTAAAAATAAAAAATATTATAAATATATTGTATATTTATATTATATATACAATTATATCATAAATTTTCAAACATTGAATGTGCCTTGGTGGTTAAAAGCTGGAGGATGGTTCAAGAGGGCCATGTATGTATTATGTATGTATGTATGTTATATATATATATATATATTTCAAAAATTTCTGTAATTAATATAAAATTATTTTATTTATTATTTATTTTTTTTAAATAACCTTTTTTAAATTTATTATTTAATATATATTTTTATATAATACATATACATATATTCCTAAATATATATATATATATTGAAAAGGTAATATATTTAAATACCTATATATATTATATATAGATATTTATATATATATTTATAAAATATATATTTATAAATAATGATATATATAATATCCGAAAAAATATATATATTTATATATTATTATTATATATATTATTTATTTTCTAAATATAAATATATAATTAAAAATTATTATTTAATTTAATATTTTTTTTATTATCTTAAATAAAATTATAATATTTTACTTTTTAAAATTATAATTTAATATATATTTTTATATATTTACTTAATAAATAAAAAATATATATACATATTCAAAATATATATTATTATTTATAAATATATATTTTATAAATACATATATATATAATATATATTATAAAAATAAATTTAAATATTTTTTTATCTTAAATAAAATTATAATATTTTAATTTTATTAATTATATTTTAATATTTATTTTGATATATAAATATATATTTTATAAATATATACATATATATAGTAATGAGAATATATATTTAAAATATATATATATATATATTTACAGGTTATATATATATATATGTGTGTGTGTGTGTGTGTGTGTATATATAATATATATATATATATGCATGTATGGATGTATGTATGTATTATATATATTGTGTGTGTATATATATATAACATAGGTGACGTTCTTTCATTTAAATTTAAAATCGTCACCTCCGGTGACGTTTTTTCAAAATAACGTCACCGGCGGTGACGTTTTACCTATTTTTAAAAACTGTTCCAAAACATGCCTATTTCGTAAATTTTTTCTTTTTTTCGCATTATTTTGAAAAAAAACCCTTGTAAGCAAGCAAATATAATTTGAAGATTCATTTTTATATATACAAAGGAAATGTTTATACATTAATCCAATATGATTATTAATTATTTCTTACCATTTTTAACATTTTTGAAAATAATAAAGAACATGGTTCAATTATTTCTACACATTGTAGACGTGTTTAATTGGCTTTTCATCTAGATCATCAAGTTTCGGCTTCCGCCGTAATTATTCTATACTGTCTCATGGCGTCTCAAGCAAACAACACAATTCAAACATACGAACCATGTCTCAGTGTAGGTCTTGTCTGATTAAAATCTTCTTCTCTATTTTGAATGTGATTGGTGTTGAAAGTTATATTTACGTACGTAGATAATTCCTAAAGCACTAAAAATCAAATATAATGCCATATTTTCAATGGATAGCAAGAGAGACAGCTGGAAACAATCTAGAAGAATAAAGAGATAATGATGAAAGCATGGTACATATTCATTTAAATAGAATAGGACAAATATATATCGTTCATAGTTTTCAATTTATAACGTGTTGAATTAGAAGAAAACAGATATTTGTTGAATTTTATGAGTGGCTATTTTTTTTCTTTTTTTTTATTAAATTTTATTATGGTTTACACACCTTCAATGAGAGAGGATATTTGTGGATTTTTTTTCACAATTTATTGTATCTAATTTGACAAATATTTACGTTAATTTTCATAATAATTCTTAAGATATTATTTGGTTGAAAGATTATACCTCTTTTTGAATTTATATGTCTATAAGATAATTTTAAATAGATTAAATAAGTCATTTAATAAATATAACTATGGGCATAAAATGACCATACTACCGTTTAGAATTTAAAAAAATGTGTATATTTTTTTATTATTCAACCATTTAATTACTGAGTGAGATTTGTATAAAAGTTAAGAGAATAGGAAAGTTTAAAAATATATTAATTATGTATTTTGTGTAAAAAAATTAAATACATTAATTAAAATAAAGTATTATTTTTAAAAAAACAACAATAAAATTAAAACGATGAAACATAGATAGGGGGTTGGGCTTGGTTTTATTTAGAAATGTATTAGTAGTATTTAATAGGACTTAGCAGCACAAGTCTATTGGGCCCATAAGAATTGAATTAATAAATTTTTCGCATTTATTAGGATATGTTGGTACAATTTTTTTAGCCACTAAGAATGAGATTCACTAAAGAAACATACGATATTGGTAGGCCCGATCTAAGTTAAGAAGTCTCGGATCAACCTTGCTTTGTTCGTTGTCTTGATTACGATCTTTCTAGACATTATTGAGTTCCATTTCCCCGGGAAAATTCTATGAATCACTAAGAAGATCGAATTAGAATATTTTTAATTTACAAAGATATTGTTTCTATGAATTTATGTATTATTTTTTGTGCATAGTTTTTTATAATACATGGTAGATTACTCAATTTTTCCATATGAATTGTCATTTTACTATTATATATATATATATAAAGAATAAATCATTCAATATATATATATATATATTGATAAATAGTTAGAGATGCATTTAAAAAATTTCGTAAAAATTCCTGTAAAACGGTTATACGTGTGACACGATGTAAGGTGTTGCTTGTTATACTATAAAATATTACTTATTTAACTATAAAGTATCACTATTTTTTTATGTGTATTACTGTTGATTAGTTACCTTAAAAAATAGTGATACTTTATAGTTAAACAAGTAATACTTTTAATAAGTAATAACATAAATTATGTCACACGTGCAACCGCTTCACAGGAGATCCATCAAAAATTTAATATGGATATGTATTGGTAATTTCATTTGAAATTAAAACTAGATTATGAATTTATTAAAAAAAATACAATTTATTGAAAAATACACTAGTGATTCTTAATAGAGGTGTCAAAAGATATTTTGAATACCTATATAATTATAAAAATGGTGAGCCAAATATATTCAAGATTAAACAAAAAAGTATTAAAAAAATTGAACTTACACAAAAAATGCCTAAATATTCAATATCATAGACATTAAATTATAATTGTTTTAAAATTTTAAAATTGTAAATTTGATGAATGCAAATCTAATTTCATATTAACCAAAATAAAAAAAATTCAGCTCAGAGCACTCATATCTAACTCAAATAATAAATCGACATACAATCTAACTTTTTGAATTCATATTCTAGTTTAATATATGCATTACTGAGTGTTAAATTATAATTGTGAAAAAATAATTAATTTAATTATAATGCATTAAAAATATATTATGAAGGAATCATTTAAAAATTTAGAAAAAAGATAGATAGAAAATTCTTAATTTACATAATCTGATCAAATATGTTTATCTTTATTTTATATTGTAATAATTGGTGTGTATTTAGATATATGCGTAAAGTTATTGTATCATAAATTTAGTTATATTTGATAAAATGTCGTGTAATATTATATGTAATCTTATCAGATTATTAATTTTTATATTATAATTATTAGGAAAAAAATTATGATGTTATTATCTGATTATTTAATCAAAAGTTTTAATTTAGCCTATATTCTTAAATTTAGAATTGGAGAAAATTATTATATTAGAGAGATAACTTAATTAAAAATAATTATGTATGCTGAAAGGAAGACAAAATGGGAATATATTAACTAAAAATAATAGTATTCTGTGACACCCAAGATAATTGGTAAAAGTATTTGAAGCAGCAACCTATTCAGAAATTATTTGATCTAAATGTCAAACTTTATATTATATGACGTAAAATAATTATTGTGATAATAAGATGACAATTAATCTTAGCCGCACACATCGCAGGGTGCAAAATCTAGGACTGCGCTTTCCTAAACTTATCTCAATTTCCTCGCAGATTTTTTTATTAGGTTTTATTTTATGTTTGGAATATTTTATTATTATTTTGAATAATATAAATATTTAATTTGACGATGAAACTTAAAGATGAATATAGAGAAGGTAATATTTAATTTTATTTGGTAAAAAATACTCATTCCATTTAAAAGAAAAATAATCACATTTTAATATAAAAATATCCTGAAAAAAGAGTCAAATATTATATGCAAATATTTGTAATAAATTATATAAATTTACCTGAAAATCGGAAAGCTTAGGTGATCGGCCTGGCGACCATACTAATAGTCAGCCCTGGTTATACGTAGCATCTGTATGCCACAAATTTATTATTATTATTATTTTTTATTTATTTATTTTAAAAAAAAATTCCGCCGGAGATCTTACACCTACCACTCCTCTCACCTACCACCCACTCGGATTTTTGGCAAATCGTTACTTTATTGATTAATTAGTGTTTTTTTTTTTTTATTGATTAATTAGTGTTTGGCAAAAAGGTGTTCGCAACGAAAACTATAACTAAAATTGACTGCTCTCAAACATTTTAATAAATGCCAAATTTGTCCACCAACTCTATCTTCAATACTATTTTTTATCTGATTTAAAATGGATTTCAAACTTTTAATATTATTTGATAAAATGGTATTACTACAATATTTTACTTTATTTATAAAAAAAAACGAATGTAAGACCCAAATGGGGGCCCAATTTTGGGCCTTACTGAACTGGTAAGAATTCTCTGGGCCCACTTAATTCTTTAGATTGGCCTATACTTCATTACATAGGGGCCCACTCACTGAAAATAAGCTCCCAATATTATTGCAACACTGCCAAATTTGGAGGTTTAGTTTCAGAATGATAACGTATAGTTTGGCTGAATTTTAGTTTATGGGTTTATAAGCTTGTGATTGGGCTTGGACAAATTATGTAAATTTATACAAATTGTGTAAATCCAATCAGAGGAGAAAATAAATTTTGAGAATGAAAAAGGATGGGGTTCACGAGACGGTGGACGAGGGTGAAAGAGAGAGCTTCAGGTGGGAGGGTTTCAGGAGAAAGAGAGGGTGAGAGAGAAGGGAGAGAAGAGGAGAAAGACTTTCCCGATAAGAAGCAATGAGGGTGAACTAGGTTTGTGTTGAGGAAGAGAGAGCCGAGAAGATGAAGGGTATTTTTGTTCCTTCATTTAAAATATGTATAGATAACATTTTTTTTATTAGAAAAAATATTTAACTATTTTTATTGAATACAGTAATATACTCTAGATGTTTGGACCAGGCTGGAGGCCTCCGTAGCACAACCGGTTGTAGATTGTAAGGTTGTGTCACAATTAAATGCATAGTAAAAGGTAGTGTTTGTTTTGGGTTGTGATAAGGTAGATTGTTATTGATATGTCAAATCAATAGGTTTAGTAGAGTTTTGTTTGTATTATTATATTATGAGAGATAAATATTTGTGGATTTAATAATTAGTGATGGATTATTATATATATATATATGCTAAATGGATGTCAAAATACAGATCTTAAGAAGAGAATTAATATGATATAATTTTTATGAAAAATGGATTTGAAATAAAATAAGTTATAAAAATTTAGAGTGAAAAATATATATTGAATAGTTTTCTTGGGAATGATGAGAGAAAAAAAAGAAGAGTAAAGTGGGTAGGGTTGTGGATGGAACAACCACAACTCACAATTTCATAAACAAACACGGGCTGGATTATGGCACAACCCATAACCAGTTGTGCAAAGACGTGTCCAAACATACATATGTTTTGATCTCGTGATCTGAATAGGGATATTAATTTAGTCTCCTTTGAAGTTGTCCCATCTTCCATAGTTATGTTTGGCTAAATCTGGAACAAGGTGAGCATGGTACCGAAGTTTTGGTATTTGTCCAATTTCTAATGAATCAAGATAACTATTGGTCTGATATAAATAGTAATTATATGTTAAAGGAGGCTTATTAGGATTTGTTTGAGTAATTTGCGTAATTGTTGACCTCTTGCTAATTAATTTTGAATAACTTTATCAAGATTTAAAGTAAATTATGCAAAGTTTCAATTTAAATATTATAAATTGTGTCGGTTTCAATTTTAATTTCCCCTCCTTTTGAAAGGGAGCTAAATTGGGGCAGAATTGTTAAATTACAACCATAAAAAAAAAAATTAATAAAATATAATAAAAAAAAATTTAAAAAGTAAGTAAAGTCGCCCCTGCCAGGGCGACAATCCACTCGGCCGGCCAAGTGGCACCTGTAACTCAGCCCAAACACTCGGTCTCAATAATACTCGGCCGACCGAGTATGAGGAATGTGATGAGAATATTTCCGAGATATTTATTCAGAAATATACAAGGTGTATAAATACAAGTGGAGAGTGTAGGAGACTCTCAAACGTAACCAATGTGAGACAAGAATAAATACAAATATATATGTTCCTAATACTCTTAATATCTCAAATGTAAACAATGTGGGACAAGAATAAATACAAATATATATGCTCCTAATACTCCCACATTGTTTACGTTTGAGATATTAAGAGTATTAGGAGCATATATATTTGTATTTATTCTTGTCCCACATTGTTTACGTTTGAGAGTCTCCTACACTCTCCCCTTGTATTTATACACCTTGTATATTTCTGAATAAACATCTTGAAAATATTCTCATCACATTCCTCATACTCGGTCGATCGAGTATTATTGAGACCGAGTGTTTGGGCCGAGTTACAGGTGCCAATCGGCCGGCCGAGTGGTGACTCGACCGAGTGACCCAACCGAGTGGCTGCTTCTTCCTTTTTTTGAGAATTAAAAAAAATATTATTAGTTGTCGCCCCTGCCGGGCGACTTTACTTACTTTTTTTTTTTTAAAAAAATTATTATATTTTATTAATTTTTTTTTTTTTGGCTGTAATTTAACAATTCTGCCCTAAATTGGTTTATCTTTGATTGAAGAAAAAAGGCAGGAGGCGATATACTCATATACAGAGGCATAAGGTGGTTGCAAGATGAAAGTTTTCAGTACAGACAATACGACCGTGAACATTTATTTCAACCTTTTCAGAGTGACCCACCGGTCCTTCAAATTTTCCTAAGATAAGTTGGAGCACACACTTCTTATCTTGTCTACCGCCCAGCTTTATCCTCATCTATTCTATATTAATATACATCTAATATAATATAATATATAAATATATTTTTTGTATTTACTATAAATAGCATAAATAATAATTTAAGTTTATAATTATTTTTAAGTCAACATCTAAAGATTAAACATTACATCACATATAAACATTTATTGTTATTAAAATTTTAATATGAAAATAAATTTATAAATGTGCATTCAATATCGTTTATTTTGTTTTGTTTTAAATTTTAGTTTTATGTTAAGTCTATTTAGGAAAAATAAGAAAAGTCTAGATTTTGGATTGAATGGTTTAGTGAAATGCTGAAAATCAATTCAAAATATCTTCCTGGGAAGTATAGCTTTTATTTCAATTTATTATTTGTGAAAATATCGTCTTCTTTTTTTTTTTTTTTGGTCAAAACGCGGAATTAGATAAATAAAAAAGAATATGATATACAAAGTACTCAGACATACCTGAGGGTGTACAAACCAAGGCAATCATGTCCGGTCAGGGTGGGAATCAATATAGCTCTCTAAACTATGTGAAAACAGAATGTGCCTCAAATACAAAGGCCAACAAAAAAACCTAAACAGTGAAAAATTCGAAGAAAAAATCCAATTGAAAACGGGGCGGGCCTCATTAAAAACCTCGCGACCATACGAGGAAAAAAGTACCCTAGTACAATATGCCAAGAAAAAAACAAGACAATCCACACACGCAACAAGGGTGCACTCTTTGGTAGAACCGAGTAGTCCCCACGCACGCACCCATCTCATATTATTCCAAAACCAAAAAGTAAGACCACATGGCGTGATCGCAAGTTCAAAAAATACATATGTTCCAAGTTATCAAGAGACCACTCACTATCAATAAATCTATCAATCATGCACATGGTCCTCTAAATGCCCTATGACTCGCTCAACCGGACACAAAAAAAACAAACAGATGTAACCCTCTCGTTGAATAGTCCGAACAAGCTTACCAAACTATCGTCTTCTGGTATTGCATGATGTTTACGATATAAAATAACACAAATAGCAAGGCTGTGTTGGATTTTTTAATAGTACGTGAATATTTGATTTTGATCAATTTGGGCCTTAGACCTTGGGCCAGAAAAAACTAAAAAAGCCCTAATGAAACAGCCCAGTTAATTGGGCCTTCAGCCTTGGGCCATTAAAAGCTAAAAGGCCTTGGTGGGGAAGCCCAGTTAATTTAGGCATTGGAGAAAATGAGGAATTAGGCCTCAATATACCAAAAGATGGATTTTTTATTAGTAAGCCCATTAATGTAATAACGCGCCTATTTAATATATCATTTCCTTATTTTGGGCACGGTTAGATGAGATCAAATTTATTTTTTAATTATTATTTTGAAACCATTAAATTTATTTATTAGAAGTAGACAAAATAGATTAATTATTAATAACCTAAGGTCTCGAGATGAAGTACACCATTATATATATAAATATAAATATGTATTTCCATAGTGGTGGGTTCTCATGTTCATATAGATTGGTTTTTCCAATAAACAAATAAACATTAAAAATTATCAACTTGATCGTTGTATAATATATGGAAAAAAATCGGTTGATAGTATATTTTCCAAATAGATATAGTAGTTCCCTCTTTTTGGAGTCCGTAATTAATGTTTTATGTATTTATATTTAATCTAACTCTTAAGTGAAAATAATTAACTGATTAAGTAACCGAGGAGTGTAGTGTTTTTTATATTCCGATTTATGACTCAATATTCACTTAAATCGGTCGATTCATAGTTGTTCAAATAAACATTAATACGTACTTCCAAGCAAATTAGTTTTCAATTTTATAAAAGTAATATATATTAATTTATTTTATTAAAATTAATCTGCCGAAAAAGAAATTAATAATAATTATATATTGAATGGGTGGGTAGTGGTCCATTAACTGACCATATTCAAGAGGCTGTATGTGTGACAAGTGTAATGATTCATTTGCATGCCCATATGCATCGACACAAATAAAGTTATAAATATACTGAAATTTTCGAACTATTATAAGATTCGGTCGGCCGCTAACTTTTCTCATGATCTTTGGATTTTTTTTTCAACTTGTGTGAGAAAGATTTATGTTTTTTACAACGAGTGTCAGACCCGATGCACTGAATTTATGGTATATTGTTTTTATAAAAAATATGTTATTTTGAATTAAAATATTAGTAAAAATAATAATTATATATAATTTTTACTAAATATTAATATTTTTTGCTATTAGATTAAAACTTAATTAATCACTTAATTATATGGTTCTCACGTATTTGATAATTAAGAAAATTTTCTATTTTATATATTTTAAGAAATATTAATCATATATTAATTATTTACATATTTTTACTAGTTAAATATAATAAAGTAAATTATAATTACAATATTAAAATTATCATAAAAATATATAATTTAATCAGTAATTATTTTTAATTTTTTTAAGTTCAATAAAATTACTATTTTTATGGATATAATTTATAATTTTTAAATTTTCATGTATAAAACATTTTTATTTCTTAATTAATAGGGATTCGTTTCACATAGCCCAAATATCAGAGGAGTCATAATGATATCAAAAACAATTACCATAGCCTTAGTATCTAAGGAATATAAATATCTTAACTACAAGCTAAAAAAGGTAAGTTCTCTGTATATGTTACCGTCTTAATTTATAAGTTGAAATGGTCATCTAATTTTACATAATTTTATTACTTTTCGTCTAATTTAAGTATTGAAAAATCGATATTGAGGACTTCGCAACGTGGTTTTTGCAAGTTTCATAAATCAACTTGAACGAAAGCAATTCGAGACATGAAATTAATATAAATTTCAATAAAACAAACATTTTAATTATTATTTTAAAAATACAAACTCAGTATGATATAATTTAAATATCAAAAAATCGATATTAACGACTTCGCAGCATTGTTTTGCAAGTTCCATAAATCAACTTGAATTGAAGCAATTAGAAAAAAATGAATTTTGCTATCTCAGCCATTTAGTATGACCATTATTCTTATCTAACAATATAATATGTTTGAGTAGTTAATAGTGTGATATGACAATTTGACAAGCATGTTCTCATATGGTGTGAAAATGGTATTTTTATTTTCAATACTTTATATAGTTATAACGTTTTTTTTTCCTCAAATTAATGTATTGATACCAATAATATTACAACGTCGACTGTAATAGAATAAATGTAATATTATATTTTATATGAATTTAAATTCCCACCACATTATCGAGTTATTTACGAACAATCTTCATCGATCCATTCTATTCACATTAAGCGCCACAATACGATTAAGTGCATTGTGAATGTGCATGTTCGGTTATAGCTACTAAGGTCAGTTTTAACATTAAGAAAAATTCACTAAGTCGCACAATTAGAGAATTATACTTTATTACTTTTTCTTAGAATATTTCTATCGAAGAGGTGTTATTTCCCGCCTTTTCTTATTTTTTTCATATGGGGTATGAATTATATTTCACAACTCCTCAAATAAACTTACTATTTCAAATTGCTTACTTTAGATAATAATTTTTTGCTCATATAAAATTAATTTTAATAAAGTAACAATAATTCCATGTATATTTAAAATTTATAATTTATTTTATTTTTATTTCAATAGAACATAGTATAAAAACTTATTAAAGTCTTGTCCAAACAATTTACTCATTATGTCGCGCTTTAGAGTAACACAAATATTTCTATATCATTGAAGAAATAAGTCATAACGATTCGACTTGGTTTAAGAATATATATATATATGTATATATAATATTTTATAATAATTAAAATAGTCAAAGTCCTGTGTTAAGAATTTGGTTGAAGAATGCAACTAAAACTTATCTCTTTGACTTTTTTGGTTACCTAACTTGGACATCATTTTCAGGCCACATTGCTAGACACATACTTATGTCCTAGGCCTACATCGTAAACAGTTTTCTTAATCTTTACTTCCTTCTACGTGTATGATATTTTTTTGTATAATATATATATATTTATATAATGCTACGTGTTACATAATTTAATATATTATTTATTTAATTATAAAATATTATTATTTTTTATGTGTATTATTTTTTATTAATTATTTTAAAAAATAAAAATACTATATATTTAAATAAGTAATACTTTATATTTAAACAAATAATACCTACATTGTGTTACATGTGCAAACATTTAATAGAAGACTCACTCTTTATATAAATATGTCTGAGTGTGTAGATAAATATGTAATACAAAACACTTAATGCAGTTTTTTTATTTTAATCTTTCTTTCTTTTCTTCTCTTTTTCTTTATAGTTCATAAACAACATTAAAGAATACAAATTTAACTTTTTATATCTCTTTTATATTTAATAATTCATTTTAGAATTATGCACTTTTTCTCTGTTGTGATTGAATCTAAGATAGTTCAAACGTGATCCAAGAAATTCAAATAAAAATAATATGAACAAGAAATCAACACAAGATTTTATAGTGGTTCGATCAAACCGATCTACATCCACTTTGTTGCTCTCTTTGTATTGATTATAGTGTATGTTTTACAACCACTCAATCTCTACCTTGAATCTGCTAATCTACACAAGATACAAGTGTTTCAAACTCTCTTTCTTTTCTGCACTCAAAGATGAAAGATGAATGAATTCTTTTTCCAAAAAGAATTCCTCTACCGGAAGAGATTGATTGGTATTTATAGATGCATTCTAATTATAACAACCTCTATTAACCAATAGATAACAACTTCTAACAACTTGAATAACAACCGCTAACAAATCCTCAACCGTTTTGCTAACTCCCGCTTCTAACAACTTGAATAACAACCGCTAACAAATCATCAACCATTTTGCTAACTCCCGCTGCTATTAATTTTCTGTTATTATCACATTCTCAATATTTTTTTTTTCAGACAAAGGAAGTTTTTCTAGTTGCCTTAGTTTATTTCACTAAATAATCAAATCATTTGATTGGGTTATGTTGATTAAATAACAAAAGCTTTGTTACCATTAGGATTCATTTGTTACCTATTTTCATTAATATAGGTTATTCACGACATGGTTTTATCAAGATTTTTTATTATATAAATATATATATATACACACACACACACACGATAAGCATTACTTAAATAGTTAACTTGTATGGGTGTGTTTTAGTCTTTCTATTTATTGTGAACTAACTTGTCGTCATGGGCACCCTTAACCACTCATAACCACTTTTATCATATTTTATTTTATACAAGCTTTTGTATGGAAGTGTTTTAGTTATGGTTTTTGTTTCGCCTACTCACCAAAATTATGGGGAAAATAAATACAATTTTTTTTTGCTATTTTAAATGATTAATATATAGCTATGTTTTAACCAAATTGGCATAATTTTAGCCGATTTGTGAAAGAAATGTAAGATTCTTTGAACCCATATCCAAAATCACCCATAAATAATCAACAAAAGAATACATAATTGATGTCGCTAAAATTGACTATTTTTATATACACATTTTACCGAGCACGTGAAAATTAATTGTTAATGGATCGAGCTCAAATAAAAAGGTAATGAATGATTAGGCCGAATATATATATTTGATTTCTTACTAGTAAAATATTCTTTACGTTGCTCACTCTCTATAATCATTTATAAAATAAAATTAAGTCTATTTTGAGTGTCAGAACTTTTGAATTTAAACTTTTTCCGAACATATTTTTACATAAATTAAAATCAAATTCAAATAAGAAAAATAAATTTTATTTTTATCTTCAACATCATTGCAAATGTCATAAAATTTGTAGTTTGCAGTCACTTCATAAATTGAATAAATTTCATTGAATTAATATAATTATGACTAAAGAAATAATTTTAGCTTAGTAGTTTTTTTTTTTTTTTTTTTTTAATTTTAAAACCCATCAGCTTTGTGTTTCGACAGTTTCAAGAATTCCATCCAAATTCTGAGCCAATATAGAATCACAAGTACAGAAATCACTGTCATCACTTAATGAGTTAACCCACTTTCTATTTCAAGAGAGAGAGAGAGAGAGTCCGCGCCTTTTGCCCCAAAGAGAGAGAGAGAGGGATACTGGGCCCCGAAGAAAAGCCTTTATACGTAACACTCGTTTTGTACTGGGCCCACTAGATAATTAAATAAAATTGGGAGCTGACGTGGCATAATTGGTTGGTGGGTCTCGCTTAGCCCCAAAGACTGAAAACACACAGAGGAATGCTGACGTTTTATGACGTGGCGCTTTCACCAACTACCTATTATTTTATTAGTACTCCATTCATTTCAGTAAATTGTGTCTAATTTGCATTCCAATATTTTAAATAAATATTTTTAGATAATTACTAATAGCATTTAACACACATAAGCAATATATGGCTGTTAAATAATTGAAATAGAAAATATCATATCTTAATTATTATATTTTATTAGCTATTCGTTTATAAGTTTATAACGGTATTTGATCGTAATAAATATTAGAATGAATATATATTTTCATATGATTTTTTTTTAAAAAACAATATATGTTACCATAATTAATCTAAATTCATCCATATTTCTTTTTGAAATCATGATTTTATTTTCAAGATTTAATACATTAGTATGAATATAGGATACTTATGTAGTGCGATAATAATTAATTACTACTAATAATAATAATTACAAGAACACTATTTATTTAATAGGATGATTTGTGGCTTACCAACTCCGCAATCACTGTCGACTACTGGACTGTGGTTCGCTGAGATGTCGCATTAATTCTTTTTTTTTTTTTTTTTCAAGTTTCCTTTTTGTCTTGGGTCAGAATTCCTTCCATTTAACCTTTTCCATGTCCCTATATATGTGTGTGTTTTATATATGTGTGTGTGTGTTGTATTCGCTCTGCAGAATTCCTGAAAGAATAAAAATTCAGCCAAATTAATTGGAACACAAAAGAGAAGCACATGGGAAGCTTGGATGCTGAGAGGAAAATGGTAGGATGGGCTGCAAGAGACCCTTCTGGGCTTCTCTCACCCTATGCTTACACTCTCAGGTATTTCAACATTCTATCTTCTGCCAACAACCTTAATTTATCTGAATATACTTCTGTTTTTTGTCTGAAATTAATAATTTATGTTTTGGTGCACGAACAGAGATACAGGGTCTGAAGATGTTTATGTGAAGGTGATATGCTGTGGGATTTGCCACACCGATATTCACCAGATTAAGAATGACCTCGGCATGTCCAATTACCCTATGGTTCCTGGGTATATGCGCTTATCTCTCTGTTTTAATTTAGCTCTGTGCGTGTGTGTGTGTGTGTGTATGTGAGAGAGAGAGAGAGAGGAGAGTGTTTTCTTGTGTGTATTCTTGATGTGTGATTGCCTTGTATGATCTGATTTTATCTACTATTACGCGTTATCCATTTTTGTCTGTGTTTGTGTTTGTGTTTGCGTTAAGGTTAAGCGAATCCAAATCTGGCATGGAGCCTGCGCGCATGGTGAAGAGGCTGCCTTAAAATAGCCAATTCAAATTGATTTGGGGCATTCAATTCTGAATCAAATGTTTTTGTTTTTAAGGAATTCTCATTCAAAATTAATGTCTGAAACTAGGGTATGATTAGGATTTTAGTTGCTGAGGTGGGGCCCATTTGTGTGACCGATTCTCTCAAGATTTCATAAATTTCAGTCTAATAAATCTCTCTCTCTCTCTCTCTCTCTCGTAATTTTGTGTTATAAAAAAGATGATTGTGTGTCCATGGTCAGGTTTTTGGCACTTGTTTATTGCTAAAATCTTAACACCGTGTCTGTATTTCATAGGCATGAAGTGGTAGGAGAAGTGGTTGAGGTTGGATCGGCTGTGACCAAATTCAGGGCCGGTGACGTGGTCGGAGTCGGATGCATAGTCGGATGCTGTCGGAACTGTCGTTCCTGCAAATCCGACATCGAGCAATACTGCAACAAGAAAATTTGGTCCTACAACGATGTTTATACGGATGGCAAACCAACCCAAGGCGGATTTGCCGGTGCTATGGTTGTCGATCAAAAGTATGCCCAAAACAAAACTAATTCCATTTATAATTCATTTGAAATACAGTTCATATGCATGACAAATTGCCTCACTGGACAGGTTTGTGGTGAAGATTCCAGAAGGAATGGCGCCTGAACAGGCAGCGCCACTACTGTGCGCAGGGGTGACGGTGTACAGTCCACTGCACCATTTTGGGCTGAAACAGAGCGGGCTAAGAGGCGGTATCTTAGGCCTCGGTGGGGTTGGACATATGGGAGTGAAGATAGCAAAGGCAATGGGGCACCATGTTACCGTTATCAGCTCGTCTAATAAGAAGAGAGAAGAGGCATTGGAACACCTAGGGGCCGACGACTACTTGGTCAGCTCGGAGGCTGCTCGGATGCAAGAGCTTGCTGACTCGCTCGACTACATAATCGACACCATACCCGTGTTCCACCCGTTGGAACCCTACCTCTCTCTGTTGAAAGTGGATGGCAAGTTAATCTTGATGGGCGTTATCAACACCCCATTGCAATTCATCACCCCAATGGTCATGCTCGGTGAGTTCTTCCCGTTGTAACTACTATTTCCGTTATGGTTATTCAAGGTTTGTCTGCTCATAAGACAATGATACAATCCCATGTTTATTGTGTTACATCACTTTTTAACTTAAAGGAGTGTTGATTTAGGGAGGAAAAGCATAACTGGAAGCTTTATTGGGAGCATGAAAGAGACAGAAGAAATGCTGCAATTCTGCAAGGAGAAGGATGTTGCCTCCAGCATTGAGATTGTTAAAATGGATTATATCAACACTGCGTTCGAGAGGCTCGAAAAGAATGACGTTCGATACAGATTCGTTGTCGATGTTGCCGGAAGCAAACTTGATCAGTGAATGATGCTGCTTTGAGGAAAATTACATGATTATCTTACTTGCATCAAGACTTAATTCATTATGTTTTTAACTTGTCTGTTTTTCTTGTTTCCTTTAATGGGTTCTGTTGAAACAATGAGATATGTGGCTTTTGTTAATTTGTTGAACGGGGGTTGTTTTTATCTCATCTATTGCTTGCACATTTTGTGATTGTGAAAGAGAAGAGTGTGTGCCTGGATTTGACTTTAAGGGAGTGTTTGGTTGGTGAGAAATGGATTACCAGGCATTGTGGGTGGATTAGAAATAAGAAATCACATCATTTGAGTGGAAAGTCTAACCAAGAAAACCAAAGCCCAGGGACCCTCTAGGAATGGTAGAGAGTAAGATAAACTGGGTCTTTAATTTCCAAATGAAGCTGGATAAATTGGCACGTAAGTAAGGATTAGAAGTTGGATAATTAATTTAGTTCAAAGTTTCAGATATGTACTTTTTTTATGTTATTCTGTACTCTACATTATTAATAACCCAACAACAATGATAACGACAAATTTGGTATACAGTTCAAACAAAAAAAGAACCAAACAGGCCTCCCCTCACCAACTGCCCTCACATAGAAATTCAGGATTTTATATTTTTCTACAAAATATAGATTTTTCAGAGAAAATATTTTTAAAATGAAAAAATGGGTACAATTTAAAAAGTATATTGCACCCTTCCTTTTTTCTTACTCGCAAGTGTCAGAAGATAATTTATTATAGCGTTTGTTGAATTATCATTGTAGGCCAAGTCTATTAACTAATATATTAAACTTAAAGTTAGAGCTGCTAAATGGGTCGAATCGGTCCAGTTCATCTCGAAATTAGCTTGTCATGATTGGCTCATGATCAATCCGTGAATAATGGTAGGTTTAGCGGTCCAAATTATATGGGCTGGAAAAAAAAATCAACCCAGCTTAGCCAATGCCCGCCAAAAGTTAAAGCCCACTAAAAGCTAATACTCATGACCAACCCAGCCCAGGCTCATAGCATGCTAGCCCAATCCCATCTTATACATATATATATATATATATTAATGTATTAAAAAATTATAGTTATCCAATATGGCCATAAAATTATTTAACACTGTTGTTTTATCCATAATTTTATGTATCGATGGTTGAGTTTTTTAAATTTTATTTATGAATTTATAATATTTTGATAAGTTACTATGAATTAATGAAGTTTTAATATGTTACTAAACTAAAACAGATTATGTTATATACTTAAAGTTTAACCTATTAAAATAGTAGTGTAAAAGTCCATAAATCAGTTAGTAAGGTTATTTAGTTTGAATCCAGCTCGGGATCAGCCCAGGACCCATAAATTAACTCACGAGCCTAGTCCATAATCCCAGCCCGTCTAATTCGAGCTCATGTCAGGGCCAGCTCACGACATATAATTCATATATCAAGTTTGGTCCTTATATTTTTAGAAAATCTTAGCCCAATTCAATCTACTTCTATGAACTAATTCGACCCACTTAATATGCGGGTTCAACGATCTAGGTAGGGCCAATTCGGCCAAAGACAATTTGACAAGTCTACCCTAAGCCGTAATAAAATCAATCATTTATATGATATTGTTTCTCTCTAATAATTCTCTCTCTCTCCTCACTTTTTCCTCCACTCACTTTCAATCAATCCAATTGAGAATTCATGGCTGGTTTATTATGTACAAGATCTTTTGGACCTAATAAAAATAAATTATTAAAATAATGCTGATAAAATTATTTTTGTTCTTTCACAAAAATCAAAAGATATATAATTTTTTTTTTTTTGAGAATTTTGGATATATTCTTTTTTTCTAATTTGAGCTAATGATACTCTACATATTAAGCTAACAACGATAGCGAACAAAAACATACGAAGGTCTCACATACACCTAAATGAACTATTCAATGTGAGGGTTGTTCTTGATTTTTAATATCATTTAGATTGATAGATTTTTACATAGGCTGTCAACTTATATAACACTCTTTCTTTTGACTCGAATCAAAAGCACCTAACTAGCGTCGTCTGCTTTGGAATTGGAATAAATAATAAGGATCTTATAATTGTAATCTTTTCTTTACAAAATATTACAATTAATTCAAATGGATTATTTGGGTTCCTTGTTACAAAATACCGTCTTCATCTTTTAAAAAAATATATAATAATTCTAATTTTGAAGAGCACAACTTCATAAAATCTCAAAATTCAAATATATTTTGACTTCTTTTATTTATTGCTTTGATCCAATCAATTATTTATGAAATAAAGAGAAATAACTTTTAACTTTTAAACCAAGATAACTACTATCATAGTATATATAATTATAAAGTTTTAACATTCCTTTTGGATTGTGTTTGAATGCAATTAAATTAGTTTGCAGTATTAAATCCAAATCAATTGTGTTCCAAACCCACCTCCTAAATTCAATATGAACTTACCATTTTGATATTCCAAGTGAAGAAAGGTTTATTTTTGTTGTAGTTGACAGGCCGAATTATCATAATATGGGCTAAGCCCAACCCACGCTCATTGGTTGCCACACATCTGCGGCTCATCATTTATTTTGTTATATAAATTTGCACCTCATCTCTAAGCTAGGCATATGTTGCACACACGCACAAAGACTTATAGAATTTTGATAAATTATTAACTTCTGGAGCTGGACACCTATCAAATTGCAATATTACTAAAACTAATTAAATTAATCCTTAAAAAATAATCAACCTCTATAATCATCTAATACAATTAAGAAAAGCATTGGAGAAATAAACCCAACTATCAAATATAATCAACCAATCAAATTTCAAACAGAAATTTTCACGTCATTTTAGCATTAAAAAGTATCCCCAAAACTTATTTTTCTAGAAATTTTGATTTGATTTCAAAATCTAAATTATTTCACAAATTTAGGTGTTTTAAAATTAGATGATATCAAGATGAATATACTGCAATATTTAATACATGATTCAAAATCTATATATTTTATCGAATATTAATCAAATCACTGAATTATGAAATTAAATAAAATATATGAAATCTAACAAATATATGACTCAATTTTCTCGATTCATTTTATCAAAAAAATCTCTCTCTCTCTCTCTCTCTATATATATATATATAGGTAAAATTACTTATTTAAATTTTATTTTTTCGGCCTAAATTTCAACCATGTGAATGTAAAACTATATATATGTTTCTGCAACTCTTTTAAGATACATTATTACATTTTAATTGAAGAGATTAATATCAACAATCTTCGGGATTTGCTTCGTTTCTGTAACAATCAAAGTTTTCTTATTCCTCTTCCTTGTCTATACTATAAAAATCCAAATTTTGACGCCTAATACCCCATAGATAGTTCGAACTGTATAAGAACAATAATCAATTTTAGCTCGAATGGTTTGTAGGGGAACCCTACCCTCTCTGATCCATTCAACACGTGCAATTTCAACATAAATAAATTCAAATTTAAAAAAAAAATTTGTTAACTCATAATATATTCAAAATAAAAAATAAATTTGTTAGGAACGTGAAATTATTATAGTTTCATTATATTATGAAAAATTATTAACAATTTTTCTATAATTAAAATATCAATTACTTAAAATCACCCAATTGCGTGGATAAAATTTGATTTTGTCAAATATGAAATTAAATTTTCAACAATCTTACCATAATTCAAAATCATTTCTCATTTTTGTCTTTCTCTTCTTTCTATATATTTTATCAAAATTACTACTAAATATTTTAAGGTCTCTCATTTTTGTTCTCCCTCCTCTTTGAAGTGTTTTGCATGTACGATAATATGTGTCATATTTCAATTGTCACAAAAGGTTACACTCATCAATATATTATTTTTAGGTTTATCCTCTTTGAAGTGTTTTGCATGTACGATAATATGTGTCATATTTCAATTGTCACAAAAGCTTACACTCATCAATATATTATTTTTAGGTTTATTTTATTTATAAAAAAAAATTATTCACATGTTGCTTTTAATTTATCATAAACATATTTAATTTTCTTAAATATTTTTCTTTCTTATTTTTAAACAAAAAGTTCGTCCATCTCTTTTATGTTTCATTTGATATAAGCATCGTGCGATTTTTCACTAGCTTTCAAAGTATTTGTTTCTATCAAATTTCAATTTTTTGTAAATTATTACATTTAATTAACAATTTGCAAAGTATTTTTATCCTTAATTTGACTATGTAATTGGCAAATTTTACGAAATCTGTACAAATATTTATTTTCTTTAATCTGCTGATATGACTTTTAAAAAAAATTTAATTTGATTCAACATTCTATAAATCGTGGATATAATGTTTTTGAATTTATGAATGAGACTAATTCTAATAGAAGAAAAGACGAAACATAAAATTATAATAAATTTCTACTTATTATATAAAAAAATAATCATTGAATTACAAAACTACGCCTTCTATAATATAAATATCTTCTGTATGGCGCAGCCTTCTATAATATAAATATATTCTGTATCGCGCAGGTCTCATACTAGTAACTAAATACAATAAAGATATATAAATTAGTCTATGAGCCTGCCTGAGAATATGTGTGAAATTCTCTAAAGTAACATTTTAGGCCAGAGAGTCGCACGTTCTAATTTAACAATTTTTGCTTTCAGTTTATATGTAAATATAGAAAAGAATTTGTTATTTTATTTAAATACTCAACATCTGTATCCATTCAACAAATATATATATATATATATATATATATATATATTCAATCATCCGATCAAATTATGTGAAGTAACCACTTTGTTGGGAGCAAAAACAGAAGAACAAAAATTCATCATATGACCGAAGTTCTTTCCCAATGGGGAACCAAAAAAAAAAAAAAAGAGGTGGAGGAGATCATAATTGAATTTTTTCCTCAGAAAATTGAAACAAATCAAATTCCAAATACTAAGACAGCAACAGGAAAAATAAAATGAAAAATCTCTACGAATATTTTTAACCGAGTCCGAGTAACAAAATATTACTCTAGGCATTTTCTGGTGTACTGTGCCCAGAACTAAGTGACTTGTACTGTTTGATTCGCTGGGCACAGTAAACACAAAATTCCCCTCTCTCTCTCTCTCTCTCCAGCCCTTAATTAATCGTTAAGTTTGTGGATGCCAATGCGTTTTACTCCACGGGTCACTTTTTCTTCTGAAAAGTATTTACTAATTTCCTCCTTAATCATGTCTTCCATTGCTGAATACAGCTCTGGATATAAAGATAGTAGTTTGTTATTCCTAACCTTTTCCACCTCCGGCTGAAGCTGACTGGTCGCGATGTGGCTCGGAGTAACATGTGGTAATAACGATTCTTTTTCACCAGTTATATTTGCAGGTGATGAATCGCTTCGACACCCTGGCAAACAAAGAGTCAATGCAGTGAACTCACTGTCACAGTCTTCCACATCCGCCGCCGGCACCCCCACCGATTTCGTTGTTGCTGGAAAACTGTGGTTCACATTGTTGCCGGAGTCGCTGGCATCGGAATCCGAATGGTACAACCTCTCAGTATGATTCAAACTCAAGCAATTCACCATCGCCGTAGTAACGTCTCCGCTGTCAGTTCGCCTCAAAACCTGCGGCGGTCGCTCCTTCCCGAGGTGCAAACCCGACCCCGACGTGAACCTCCGCTTCAGCGTCGAGTTCCAGTGGTTTTTGATCGCGTTGTCAGTACGCCCGTTGAGGAGCCTCGCGATCGTCGCCCACTTGTTCCCAAACTCAGCGTGAGCATCAAGAATAAGCTTGTCCTCCTCATCCGTGAACGGACGGTGCTCCACCTCCGGCGAGAGCTGGTTGCACCACCGCAGTCGACAAGATTTCCCCGATCTCCCCGGGATCGACCTGCTTATGAGGGACCAATTTCTTGCACTATGCCGCTGCACCAGTTTCCGCAACAGATCGTCCTCTTCAGGACTCCACGGCCCCTTGATCCTGTCGCCAATGTCACTGTTCGTCGCCGCCATGGGTAGAAACTGGTAAAACCCTGTATCCAAACTGAAACTATATATATATATTATATATTGTATATATATGCGAAGATATATATATACAGTGTACGTATGTATAGGAGTTAGTTAGGGGGTGGGGAGGAGGTGATATATAAACACGTAACTAGATACAGATAACTGAAAGAACCGGTTAAAGAGGAAGCGGAACAGTTACAGTAGGTAGGACACGTGGCGGGGAAGAATAGAAAGGAAGTTATTTGAAATGTTTCTCCCTCGGTGGTGGAGCGTTATATTAAACCTATTTTGACTCGTGCCGTTATGGAAGTTGCTTTTATTGTGAAGCAGAAATACAAGTCTTGTTTTGGGAACCAAATTTTGTTTCTTGTCGTAGGGATATTTTCTAAGCCCAAATCAAGATAAGCTTCCCAACTAGGCTTTTTTTAATTTTTTATTTTTAAAGATATATTATCTAAAAAATTAATCATCCTCTACAACCCACCACAATAAATTTTATATTATATATATATATAATTTTTTTTTTTATTCACGATATGTGTATCACAACATATCTTATATATTGATTTATATACGTATGTTTCTTGAGTAAGTAAATAATATCTTTTTATTAAATAAATAATATTGTAGGTCGATGGCTGATCTAAATTTTTTTATTTTTACTAAAATTCTACTAATTTCTCTCGTTATTGTGCTCTAGTTTCATCTCCCACCCCATCATCTTACAATTTTTTTATTTAACACTTATTACTTGTAAATTGATATATATTTAATCAATCATACCCCATTAAATTTCATAACAAATATCAAATTTGTATTATTCTAATAGACTCACATATTTCACCAAAGAAAAAAAGATTACTACAAATATACTCAAATTGAATGGATTTAACTAAAATCTACTTAATTAATCTCAAATAAAAATATTACTTCTGAATTATTTTTATCACAAAACAAGTCATATATTCTAAAAGTGAATGCCTCATTTTAAAATAATAAAAAAAACTAATGAAATAATATTAAAATATTATTTTCAGGATAATCACAAGGTTCATCTTCTAAAGTGAATAAAAAAAACAATTTAAATAATTATCAAGTACAAAATTTGAATTGAGAAGAGGAAATGTATTGGATAAGTGATGGAGCTTGTAAATGGGGCTAATCATTTCAATGTCAAAAAGGGGCCTACTTTTAGCCGCGCCATTCTTTCTTTTCTTTCAAACATTTTCTCCACTATTATTTCACCTTTTATTCTATTCATTTCGTAGTTTTATAGTAGGAAATTAAAATAGTCAGAATCAAAACAACTGGAATTTTACATAATTAAGCTGGAAGTAAAAATCATCGGGCCAACCAATCGCAAGACATAAGTGGTAATGATTGAATTGGAGGTAGCAATTTTACATTTTATTATTATTATTATTATTATTATTATTACTATTATTATTAGTTAATAAAAAAATCCTGAAATCATTTTTAAAGCATTTGACTGATTCTGAATATAACTAAAAATTAATTATGACTATCAACTTTTAGAATTTACCAATACTATAAATTGCTTTCAAATATTTTAAACTTAAAAATTAGTACTGCAAAAAAGTTTTAAAAAAAAGAAAGAAAGAGGGGATAAAAGATGCACACGGCCAAAACTCAAAAGGATGTAGACAATTGAGTTTGAACACACTAATTTGTATTTTTTATATTTTAATTTTATCATTATATGTATATTGATATTGTTATTATTATACATATATATATATGATATAAAGCCTAAAATAATAGAGAGAGAGAGAGAGAGAGAGAGCAGGCCGCAATTACGTGGGGATATGGTACACCGGAGTAGAGAAGTTGATCTTAGCCTTTAGGCAACACAAGTTAATACAAATGGTGAGTTGGACGAAAAGACAAAAAGGGGTTGCAGGAAAGGACGAGCCGCGTCTCTGACACCCTGGCTGCTGCCCAACTTGCACCAATCACTCTCTCCTTCTTCTGCGTTACACCCAGGACTCCTCTATTTTCCAGATGTTAATTGGATTGTTTGTTACGATGTTAAATTAAATATAATTATTATTATTTGGCTTCATACCTCAAAAAAACTTTTTTTCCACAATCAGAATTTTATATTATTAAATAAATCAAACGTACAAATATAAATTTATAATTTTTAAGAGATAATATCTTAATAAAAATAAAAAATTATACTTTTATGAAGAAAAAAAACTCTTTTTTTTTGGGATCAGAGTGAGTATTATTTAAACAATGGATCAAAACAACACGCTCTTACAAAGGCCTGCTGTTTTTGTCTTCTTGTTTTATGGATATTTTGGCCTCACTAATTTGATATGATACTACAATTTATTTAATTTAAAAAAGAAAATTCTCAAACGGTAGAAAATGGAGAAGTTCACGACTCTCTAACATTCTCAACTTTATTGACAATATCCGATCATCATCTCGACTTCAATGTCAACCGTTCTCTCACACCACTTGTTTACATCTGTCAATTAGTACAATTCAAATACCAGAACGTGAAAATGAAATATCGAAAGCATTTATTAGAGATAAAGGTCCCATAAAATCAGTTCATGCGAAAACTGAGACCCCTTCTTTCATTCTCTCCTATTAATATTTTCCAAGTTCGAAATATTTACTTTGATCATTTTTGCATAAAGATGTGTAATTACTAAATTTGAGAACGAACTAAAGATGTTTATTTCAGGGGGCAAAAAAAAATAAAAAGAGGTAAAATGACGAAAGAAAAGACGACGCATGTTGGAGAATACCAATAAGTGGTTCAATAGAGAAAAAGGAAACGAATTTTCCTTGAATCACGCCTTTTTCTACCATACGATGGTTGGAGATTTAGAAATAAGAAATTACAACCCAAAGAAGTGCATTTAGAGTCTTGAACTTAGCATAGGGACTCAATGTGACAAGAATGGGGTATTCCTGATAGGGGGCGCAGAGAGAGAGAGAGAGAGAGAGAGAGAGAGAGAGAGAGAGAAAGATATCAACCTTCACATTTCGTAGAATAAGGTTGTTGCAACTCATATTTCGTCTTCTTCAAAAGGATCTCGTTCTGGGAAGTCCCCAACCTGGAAAAAAATAATTTCATTATTCCCACATATTTGGTCGAACATAAGTAGCAATATGCAAAAGAAAAAAACAAACAAACAGCCAATATTGATCGACAGGAGATGTTGTTACGTTAATGAGGGCTGAGGGCTGTTGAAACAATAAATGGCTCTTACACTTCGATTACATTTCTTTCTTATACTAAAATCTTCAAAATTTTGGCATGTTCAAAGTTTCAGTTGCTTAATAGCCAAAAGAAATCCCAAGGTTTTTCTACACTCTACGACACTCATCACTTTTGACCAATTTGTTAGAATAGTCGAAAATTAGTCGACATGAGTATTGACATAGAAGGTACATGGACCTGATTTTAAATATCTCAAGTACATATCACGTGAAACAAACCCAATTTATACCATTAAACCCAATGCAACATCTTATAAAATTTATAGAGCATAAATCTTTTGTCCATCTGTAAATCTAGTGGACATGGGTATGTTTGTATTTGTGTGTTTCCCGAGTAGATATTTGTATTAAATGTACATTTAGTATATCATCGTTCAAACCCGTAATATCCTATAAACAGACCATGTGTCTTCCATGTCAACACACACAAAACTACTTCTGATCATCTAGAGAAATTGGCTAAAGCTACATCTAAATAGTCAAATCATGAAGAAATTGACAATTTTAATAGAACTGACCAAAATAGCAAAATATTGCCCAGTTACGGATTTTCTTTTTAGGCCTTTAAAGATAAGCAACAAAATCAAAACTTTTGTGATCCTGCTTATCGCATTTTCCTTCCAATCAAGTAATCGCATGGTTATCAGAATTACACGTGGCGAAGCTAAACAGATTAAGTTGTTGAGAACAAACCTTTACTTTATCTGGTCTGACCATTCCACCACAAAGAGGAGGGCATTCGAAATACCGCTTTCCTTTTACCCTGCAAAGAATCAAATGCAAGAATCTTCCCTTCAATATTACTTCTCTATTTTACTTGTAAAACTTGATCAGTCCCAAAATGCATGGGGACTGAAGAAAAGAGCGAAAATATTGCCTTCATCCTAAATAATTTGTTGGCATCTACTTTGAGCATATTATCAACCATATCTAAAGCCATCATAGGATCTTATTAATGAAATAAGAGGTGGAAATTATGCTTTATGGCCTCATCATAACACTGCATGAAGATTAGGGCTGGAAATGACAAAGTTGAGAATCACATACATGCCATCATGCTTCCCCAGAGGTTCATCATACTGAATTCCAACCCAAAAACCAGGTGCAAGTGTTTCTGCCCGACCGACAAACTTGACAACACCTCTTTTCTCCCCTGGTTCAACCTGACATCTATCTCCCACCTTTGTTTATTTGTCAAAAAAAAGTGGAAGTGGAAGAGTGAAATCAAACAAGTTAGCAATGAGATAATCAAGAAATCTTATAAGCACCAACAGAAATATGTTTCTTTGTGAATCGCCAAAATCATGTTCAAGAAAGACCTGAAATTGAAACTGGCTTTAAGGTTGCGATTGGATTGAGGAATTTAAGACTCAAGGATTTAAAATGAGTGTATTTAAAATCCACCCAAATAACCTAAATGACTCAAAAATAGCCCCAGTGTTTCCAGAGCATGTTCAAGTAAATTATATAAAAGGAAACAAATCCAGGGTCTAACGATGGTCATACCAAGGATTCTCATAGATTTATAGTCTCGTTAGTCTCATTAGTCTTATAAAACAAACGCCCAAGAAATGAAACTTGCAGGTGGGAGTTTCATTTGCAAGTTGTGGAAAAACACAACCACATTACAATAAAAAGAGGATCTAAGGAGTTAAAAGAGAAGCCAACCTTTATGTTTGCACATAGATCCTCCATGTAGTTGTCTGTCATCTGTTCAATGGATAGAAAACTGAGATAAAAACAAGAAAATGATCCAGAGCAAGAGAGTAAATTAAATTATAGCAACCAGTTTAACCATCTTTTTATATGACATAAGAAGCAATATTTGTACATGGTAAAATATATAAGGTATGTATGTGCACGGTGCACCTCTTGATCGAAAGCTCTGATGTCAGTTTTTAAGATAAGTGAAACTCCAAATAATATTCATAAGCCATCTTCAGACTATAGAGAAAAGTTATTTTGCCTTGGTTAGGGAAGAGAAAGGAACAACCACAAAAATATCTCAGTCCAAGAATCTTGAAAAGAATCAGCAAATCGCAAACAGATATAAGACCAAAAGTATGAAATGCATACTTTAGACTCTGAATTTGAATGTTGATGTCCCATTTTCTCCTTAAACTTTCTAAAAGTACCTGAAACAAATGATAATTCAATTATTTTCGATGTCAACTCATAAGTAGCAAGATATTTTAATCAAAATGTAGACTTAAAAGCATATTCTAGAAATGGAGGGAAAAAAGGTATAATGCATAAATTGTGAAAGTAGAATTGCACAAACAAAGAGATACAGATTCATAATACAGAGTACGCCAATTAACTAGACTGATTATGTAGCAAACAATTTACCCCTAATTCTTACTGGCAATATTTCTCTATAGGTATAACTTACCAAAAAACAATTTCGTCATTTTAGAAAAGACATGCAAGATCTTGAAAGTTTTATTGAAGCCAACATTACATATACAGGAGAGACCTAAGCATATAGGCCAATGTTTTCAAGCTGTCAAAGATCAAGAAATACCATCACGTTTGTTGTATGCTTCATCCGAAATTTTGTATTTCTCCACAAGTGATGTATCATCCAGCCAACCACCAGATGTCATTGATGATGGATCACGATCAATGATGTGCAGCCGGAAACTAATAAAAGCAAATAGAGTGCCAATATAAAAATGACGAAAAACTGCCGCAACCCAAAGTAACCAGGTGCATGAAATGTTTACAACGTAAAAATCCAATATTCATTTATTTGATTCAATATATAATTGAGAAAAAGGTACAGAAAGATTTGGCAATGAGAACCCAAGCTTGATCATTGGGGACAAAATTATTCTGGTTCAGAGGTAAATATGATATAAATAATATGTTCATAAGCGAATTTGGTGCAACATTCTGAAAACAATTTAATCAAGTTATTCGGTTATTTCCAAAAATATGCTTTGAGGCTTCTTTCTTATAACCCCATTTTAGTTTGGTGCACATTTTTTAGTTGAATCGGGTCGTATTATACTTTTCTATTATGATAATGAAATGTAAACAAATGTACCTAAATTAGAACAGTATTCTCTTAAAATAATGCTTGATAATGTAAAAGGTGCATGACGTTAGGTCTTAATGAATATAAATTGTCTTATGCGTATTGTATGACCATTTGCATAGTGCATATTTCACAACTTGTGCAGTCTGTCACTTTTCTTTGGATGTAAAGCAATTATTTATTATAACCATCTCTCTCTCTCTCTCTCTCGAGAAAGATATAACCATCTCATTATCATGAGTGCCTACTTTCAAATCCTCTGTTTTATAATATTATATATAGATCAGCTAAATCATGATGAATTTTTCAAATAAAAGTGTCTCGCAGAATGGAGTCTTACGGACAGTTCAGGTAAGTGTTTTACGCAGGCCTTGAAAAGAGGGTGCCATTGTGTTCTTCCATCTTCTATTTCCATACATTGTTTATATTGCAATTCCAATAACGATCAGCAGACCCTATTACGTTCACTTCTCCTTATCTTGATCAGAGAATATGTGTTGCTTTACAAGTCATTGTAGTAAATATTAAAAAAGCTCTTTCTTAAAGGTCACAAAACATTTTCCTATAGATAACTTAAACCATTGAAAAAAAAAAAAAAAAAAATTACCGGTACTCAATACAAATAATGTAAATAACAAAATTAATACATCATAAATATTGAAATTATCATTAAATTGTGGGAAGACCAAAGACAGAAGAAGAATGCCAAAATGAAAGGTAAAGAAGCTAACCCGTCTTGAGGAGAATAGAAACCAAGGGGTCTCATGTTGTGAGCTAGATCTGAAACTTTAGCGCCAGTATCATCATAAAGCTCAAGGGACATTGAGTCAACAGAAGTGCCACACTTTCTCCACAATTTTTCTTTCACAGCTTCTACTGTCATCTAATTACAAGGATGAACAAAATTAGGCATCAGGCACATAAGAAGCTACTTGAACCTAATAACTGATGGAAACTACCAAGTTTTTGGATAAAGCTACGGCTATATTTAAGCATATTTTCATGCATATGTCAGACAATGACGCAAGTTTCTGCAGGTAGTGTAAGTCCCAAGCATCACAATCAGATGAGTGATGCAAGAGGAAATAGTTTCCCTCAATCAATTCCATGACTACAGTTTTCCGTATTTCCAAATTAGTGCAGAAGGCACCCACTAAATTGAAATGTGAAAGCGCCAATCAAAAGGTTAGTGATCCACATTATCTAAATGACGAGGTGGACAACTGGTAATATTCAGCAATCAAGAATAGAGATGGACATAAAATTATGTGGAACAGGGTATTGGTAAGAACTTAAATTTTTTATTACTATAAAATGATTCTCGATAGAGAATAATAAAAAAATGAAAGAAAAAAAAAACCACTAGTAGGCTGCAGAAAAAATTAAATAAGATGGTACAAACACCTGCGGTAATAGAGTATCTTAATCGAGCAACAGAGATTACAGCCAATCAATATGTGGAAGCATATTTCAAGAAAAAATTAGCAGAACTTATGGTTAATCTTCCAAATCAGAACTTATGGTTAATCACAACAGGGAAAAGATCAGTAATATGGAATTACTTGAAGAGAGAACCGAACTTCAGAACAAAAGCTCTTGATGTTGCAGTGAGTGACACGTAAAAGGACCGATTCATCTCCTTCGATTTGTAACTTACTGGCCATATTCTTCTGTTCGCGTTTAGTATATAAGCCCTGTTCAATAACCACAAAACATTCTTAACTCCAGACCTGGAGAATCAAACCAGCCATTTCAAATACGCATGCGCAATAATGCATCTATCATTCAACTACTAGAATCAGAACATACCAATAAGTGTTGCCTCATTACTGCTAATTCAAATAATACGTTCTCATTTCATAACTCACGCATCAACAAGTAAATGAATTTTCGAAACAATGAAGTGAAGGGCTGCTATTTGACAAATAAATGGAATAAAATTAAGCAGAAAATAAAGACAGGCCCAGTTCAAGAGAATTAAGAGAATAGCATCCGCATTTTAACTAGAAATCGCAATTAATTGAAAATTCCTAAATTTTAACTTATTCACCAGAAAATAGCCGATTTACACTGAGACCGCTAGTAGATTTGAGAAAATGAGAGAAGCTCGGGCAGTCAGATTTCGAACAAATGCTAGAGTAAAACAAATAAGAGAGTGCACGATCCAACAACTGCTCTAGATCTAGCTTCATAAACGCAATGCATCATGCTATCAACATAGCCTCCTCGGCAGAAGATCACATCTATACATACAGTAAAACATGGAGGCGGAAAATAAATGATACATAAAAAACCTCAGAAGTTTACTTTCTTAGAGACATTTTCACAAACACATGGAAGTTCCATCACATTGTGCTCATGACATCTTGAACGAATTATATTTCACAGATGAATGAGATGATGAATGAGAAAACAAAGGAAGGATATACCGTAAGAAATTAAACCTAATGTTGGAAGACAAATACGCTCCTCCTTGATGGTCGAAACCCAGTCCAGGGGACTAATATGGACTCGCCCTGCAGAATGAAGAATAGGAGACGGAAGGCGCGGAGCCGAAGAAAACCACAAGCCAGTGAGTAAAAAAGCAGAGTAGGCGCTGTCGTGGCCTCTGGGAAGTGAAGGTAAAGTTAATCGAGGTTGGACTTGGGTTGGACATTTCCGAGCAATTCACCGCACTGTAAAATCTGTGAAATAATAATTAACTTGCATTTTTTATTTATAAATGAATTATGAAAATAATGAACATATTATGGATATATTAAATAATTTATATTTAAGACTTTTGAAGGGAGCTAACTGTAGAATAAAAGCAGCTCTACTGGCTTTTATTTAGAATTAAAGCACACCAAAAAAAAAAAAAAAAAACATGATTAGTTATTAAAGTAGAAAAATATTAAATTTATATTAATTGCAGTATTTGGAGAAAAATCTCACCAATTTTATGATTTCGCATATATATTTTAAACTTTTATTTCTTTAAATTTTAAATGACGTATTTTCATGAAGGTAGCTATATTTTATAGAAGACAAACACACATAATAAAAGTGATGGATTGCACCAATAAAAACAGTACAATATATGCAAAAACTATCAAAATAGAATAGAAACAGATATAAATATGTAGAAACAATAATGAAGATTTTGATGATGACTATTCTCCAACAAGAAGCTACTTTGGCATTTGGCGTCAATTTTTACCCTCCAACAGTATTCTTATTTCTGCATCATTTAAATTTTTTGAAATTTTTGCACTACTTTTAGCACAATTTTTTTATTGCGCTACTTTTTTTTATATGATTATATCTTTTTTTAATATTTAATGTTGTAATTTTTTTATCTCAATTATCCAAAATGAAATTAAATCAAGTTTTTTAAAATTATATGATGTGTAATTTAAATAATAATAAAAATATAATTTAAATAAGTATATGAGATTTTAAATATTATATACAAATTTAAATAGAATTGCATAACATTACCCCACATTCAATTTTACATATATATTTTTTGAATATGATAGTTTAAGAATATAAGTAAAATAACAAATATTTAGTAATAAAAATAAATATTAAAAATAAAGAAAATAAATATTATTGTGTAATATTATTTTTTAGTGAAGAAAGTAGTGCAAACTGTTGGAGAGAGTATGCAAATTTTACGCTAAAGTGGTGCATAATTTGCACTAGAGTAATGAACACTGCTGGAAATATGATCAAATTTAATCAATATTTTTAAGTGGATACATACATACAAAAATATGTTCAAATATAATCAATATTTTTTTTAATTTAAAATCTCAATTATTTAAATAAATATTAACACATTATATGATAAACTATCATTATAGGATTCATAGTCATATGAAAACTAGTTCAATACAACGAAAATATTGGATATTCCATTATTTTTCGATTATGGTGAAAGTATTAGATTATTCATTATGTTTTGATTGTGATTTTAATATTACCATACATATGTGGAAAGAAAAATATGTTGAATCACATATCAAATATTTTAAATTCTAATATTATTAATCTATTTTAGATCAAGGTTTGTGACATAAATGTAAGATAGTTTAAAGATTTGCATATATTTTATATTTCAATTTATGGTAGAAAGATTTGATCAGTATTCAAGATTCGCACATATTTCAGTTACTATTAAAACAAAATAATTTTAAATTTCAAACTAATAAAAATTAAAATATTAATTTGAGAGTAACTATTGAATCTTTTAATTTTAGTAATAATATTTAACCAAAAAAATATGCTGCTTGTTATTTTTGTTGGTACTTCTTATTATTTATATATATATATATATACATATACACATATTGTATATGTACCTATATATGCACGCAGGCGCATAAATTTATGGAAGGTGACCCATTTAAGTAATTTCCTAAAAAATATGCTACCTACAATTCCTATATGGAAGTTTAAAGGTATTCCAGATTGTAATTCCAATTATATGGAATAACGTTGCTTTATTAAATGTATGCCAGATATATAATTTTAATTATAATCACAGCCATACAAAGTCTGAATTGTTATAACTCTGAATTGTTATAACTTGATAGTTTTTGTTGATATGTCTTGAATCACACACTTCGCAGAGCTATATATATCAAGGAAGAAAAGGCACGGCTAAAAATAAGGAGAATCAAGAGTAAATTTGGGAACAAATCTTATAAAGATATGATGAAGATATAAGATATGCATATCCAGGACAAAGATATGCATATCACCAATTTCGGTGTTTTAGATTTTCCTCAGTACTATATATATGGTCTTTGAGATCTGTAATCTGTAACACATACCACATAATAAAATCCGTTCTCCTCTCTGCCCGTGGACGTAGCCAATTTATTGGTGAACCACGTAAATCTTGTGTCTTCTTTACGTTTCTTGTTTCTTGTTTATGCTCTATAATCCTATTCTGTCACAACAAACTGGTATCAGAGCCTGGTCGTTTCGATCAGGGTATTTTCCGCACTGTTAGGGTTTTTGGAGCCGATCAAGAATGTCTGCTTTCAACGTAAAGGTTGACAAATTCACCGGGAGAAATAGTTTTGGCTTATGGCAGATCAAGATGCGATCTCTGCTGAAGCAGCAGGGTTTGTGGGCGCCGCTATCAGGAAAACCTAAATCTGAGGATGTAGATGAAGAAGAGTTGAATACCCTAGAAGAAAAGGCTCACTCGACTATCATGCTATGTCTGTCTGACGATGTCATCATCGAGGTTGCGGATCAGGAAACTGCCGATGGTCTCTGGAAGAAGTTAGAGAGTCTCTACATGACAAAGTCTCTAACCAACAAATTGCTTCTGAAGCAACGTCTGTTCCGTTTACGCATGCAGGAAGGTTCACCTCTTCGGGATCATCTAGATAAATTAAACAAAATTTTACTAGATTTGCGTAATATTGATGTTAAAGTAGAAGATGAGGACGCTGCTTTAATTCTGTTAGTATCTTTGCCTGAATCGTATGAGAATTTTGTTGAATCGTTTATTACTGGGAAAGATACTCTGTCTCTGGAAGATGTTCGATCTGCCCTCCACAGCAGAGAAGACCGTCAACAGGCAACTGGCTCGGCCACAGAAAATCAGGCATCGGGGCTGTTTGTCACGGGTAAGGGAAAAAAGAAATCTGGGAAGAAAAGTGGGAAGCCGAATCAGAAAGTTTCAAAAGGTCCTAAACCCGATGACATATGCAATTACTGTAAAGAACCAGGGCACTGGAAGAATGATTGTCCTAGGAAGAAGAGGAAACAGGAGAAGAAAGAGGAAACAGGAGAAGAAAGAGGGTGTCAGCGGTTCTGCAGCTATTGCAGAAACTGATACAAATTCTGAAGATGATCTGGCCTTGGTTGCAGCTGGACTTTCACATCGTAATGATGTGTGGGTTCTTGATTCTGGGGCATCATATCATAATTGTCCTAACAGGGAGTTCTTCTCGACCTATGAGCAGATAGATGGAGGAAATGTTACCATTGCTAACAGTGCTGCCTGCAAAGTGGTTGGGATTGGCTCAGTCAGGATACGGACACATGATGGGGTATTCTGCACCTTGAATGAAGTCAGGCATGTTACACAGATGACGAAAAATCTGATATCATTGAGTCTCCTTGACAGCAAGGGTTTCAGTTTCAAAGGTGAAGGTGGAGTTATGTATGTCTGTCAAGGTTCAAAGGTGGTTCTGACAGGCTTGAAACGTGGTACCTTATATTATCTGCGAGGTTCCACTGTGATAGGTTCTGCTGATGATCCTGCTGACATGTTCACCAAGCCGGTCCCGCATAGCAAGTTTCGACATTATTTGGACTTGCTAAATGTCACAAGCTGTTAGATGCCCAAGGAGGGCAAATCTGAGGCAGAAAGGAGGAGTCTGTTCATCTGGCATTGTAATGATGCATCTGCAAGGAAGATTCAAGTCAAGGTGGAGATTTGTTGATATGTCTTGAATCACACACTTCGCAGAGCTATATATATCAAGGAAGAAAAGGCATGCCTAAAAATAAGGAGAATCAAGAGTAAATCTGGGAACAAATCTTAGAAAGATATGATGAAGATATAAGATATGCATATCCAGGACAAAGATATGCATATCACCAATTTCGGTGTTTTAGATTTTCCTCAGTACTATATATATGGTCTTTGAGATCTGTAATCTGTAACACATACCACATAATAAAATCCGTTCTCCTCTCTGCCCGTGGACGTAGCCAATTTATTGGTGAACCACGTAAATCTTGTGTCTTCTTTACGTTTCTTGTTTCTTGTTTATGCTCTATAATCCTATTCTGTCACAACAGTTTTACTATGCCAACGTTACAATTTAACTAGCATCGACTACCCATCCATAAACTTTTCGATATATTAAAAACTAATTTTTAAAATTTTGGACAATCATAAAATACAATTAACTTTTAAACATCAAAATAACAAAAAATATACTTAAATTATAGTAAAAAAATATATTTTGATAGAACACAAAATAATAATTTGAAGTGTTAGTGTGACTGAATAAAAATTCGAGGATTTTGTATAATAAAAATTAGTAGTGCAAGGGCTTAAAAATACATTATTCTATAATTAAAATCTCAGATATGACTTGTGACGATACACGAAATGAAAGAATACAACTGAAAGCAATGATTTACAATAAAAATATATTTTAATTTAGTTGATAAAAGTTAAAAATGAGCCATTATTGAATTGTAAACCATTTTTCGTCATTATTTAGCGACAGTTCAGGCGATTGTCTATATTTAAACTACTATTCATCCTCCTCATCCTTCAAACAGTTAAACTCCTAACCTGCGCTGTAAAAACCTTATTGTGAACGCCGACACACACACACACATATATATATATATACGTGATATAATGCAATTGATCAAGAGATTGATGAGAGGCACTCAAAAATCCAGATAGAAAAGAGAACAAGAAAGCTAAGCTCAAAGAAGTCGTGGAAAAAGGAAAAATTAAATTAAAAGTTCTTAATGATGTTTCAGTGTGTAAAGCCAGTCCTTTGGATGGCAATATAGAGTGTATCATTGCATGATCCACAATTAATATAACACAATTCGTTTGTAATAGCTCAAAACATCTATAAAAAAAGAATGAAGCAAGAAATTAAAAAATCTACAACATACAAAATTTATTGGAAGATACTTAGCATCAAAGCTCCATCTTTAGCTTCCAAGAACCTAACTGCATTCCGCCTCAAGCATGAGAGAGGGCGATCTCGCTAGCAAGTCAGCTGCACGAATTTGGCTTTTCCAGGAAAAGTAAAGCGCGGATTTCATATAGTCGAAAAAGAAGGGGGGGCCCGCCTAAATCTTCGCTATCTGTCTCAATACCAAAAGCAAATGATAAAGGAAAAACACAACTCATCTGCACCTCCAAATGCATGTCCTCATATCTCAAGCAAAATCTCAATTCTGTATGTTAATCCAAGTATTAGTTTGTGTCTGTTGAGTTAATCATCTGTCTCTTCTTTGCCAGGGGTGGTCTCTTCTTTGCCAGGGGTGGACTCTTCTTTGTGTACTTTATGAATTGATTCCAAGTGTTCTTCCTCATGAGGTGATTCAGTTGACATTTCACTTTTGAAAGTTGTGGTGACACTACTTGATACGTCACCAGGAGGTGAATCAGCCGAGCTTTCCTTCTTCACAGTAGGTGATTCAGTAAACACTTCACTCTCGTCAGATGATGACTCAGAATGCGTTTCCTTCTCAGAAACTTCTTCTGTGAAATTGTCCAGTTTGAGGGGTGATGTAGGATTTTCTTCTTCCATGGGATCAACAACCACTTCTTTGTCCTTTTCATCAACTCTTTCTGGTGAGCCTAGGCCTTCGTCTACTCTTTGAACAGGTGATTCTTCCAAGTTTTCTTGCACGCAAATCGATGCATCCACCTCTTTCTCATTAGTTTGTAATGGAGCACCGACGGTGATAGATGATTCCATAGATTCTCCATTTTCATGACTACTAGAGTCCTCATGATCGCTACTGTCGGAGTTTGAGTCAACAACAGTTGCTTCCTTTTCACTAGGAAGCTCCTCAAACTTGACATGTTTAGGGGGCTCATGATCGCAACTGCTGTCAGAGTGTGAGTCAACAACAGCTGCTTCCTTTTCACTAGGAAGCTCCCCAAAATTAACATGTTTGGGGGTCTTGTCGGCCTTCTCATCCTTTTTATCAATCAACTCTTTATCCTCCTCTTCATCGGATTTGGCATCTGTCTTTACTTTTATTGGTCCAAGCTTTGCTTCAAGATCCTTAATCACCAATGTCAAAGATCTAGCATCACGAGCTGATGCTAATCGTCCAGGAGATGATAGCTGTCATAAAAATGAAAAATAAAATATATAAATAAAAAGACATAATTCCACACTAGTTTCACATATATAGTAGTATTAAGTATATGGATTGGTATGCCAAGTCCTGGCCCATACCCATTCAAGTTTTAAACATAAAACATGCTATCTGACCCAAACCCATTAAACATATACATTAACGGGTAGAAAGCCAGAGCGATTGGCATCCCTAGAAAGATTTTTGGAAAGCTATGACACACAAACAATTGATGTTGCAGAACTGTTTGAATACTTAAATTCTTGTAAGCTTGAATCAATGTATGAAAATTTCAGAATAGCAGTTATACACAAGCAGATATCCACCATTATATATAGGCTACCTTTTCAAGTTCGATTACCCTTTCCTTCAGATCTTCTGGTGATGCTTCCTTATGAAGAACTTGCAGAATGCATAGCAAATGGCTTGAGAGACTCTCAGTCCTGTGTTGCTCGATTGTACATTGAGGAACAGCAGACTGGCAACCTACTGAGTAGAAAAGGCACTTCACAAGCTTCATTGGACATGTAGTGATGCAATGCCTGTCCATCTCACGCCTCATAATAATGTCCGGGCAATTCTGCTCGCACTGAAGCATTTTGAAAGGACAGGTAGAATCATGATGCTCCATCTGGGCTGCACTAAAGGACGAATCACATCCCTCATTTGAGCAAGTCATGGTCCTAAAGTTACAATCGGACTTGTGCTGCTCCAAATCTTCTGGAGACTTAAAGTTCATATTGCAATGATATACATTTTTGAAGTCAAGATTTTTCAAGAGAGTTTGTGCAACTGTATACCTCCTACTCAACAACCAAAAACCATTTAACTCAATTTCTTGCACAAAATCGTCTATCCAGTCTTCTCTTCTGTCACTCAGCAGCCACCCCGAAACTCGGCTGAAGAAATTTCTTTTTGAACTGACAAAATCATCAACAAAATCTGATATTATATCGTAAGGATCTATAGAAGCTTCCACATCCGGACCACCTTCTAGAACCACAGACTCTGCCACAAAATTTTCACTCCGTTGGATAAGGTAGTCAACCATTTCTCTTCTTATATCAACAGCCACAGCTGCAGGGGTCTTAAAGAGGCCACCAGTTGTGTTGTCAATACATGCTGAGGCCAAACTGGGAAGGAATCCCTGTGCTATTTTGTAAACTATATCGGCGTCACAAAGATCACAATGAAACAAAGGCCCAGCCTCTTTTTCTTCTTCGAGTTTCTCGGGTTGAAGCCCCATACCTTCAGCAGGTGGATCCATGCTGTGAGAAAGACAACCATAAATGATCATCAAAATCAGTTACAAGGCAATGCGGTGGCTTAGAGAGAACCACTAAAAAATGAAAATAATGCAGCATGAAATCACCATCCCCTTCTACTCATATTGATGGTTCATGATCACATTATCTTGCATGTTTGATATTCCAAAAAAAAGCTGCTAATACCTAGTGTCCATTATTCCCAGTCACAAAACAACGTTGACTTGAGAGGCGTAAATCACGAATGCATCATACAGATATAATAAACAAAACCAACTACATGCCGAACAGATAGGTAGTATTCCGCTCCCATCGCATTCACGTACTCAGTTTTAATCTAATGAATAATTATAAGATCAAACAGTGTTTGCGGACATGAATTACATAGCATCAACTTCACCCCTATTCATTTTTATCAATTACAAAAGGGAAGAAATAACAATACTGAAAGGAAAAGGGTATAAAGATCCGCCGAATAATGCGTCAATTCAATTGGTTTGGGCAGGAAATTCTTCACCTGGAAAAAAAATCTGGTACTGAATCCAAATTGAAGAAGGGGCTGCCTTATCAGAGCTGCTCAATTGTTCTGCTTTTCACCGGCCATCACGCCAGTCAACGTGTTTCAACGATACCGTCTGCCCCTTGAAACTGTAAAAACGTTGCTCAAGAAGAACCGTGTAGGCATCAATCCTCTTCACGATGAGGGTTTGGTGACGCCGATTACAGAAAAGTTGCAGAAGATGGATCCATGAAAGATTTGAAAATGGCGATCACCTCTTGGTTCTCTTTCTATGGCTATTTGGACAAGAAAAAAATAAAAGAAAAAATAAACTCTTTTTGAAGCTTGAGATCTGTTTTGAAAGAACGATTAAATGTGAAAGAAGACAAAATTTACGGTAGACGAAAGAGAAAAAAAAGGGTATTACGGTGAATTTGTAATGGGAAAATATAAATTTTAATTAAACAGACGTGGCATCAGTTTGTTTCAATAATTACACGAACATTATAAGGTTTTTTTTTATATTTATGTATATGAAGGAGTTTATTGCAATTATATTAAACACAAATAGAAATACTAAAAGTATAAAAATATAAAATCCTTTCAAGAATTTTTTTTTTTAAACACAAATGATTATGAAAAGGATTAAAAGGTCACAAGCATGTTTGTCGTTATAATTAGGACCATTAATTATTTATATTTTGTAATTGTTTAATCAAATCCTCCAAACTTTTAATTTTTCTACATTTTACTTCTCACATTAGCAACTTTTATTAAAAAAATATTATTTACACTATTATATATTTTAATAATAAAAGCATAAATAAACACAAACAATCCTTCGTCCTTATAACTCTTTCTGCTCTTTAGTACGACCAATTTATTTCAATATAAGTCTTAATAATTGAATCCAAATAAGCATTATATTGTACATCCCAATTTATCTAATTCTATATCTATTGTTTATAGTTTATATTGAAGTGAAGTACGATGTATTTGAAAAATGACACTTTTATTTTATGAGGATAGTATTTTTTTAAATAATTATACAATAGATATTTATAATTTGTTTTCTCAACACAGCCCATCAATTTAAGTAATAACAAATAAATTTTAAATTATCCTTACTAATACTAAGAGGTAAATAATTATAACGTAAAATTAAACAGCAAAAAATCTTCCTCCACCAACTTATTTCTCTCAATCTTTTCTCCAAGTACATTATAAACCTCGAATTTTGAAACATGGCAAAATAAGCATGGAAAATTATTTGAAATTAATAATATAAAGTATCTCTTGTATTTTCATTGTATTTATTGATAGTTTTCAAAGTTTCGTCAATTTTATTTTCTGAATTTAAAAATGTTGTACGCATATGCCCAATTTGATTAAGTCAAGTATTGTCACATATGTTCAATCAAAATGGTAAAACTTTTTTAACATGTTACTATTTTTACGGTCGAACAATATGCATAATGTTTGACCAAGTGCGACAATATCATCTCCAAGTCGACCAATGTATGAACTACTAATAGTCACGAACATTATTTAATACTTTAATATGTAAAATCTCTTTCATATCATACGTTAAATTTTTTGTTTTCATTACCCTTCTTTTTCTTTAATATTAGTGCCAAAAATAAAATAAATTACACTAGGACAAAGAAAAATATATAAAATATTGTGCGATCAAAACGAGCAACATGCAAATTGTTCAGCCTAGAAATCGAACTACATGCATCTTGTACGGCCAATAACATCGAACATTGTGCACTCTATTTGATCAACTAATGAAACAACATGCTTCATCCACTTTTCAATTTTGCATTTTTTAACCTTAAATTTTTTTATAAATTGACATTCCTACACCACTACAAAAACATGCTAAATCTAAAACATATAGCTTTTAACTTAAAATATGTAATTGTACAACACTTCCTTTTTTCTTTCTTTCTTTTCTTCTTCCTCTATTTTTCAGATTTTTACCGTTGTCATTTTTCCTTTTATATTGATTTATTTTATTTTTATTTAATAAAAAATATAATATAAATTTGAATTAAAAAAGTTAAGTTTAGTTTTCATTATTTAGGAGTGTGAGATCCCATGCTGCATGAAAATTATTTTTGTCTGAAAAATATGTTATTACTGAAAATAATAATTGTATTTAATACGTGAATTTATAATTTTCATATTTAAATATGAATTTATTTAAAATTTTCAAATCAAATATTATTCATAATTTTTAATGATTTTACACATGTTAAATCTAATGCAAATCTGCAGATTTATTTAAAGAATTTGGATATCGATTGACAACCTACAAATCTCCAATCCAATATAAATATCTAAAATAATTCATTATTCAAATTAATGTATTTTTTAATAATGATAAAATTAATGATTTTTGCATCTACAGGAATGTTAATTTGGAATAGTTTTGTGTATTATTAACAAAATCAAATTCCTCATTTTTTATTGGTAATCACCCTCAAATAAGATACTATATAACAATTATGGGGACATAATTTTTTAAAATATTAATTTTTATTTAAAAATTATAAATAAACTATGCAAATATTAAGAACTTTTTTATTAGAGATAACTATAAACAACCTAAGATTTGGTTAAAGACATTAATATTTGTATTTAAACATCAACAAATCTCTCAAAATATAAACATTATTTTATACTTTGAAAAAATTTAAATATTTCAATTATATCTAGTGTAAATTTTAATTTAATTAAATAAATAAATTTATTTCATATATACAAAAAAAACTTATATTTAAACAAGAAAAAAGAAAGTGAAAACATTTAAGTTATTTTTTATACAAAAAATACATATTTAAATAAGAAAATAAAAAGGGAAAATATTTAATTTATTATTATTATATATATAAATGGGCTATATTTAGTAAATCGACAGCATTAAGAAAATAAGCGGACCTCCAAAAGTCACCGCACATATATATATGCTAAGGATAAAATAAAGTCAGGTTTCTATTATATTTCTTTTCATTTTAAAAATTGTCTCAATAAAGATCAGTGTTCTATATATATATATGTATATATATGTGTATATATATGTATATAAATAATAAATAAAATTGTTTCTACGTCGTCTGCGCCTCTCAACTCTGTCCCGTTAAATATATAAAGAATTTGTTACAGAACCACTTAAATCCCCCAAATGGTCCAAAGGTCGATTCCGATCTTGCAGAACTCAGTAGCCGTTACACCTCAAGGCCAGTAGCATTAATCCACTAGTTCTGTTCTCCCCATATTTGCCGAGTCACCACGAAACTTCGGCGACGGATCCCATTATCCTTCCAAAACCCAAACCCTAGAATCCAGGGTTTTGCGGACAAATTTGCAAATGTCATCATCGTCGGGAAGGCCGATGTCCGTCGCCGCGGGAGACTTGCAGATTGTTGCGGTGGCGGATAAGGCATCCGCTGCTATCCCGCCGCGCCCTTTAGTGCCCCACTCTTCTTCTTCATTATCATCAGCCCTGGTAGAGTATAAACCGCCGGCGGCCAACCCCGAGGAGGAAGACCTTGAAATCAAGCTCCGACGAATTATTGATTGTGTCCCAGTTCGCGTCAGCAACACCTCCGGAAGTTCTGCGGGTTCTGGCTCCGGTGATTTTCATCAGGTATTCCACGCTCCTTGTGTTCGTGAAACGCTCTATAACAATTGATTATGTAGTTTATGTTGTTTTAGTACTTTTTGTGGAGGTTTTGTGGGCACATTAGCTCTCTTAAGTCTCAACTGGGTACAGAAAGTGTAAGTTTAGAAATAAGCTGTTCCCGGAGAAATTTGTCTTTATTAGCTTGTTGAGTAATCGTAGATGACGCATTCATCAAATGTTGTTCTTTCCTTCCTTAATTTCTTTTGGTAAAATTAAGTTCAGATATAATTAATGGGTTTATATCTTTTAGTTTCTAACCAGAAATGTTAGCTATACGTCACTCAGACTCTTGATTTTTGTTAAAAAGTAAACAATCACCAATTTCATAGCTCTTGGGAATCCGAAATTTTCCCTAGTATTTTAATTGGTAGTGTGTTTGGAGTTAACCTTCATGCATAGTGACTTGATGCTCTCTTTTATCATACTACCTTATTTTGAAACGGATGTGATTTGTGACTAAGGTTTATACTGATGCTTCATCCATGTTAGTACTTAACTTTGTTCAGCAGAGCATTTTTTCTCTTGGTAAATATTGATATAATGTAATGGATAATGCTTATGGCACGCCGGCCTTTACAGATTATGAGGATTAACCATTTTCTGTGCTTCCATATATTTTGCGAGAGTAGTTTCACTTCAATGTAACTGGTAGTTAATTAGACATGAAATTTTTTTAGCACCAGCTATATATCACATGGAACAGATTTGGAAGATTATGGTACTTAGAAGATTATTAATCTATTTTCATCTCAAAGAAATTAACCTGGAGCAGTAATACTCGCTGAAGTATATGGGAGAGGAGCTTAGTGCATTGGAAACAAAGCATTTGCACTATCCTAAAAAATATGTGCAAAAATTTATATTCTCTAGATCATTTCGAAACCCTGTAAAAAAATCAAAGTCACACAATTTGGAGCGCGAGTGTTCTTATTCTATTTGCTTGACTCTGGATTTGGAAATTATGGTGGCTACTGAGGGTTTGAGTTTGCCTGATCTTTGAACAAACAAAATTGTTTTTAACTATCCTGCATATATCGCATGTATTATTAGTTGAGAAAACTAGTGCCCTGATCCATATTTCATAAATAAATCATGAGTTCTGTCCTGTAATATTTTCAACTTTATATTGAGATTAATATTCAACCTTTCTCCAATAAGTTTTTTTTCATTTATTAGTTTCATAGAAGAGACCCTTTCCCTGGTCGGAGTTGCATATAATGGTTGAATCATTTCTGCTGCATTCCTTGCTTCATTTGTCTAATAGAACCACCTGCCCCCGCCCGCACTTTCTCATCTGAGTGAATTGTACAAAAGTTCATAGTTCAATTGAGTATGGCTTGTAATTGTCAGACAAACTAATAGGCAGGCATACCTCTCAATGGTCAATTTAATTTTGAGTTAATGCCATTAGACAATTTC